>VZTI01002430.1:192175-361665 GCA_013397865.1 Struthidea cinerea | reverse complement strand
TTTTTTTTTTTTTTGTTTTTTTTTTTTTTTTTTTTTTTTTTTTTTTTTTTTTTTAATCTCAACAAGTTTTTTTGGGGATGGCTAAGATGTTCTCCCACTGCTCCTGTTCTGATAGTTTGAAATCTATTTGTAATCTTCAAAGTGATAACTTGTTTCCCGAGGGCCTTCATTAACCGTAAGAACACAAAAAGTGGCTGGACATGAAGGTTAAGCGTATTCCCTCTGGAAGAGAGACATATTTTTAACAGTACCAGTGATTAGTAGAGACCTTCACTGGTAGAGATGACTTTCCTAAATCTTGATGTTGTCTGTCACAGGCTAAGCACCTAGCAGGAAGATATACTGTAGTCAATCTGGTGTGAGCATAACAATGAAAAAACTTTCTGTTCTGTAACACCCAGAAGATGCAATCAGAGATGTCTGCACACCCCAGCCTTGCCTGTGGGGAGGCGAGATCTGTCTGCATGCATACCTGGCAGGAAAAGGCAGGGCTGCTCTGCTGATGTCCTGCACTGATGACCTGTGGACGTGGGGTGTACCTGAGGCTGTGGGGCCACGTCTGCACGGCCTCCTGTGCATCAGCTGGCTCTGTGCTGGCATGCACACCGAGGAGCAGCACAGAAGCTGTGCTCTGCAGCACTAGGTCATCAAACACACACCTTAAAATCTAGACAACGATGCAAGCACATGGTATGTGCTGCACAGGTAGATCTTGAACTATTATTTTTCCTCTCTGTGCTTTCTCCTCTGAATGCTACCCCAAAGAGCTTTTTACCTGGACCATAAGGAAGTGGAAGCGGAATATAAAACCAGAAGGATATTCCTGAGTTGGTAAGGTGATAGCTTTGCCTCTCATCACATTTATAAATGTGCCCAGGAAAGAGTTAAGCTATCCTGAAAATACTGCCAGGGAGAGGGACGCGTGGAATCTAAATGCTGTTTAAGAAGGCAGGGGGTAATTAGGGCAGTTGGTTTTTAATTATCACTGAAGTCAGTCCTTGTAAGGCCCCCCAGCCATATCCAGGTTAATGGTCAGCACTGTATGCTGAGTCAGCAAAATGCTTGTACTGGCTTTCACCAGGGGCTCCCATCGGCTGAGGGCAGCTGTTTTTGCTGGATGTGCCCAACTTCCCTCTGTAGCCAGGATGATTAAAAGAGAAAAGCAATCTGCAGCTTTAATCATGCTTGCAGGAACACACCTTCCAGATTTTGTGAGACGAGGTATTTGTTACCTCCTGTCCTCTGGCATGGTAGCAGTTTAATGAAAGGCTGCATATTTTTCTGTTAGCAGCTCAACCACTTAATTCTTAAGTTCCTTCAGAGCTCTCAGATGTATGCCATCTGGTCATGGTGACTTGTTGCTCTTTAATTTGTGAATTTGTTCCAGCACTTCCAGTTTTGACACCTCAATCTCTGACAGAGTCTCATCTTCATTACTTGAAAAGAATAGCTCAGAGGGCTGTCTCTCTCTCTCGCATGCATCTTCTTGTAGCTTCAATTTCATTAATACGATTTCAGCTTACAGCAGAATTTATAGCTTTCTCAAATAGTCCTTCTCTCCACCTCCTACCCATACTGCAGTATTTTATTGTGCTATATTTTTATTAAACAAAAGCATCTCTGAAAACTATGCGGAATCCATGCACTCAGTAACAACTAACTTTGGTACCTTTTTTAAAGGCCTGAAAGTGAGTTCAAAGAAATATCTATCACATCCACCAAAGGAATGTTATTAGATCTCAGAAAACAGGGAATTGGACAGCCCTTTTAAACATATCTAGGATGCATCTTCATGGCCCAATGTTATTGATTTATGTATCGTAAATAATATCTATTATTTACGGTCTATTTGTATTTCAGGCTTTCAGGGAAGTTGAGTCCCCATTGTAACAGGCACTCAACAAGCTCATGGTTAGAGGCAGTTCCTCTTCTGAAGAGTTTACAAATAGGGAAGACAAATGGCTAAGAACAGACAGCATGCAAAGAAGTTGTCAAAGATGGATGTCTTTGTATTTACATATTTAATGACTTTTCCTTTCATATACGGTGTCCTTCACCTTCCCTCCTCAGTGTTTCTCCAGGCTCATATCCCCACCTAGCCTCACCAGGATTTCCTAATATGTTTTATTTCCATCTTTTCCCTACTGCAGGAAGATATGACAGTAAAAACCTTGGCAGTGTAGCAGGCCAGGCCACACCAGCCATTTTTTCCTCTTCTTGGGAGACTGAAGTGGTTTTCCAGAGGTGTCTGTGCTTGTGGGGTTCGGGGCAGGAGGCCCACCTGGCTTGCCACCCCCATTTTCACCCACAAAGCACAGGTGGCACGGCACCTGCATTGTCCTAGTAGCAGAGGCCACTGCTGGAAAAAATCCTTTGCATTCAAACCATAGAGCAGCCCTGGCTTCTCCACCACCCCCTCCATACTTTCAAAATGCAGGAAACTTTTCAGCAGTGCCATCTGTAAACTTCGGAAATGGGCTGTCTAGAAGGAGGGATTATGGATGGGCACAGAAAGGGCAGAAACTCAAAACTTCTTTTCACTGCTTTATTAAATCCAGGAGATGACAGAAAGCACGCTCCCCTTCTGACAAAGTTGGAGGGTCTCTAGTGACATTTATGTCGCTGGAAAGGCATATAATACGTACACAGTGGTTTAATTTTATCTTAATGAAACAATATACATATAAAACTATCCATTAAATATAAAACAGTGAAGTAATTTGCAAATTTTCCTACGGCATAATAAATTAAGCATGGAGAGCACTAAGGAATGCAATTTGCAGTCATTTATAATGCAGTGTTTTATGTTAATAATTCAAAATCACATGCTATTTGGAGACACTTCTAATTAATGTATTTATGAAATTGTGAACTGTGACTGTTTTGGTTCCATTTAGCTAAACATTTCAACAGAATGCGCTTGCTGTTGTTTTGTGTTTGCTTAATGGCACCAGCAAGCATCAAATGTACAACTGGGGAAAGTTGGGGGTGGTATCTGATGAGGTTTTTTTTATGGGTATGTGTTTTTGTCTGTGTACTGTATACATGCATGTGATTACACTCCTGATCTCACTGAGGAGAAGAAAGTTCTGCAGTAATTTGAGGAGGAAATAAGGAAAGTTTCATGGATGAATAATTAATTGCAAGGAAAGTTCAGTACCTTCCTAAAGAATTGCTAAAATATTCAATACTTTGTACATAGCAGATCTTTATACACTGCCACTTCTCCTGGCTGGCTAATTATGACTAATACAGCTTGTAAATTTGTATTCATATTTTTATTTTGATGTCTTTCAGTTTTTTTCATCATACTGATTATTTGTCAGGCTGCTTCTTATTGGAACACTATGAGAAATGATTCACCAGAAGGTTAGTCTCCTGAGAGAAGACTTGCAGGGAGTTTGGAGTATTGTGAGATTTCAAGTACATTTTAAGAAAAAAACTCCATACATATCAGAATTTGTAGGGAATTATCACATGTCAAGGCCCTGATTCTGAAAGTGGCTTGAAATGAATGAGCTTCTAGGCATATGCGGAACCAGATGCTAATAGCACTCTGTTGTAGCTCTGCACAGGAAAGTGAAGGGAAAGCTCTTGAAATAATTTTCTATGAACAATCTGTTTCACACAAGAAAAAGAGGAAAAAAAAGCAAGAAAGAAACCTGAAACTCCTCAAACCCACAGTAAAGATGTCCAAGGTATTGTATGGGGTCCCTTCCACCTTCCAAAATGATCATGAAAATTCACTGGGGTGCTGAATCAAAATCTTCATGTCTCCTGGTAATTTCAAAGCTCACTTGCAGTGCAGTAACTCCCTGTTGAATGCTTTATTTCACAATTGTGCTTTCTATATGGTTCTGCTCTTTTTCTTTCTTGGTTACTTGCCTTTTTTTTTTTTCTCTAATGCTTGGGACAATATGTATATGGCTGGGAAAATACTTAGAAAGTTCTCATGGCCTTTAGCTGTGATCTTGGAAATCGACCAATGTAATCATTAGACTGAGAATTAAAGCTGGATTTGACCACTTTGTGTGATTTATATTTTAAACAACATAGGAACTGTTATGATTTAGGAGCAATATGGGTGTCTAGGACCTAGCTCCCAATTACTTGTCATCATCCAAGTTGCTTTACTGACAGTTTTTATTTCCTTGGTATCAAATAACAAATATTGGCAACACATTAGATTAGCTGAATGATAGTCTTAAAAAAACTCCCTTTTCCTAAAATGAAAAATATTACTATATCCATTTCATGTTGTCCTTTTTGTCCATTATGAATGTGTTCTGTAAAAGCTCATGTATTTATATATTTGTCTGCTTCTGTTTTCAGTCCCAGACTAAACTGGATTGTTGGGAACTGATGAACATAAAGACTGGGTTTTGGGTCATATTTTAGGTGAGTCGCTGCATTTAAATATCCTTTGTTGCTGGATTTTTAAGTAGAATTTGTCTTTCACTAAGTGAGATGGATTTGTAGGAGATTCCATACATGAGGCTCAAATTTTTTAGTGACAATTTTTATCCCACCTATTTACTCATTTAAAAAAAACCAACAAAATTATACTTGTCACAGGGTCCTAAGGTGTTAGATCATCACCACAGGCACATCAACACAGGACATAAGATGATGTAGTGTATCAGGAAATATACTGTGAGATAGGGGACTTTGCTAACTAACCAGTTATTACATCTTAGCCAGCAACTGAGGCGGTCTGGAGACATTACCCAGCTCCATTTCGAGGCACATGCTCCCAGGTTTATGTCTGAACCTGAGTTTTATGGTTTGTGCCCATATCTAAAATTAATTTACAGAAACAGAGAAGGAAATTGGCTTTCTTATTTGGTTTTTTTTCCTTCCAATTTGAATGGAAAATTTTCACATTATTTTGAGGCATGGTGACTGCTTACTGCTTCTGTTTCAACCCTGTATTTGAACATTCAAAAGATTATAGAGGGCTTGTTTTAAAAATCCTTTCTCCAGTGGTGGGAAAATGACAAAACTTGGGATCGTGTGCATTTTTCTTGTTTCTTTTAATTATTTTGGCATGGTTTTTAAGACTAGATCTACAGCTGCCTGTGGTTAAATGCTGTTCATTAAAAGTATTGTAAAACAGAGCAAGCCCAAAATACAGATTCTAACTGCTCTGCTCAAAGCAATATTGCCATTTTTGGCAATATTGCTTTGCCGACTTTGCCATATGGCAAGTTTGTCTGAAAGTTATGGTTTTCTTTTTTAACCTATAAAGGCATAAATTCAGAGTAACCATATCAAAATCCATTCAGTAACAAAGTCTGGGTGTGACTAGACACCTCTATCTTTCACAATTTGTAAATATCATTATGCTTTCTCTCATGTCGTATCATCAGAGGGTAGAAATCTTTGGAGTGCCTGAAGGCACTTCAGATGCTTCAGCATATATCAAACAAGAGTTAAATTAACCAACATATTCTGAAAAGAATAACAAACACGAGCAAATTTGACTTGGATGTCTTGTGGAACACCACCACGTAGCATGTGAAGATTATCTTTCCAATGAACATCGGGGCCCTTAAATGTAATTATTAAATTCAGCAGATGAGCTGCCATCCCTTGGCATTCTAATTATCTTGTAGGATTTTTATTTGGTGATTTATGTAGAATTCATCAATCAGAGTTATTTCTATAGAAACAGTGCTCTATTTCTGGGGAGCCCTGTTGCTTTACCTCCTTCTCAATTTGACATGGTTTTTCAAAATAGAAGACTGTTTTTAAAAAGATCTTCAAAGACATCAAACTAATGGGTTTGAAGAGAAGAAAAGGAAGACAGGAAAACAAAGACTGGCAGAGCTCCTTATGAAGGAAGAAATACCGTATTTCTATTTCTTTTTAAGCTATGTCTACTAACCTGGTGTCCTAGGGATAACTGTACCTATTTATCAAATGGTAAATGGATGCTAGCTAAGGTAAACACACCATTTGTTTTTTAGATTTCAAACAAAAACCTTCCCTGTAAAGTCCTTGTCCCTCCTTTTCCCCCTTGGGCTGTAAGAGGACATGCCTGTCCTCGTTTGCGGTTCTACCCAGGGCTGTGATTTGGATAGGCAAGATAGTTACAAGGAAGAATAAACATACTCCTGAGATGGAATATGTGAAAAAAAAAAAGTGAGAAATACCGCAAATCTCCTTCATTGCCACAGAGAAATCCTTGGTACAGCCTCCTGTGGAGGCTGAAGCTTTGGGGCTCAAAATGGCTAGAAACTGCAGAAGGAGCAGAAGGTCTGGGTCTCTTCAGTTGCAGAAGCTCAGTAAAACCCTACACATGGGAAGAAATGTAGGACTTTTTGGTACATTGCAATCACAAAAGGATAAATTAACCAATTGGTAAAAGGAAATTCAGGACCTGCTGCAGTGGCAGCATGGGAAGAGGTAAAGGATTTTGCCACAGAGCTTAATCCAGCTCCCACTGAGGTCCTTGGGAACTGAATTCAGCCTTTTCAAGCAAAGGAAGTTTTCCAAGCTGTTCAGAATATTTTTATTTCCATGAACAAAGCTACAGGGTAAGGTGTAAGCACACAAACAAAACACCCAGATACAGTCATTACCAGCAGTATATGGAGTTGTCTAGCAGCAGTAAACATGAAAAAAATCCACACGTCCTCTGCCGAATGGGTAAGCATTTGTCTCAGCCATGTTTGTGTCCCCATTGCATCTGCCTGCCACATACATTGTGTGAAGGCGCTTGACTAGACCAAATGTTTCAGGAAAACGGATTTCAAGTGTCACATTTCTAATATTCTTGGGCAGAGAAGTTGAGAAGTCTGAGAAGAAGTTTTACGAGCCAAATTTTCTGAGATGTATGCCCATGAGCCATACCAAACATGCTGATAGCTGGCCTGCAGTTACTCCTACCAAAGAGCACAGGAGGAGCTTAGAAAGACCCACGTTATGGAGGCCACACCATTTGAAGAGAAAATTTCAAGTTAAATAACATTTTCCATATACTATTTAATCACCACTGCACTTGAGAAAATAGTAGCTTTGAAACTATTAAGCAAACTGAAAAATGGGGGAAAATCACCAAATAGATGACCCACACCAGGTGATATCTCCAGCTCTTTCCCCCTAGCTTGGTTAAACAGAACTTGGAATGCCTGTTTTTAAAAGCACCTGTCTCCCTCTCTCCCACCTGTTATTTCATGGTGTTTGAGTCTAAATTAGGTGGGATATTCCAGGAATTAACAGCAGTGCTTCCCAGCACTTCTGCAACCTGAATTCAAGGGGCAGGTGTTGGCACTTAGGCAATGTAGAGGGTTAACAGCCACAGGAGACCCAAGTGAGATAATGGAGTTATCTTGGGCAATCCTAAAGTACTGGGAGAAAATAGGCTGGACAGGAAAGAAAAGAAGCCCCAAACAACCTAATTTCCCCTCTCCAGTGCATTTATGCTGCCAAGTCCACCTAATGATGCAAGGGTGTTGTGAAATGTAGCTCACTTGCTAAACATTGTTTTGATGTGTTGTTTGGGACACAGGGAAAGAGAAATGGACTGCATTCAATCTCTATTAAAGCAGAGGGATGTCTTCTGCAGAATTTATTTTCAGGAGCTTTGCGCTAACTTCATTTTCTTATTAGCTGAAATTGCTAGTGAGACAATTTTAGCAAAGATGCTAAATGCCATCATGGAAAAGATGTGTTTGTCTGTGCTCAATGAATTGACTACTGTTGTGTCAGCTTGTGGAGAACAGATCTTTACTATGGGATTTGGGGATCTGGGATTAGGTCTTAGTGATAATTCACATGGGAAAAATGTTATATTTAATTACAGAAAGGCAATTAGATGGGAAGATAGCAAGAAAATGTTACAGGTAGTAGAGTCACAGGAAAAAACCAGGAATTTATAACCCACAAAAACCCAATCTGATATTAGTATTTGTGATTCTTGAAAATTGAGGGGGAAAAAAAAAAAAGGCAAGAAATTGAGTGGTTTTTTGGAATTAAAAGTCCAAAAGAATTTTCTCAGAAAATTGCTTTTGGGGCATTTTTTAAATCATCATGAAACAAGCTGAGAGATAAATTAAACAGAACCAAACCACACTGGGTCACCAGAAAAACATGTTTTCTGATCATGGTATGGTGAAGCTGAAGATGGGGAGATTTATTCTCCCACTTCCTACAAGGGACTAGTTTCCTTTTTGGGCTAGAATTCTCACAATGCTGAAGGGCATCCCTGGAGACATGGGCTCTTGGGAGGCAATGTGCCACTAAGAGGTGATTTGGTTTAAGCTGGAAGTGCTGCAGAATGAATGGTGTAGGTCCTAAATTTTATCCTATGTGTTACCAAGCCACCATCTTGATACTCTTCAGGATGTTAAGCCATAACTTTAAGGAACTTGGCAGCGCAGCTTTAACTCTCACGGAGATAGTCTTTTCTCCCCACTCATTCTCATGTGTGTATTATGTACTGCACAGCCTAAGCAAAACTGTATCTTTACAGGAGCACTTATTTGAGACTTGAGGAGCTTGTGTAGAGAACCTGGAAATCCCACAGACTACACTGTTTGTGCTGAAGAAATCCAGAGTTAGATCCTATCTTATTCAGCAGCCTGATCTCTAACACTTCCCCCTCCTCAGAGGTGAAGCACGAACTGGAACTAGCAGAGGGGAGCAAATTGTTACTGGCAGAAGCTGCAGATTGCAGGTCAGCACCACTTCAGATTGCCCTCAGTCTGTTTGGAGAGTCTGGGATGAGGTTAATTTGGAGGGTGGGGAAGCTGTAGCCTACTGGAGAAAAACCTGCCATGTCTTGTGCTCCCTTTCCCAGGGTGAGCTAGGAAGCCAAGAGCTGCACAGGGTGCTGAGATGCCTCTAAAGGAAATGTTGGCATCGATCAAGGTGTCACACTGAAGTGTGTGGAGAGCTTGACTTGGGGCTGCGCAGCTGAACTTGTTAAACCAAGGCGGTGCCTTTCAACGTCTCCACAATAACACTGGGTTTATGCATGTTTGTACATACATATACGGAATGTACAGGACCAGGTTCCATCTGTTTACCTCTCTGTGCATCCCTCCAATAACTTTTGCTCATTTCAAGTGGATTTGATATAGGAGTAGGAGTTCCTAGGTATTTTAGGTTTTTACCAGTTTGTTAGATGTGTATCAAACATGGAGCTACACAGAACATGGTAGCTGGACATGTTGTGATGGCTCATTTGCAAGATTGCGCTGCTGCTGTTCACTCGTGTTATCCTCGCTTTCCCAGTCCTTACTGCTTTTAAAAGCGGCATGAAGAGCAGGAGCAGCTGCTGCCAGGAAAGGAAGCTGCAGGAGCCGGAGGGACACACGTGAGGGAGTGCAAAGACACAGGCTTTCACTGCTGATGACCTTGGCTTCTAGCACATCCCATGATTAGAGTAACTGCTTCTAGAGCTGGAAGGCATGGGAGCTGAAACTATGCATCCTATTTAGGACTCAGGGAAAGGAAAAAATCTGTAGTGCTTAAAAAACTCAGTGAAAAAATCAGTGAATTTCCACTTATGGTTACTGCAACCTTATGAGGGGAAAAATACTCTCAGAAATAATTTTATTCCTTAAAACAAAGAGCTACTGCTCCATAGCTATTAGAGGGAAACAGATCAATATTTGTTCTGTCTCCCATTCTCCTCTCTGCTGTTTCACACACTCTTAAAAGCGTCATTACTGATGGAGCTTTGCACTTGTTCTACCACTCTGAAAGTGCAGCCCTTTATCTTAGGAGTCATCACAGAAGCATCATATTATGGTTTGGGTTGGAAAGGACCTTAAAGATGCAACCCCCCTGTGATGGGATGCCCCCCACTAGATCAGGTTTCTCAGGGTGAAATAACATAATGGTTTACCTTGGTGGCTTCCTCCCCAACAACCTCCTAGTCAAGAATAAGATCTCTTTATGTGACTGGGGCTGTTTCCATTAGCTATTCAGTAACATTAGGAGCTGTGTGTAAAACTTTCAGGCTTCTTAGGAAACCTTACTCAGGTGGTGGAAGATATTGCCAAAAAATGGTGAATTAAAGTAAATAAAATTAGGTCCTCAAAAAGTCCTGTCGGCCCTTCTGCAGTGATGTCCTTCACAGAGGCTTTGTTCTTTGATGCAGCTGCATACAAACTGAGTTGGAAAACCACTAAATAAAAATGACAGGTATTGACTCTTCCGCTTAGCACGTTATCAGGCGGCTGTGGTAGCAGGGAGCTGGAGAACCAGGAACCATCTCGGGACTTGCTTGTCTCTGAGGCGAGCATGTAAAATTCTACATGTCACTTCACAGGATGTTCCCCTGTTGTCACAATTTTTCCTTCTCTCCCCATCTACCTTTTATCTGCTCACGCCATCTTTCCATTTATTTTTTCTGTTTTTCTCCTGCCTATTTTTTGTTTCCATTTTCACCACTGGGATGAGAATCTGGTACCTGCCTATTTGAACACTTGCACCATGATGTTTGAATGCACTAGGAATTACAAAAAGTAAGTATTTCCATTTCTTGGTGCTTTCAATTTGAGTTCTTTCTTCACTTCCCCAAAGACAATGAATGCTAAATGCAGTATAGCCAACCTCAAATATTTAGGTTCATTAAGAAACAATCAGAAATTACCTATAAAGCTTTTTCCTAATGGAAACATCTCTGAGGGAAAGATGTTGGGGAATGATGTTTCTTTAACATGGTGTATACACAACATATATAACATGTACAAAATAAACCACTGAATATATTTGTCCTCTTGTGTTCAGAAAAGTACAATTCCTGCATGCTATTCCACAGTGCTGTATGAATATCGATGAATACTGGATTATTTTTCTAGAGGAAATATGTAAAAGCATGAAAGTGATCATCAGCTAACCCCTGCTCCAAGCTGAATTGTGCAGTTTAGGAGACAATGGGGAAAAGAAATTTATTTCCAACTAGAATTTGATTGCAAAATAAATAGGATACTACTTCCTTGCAAGTCGGAGCTAAAAGGAAGAGGAAAAACTTTACATGCATCAAGAAACATCTATTTTTGAAGCTCTTAATAACCTTTCCACCAATACTAAGACTCTGCTTCCATTTCCCTGAGCTGTATAGAATCACACTGATCACAACTGACTACACAGGGTGTTTCAGTTTCAGTGAAAAAATTAAGGCAAGGTATTTTCTTTTTGCATCCTGGATTTTTTTTCCTAATCACTCTGTATTGACTCACCATTATGAACTTTTATGCACTGGCTTGTTAGGATTTAACCAGCTAGAAAATTTTAGATAGTAACCGTGGTAAAGAGCAACTGCATCTCTCCGTCAGGTACCCGTGCTCTGCAGTGTTTGCAGGGATGCTCTCGGCACTGTGCTGCTCAGCCTCCGTTCACACACCCCACCTTCCTTCGGAAGGAAATTCAGGGCAAAAGCAGGGAAAAAAGTGCAATACCCTCCAAAAGGTCGGTGACCTCTTCTGCGGAACATGGTGGGGCATACCTGTCCCAGAGCACAGACACAGATACTTAAGTGGAGTATGTTCTGAGAAAGTGCGTTAACACCAGCTGATCCCAGTAAAGGATGCTGAAATAGCTATAGCTTTGTGCTGCTAAAAAGCTGAACCAGGAGGAGCCAAGAACAAGGCATTCTCCTAGATGGAATTCCTGCCCTCTTATCCATAATTCTCTCTGAGGAAAAACAGTGAAAAAATCCCTCTAAAATAATAAAAAACCCAGCTTTTGCACAATGACACATAGCCTGGACTATGAGGAAGGTAACTGAATGAGAGATTGAACTGTGTTCATTATCCACAGAGTAAAACAAGCCTGGTATCTTTTGCTTTGCTTTAGTGAGGAAAGGTTAGAGCTCATTCACTCAGTCTTGTTGCACACTGTACTCTTTTCAACTCTCTCCAGCTGAGACAAGGTATTTGAGTAATATGAATAGAGGCTCTTATCCTGTGAGCAATTATACGTGGGTTTAAAGTAGCTGTTAGGCTCTAATGGTCTTACAAAAAACTTTTCCCGGTGTTCTATGTTTATAACAGCTGTTTTATAATAAGAATATTCTGTACGAGCACAAGGTATAACCCTTTTTTGATACACACAAAACTGTTTTCATGAATTCTTTAAAAATAATACATAGGCTTTTTCAGAATAAAAGCTTTGACTTCTGACTATACATATTTTTGAAAGGGATAGGGGATTTTTTCCCCTACTGTTCTTTTCCTTTGGCTTTAATTTAGTTTGCTTTATTCAGACCTTAGGTCAAAGAATTTTCACGTTTAATGTATGTATCCTGATGAGGGCTCTGAGCACATTTTTGAATCTGTGAATTTAGAAGGGCACCTCTATTTGATATGTAGAGATGTATGCCTGCAAAGTCTCAGCCTGGATCTTTCAAACCTGCGGGCCTTATGCTTGTGATCACACACATTTGCTAATTTGTGCATGTACCTATTGTTCCCTTTGATTTCAGAAGCTGAGGGAATTTAATGTCTGAATACAGAGCTCAGGACTGAACTGGAGGAACCCAGGCTTTGTGAATGCTGCTCTTGGTTCACACAAAGTTATCAAATGGCGAAATGCAAGTGCCCCATTCTTTTATTCCCTGATGTAGGTGTCACAGTAACACAGTGACATCCTTCCCTTTTCTTGCAGCAGCATCCCTACCATGCCTTTGAAAGAGATGAAGTCTTTCAGATCTGTGAGTTGTGTCCCTTGCCCAGGGAGCAATTGCTCCTGTTCTTCAACCAAAAGCAAAACAAATTCCCCATTGTAATTAAGGCTGAACACAGAGCCATTGTTTCCACCCCTTCTGTGTTATAATATTATAATGCAAGATATCACTGTGTGCTTAATAGTGTTTCCCAAGCACAAACAGTAGGGTGGCCCAGCTTGTCCTCCTCTCAGCACAGAAAGGCGAGGTTGTAGGCACCTCTCACTGGCTATAACTGTGTTATGCCATGTGGTGTGAAACAGCTTCTGCCAGCAACACTGCTTTGTCTCGCAGAGAAGCAATTTTTTAAGAGGTTTGATAAATTGTCTTGTCACACTTGGATTAAACTATTGATTTACCAACACCCTTTGTATGTTGACCCAGGACAACACAGTGGATGCTATTTAGAATATTACAAACCCTCTGCCATATGCATGTTGTCTAGCCTACACTTCAACCCTATCACCTCTCAGCAGATTGCTTCAGACAAGAGATCTCATGGGCAGGGAATCTGCAATGCATATAAGCTTACTTGCTCATTTAATGCAAGAGAGTCCTAGACACTGACCTTGTCTATAGCTTCCAGCTTGGCAGGGCTGTAACACCGCAAAGACCTGCAAATCCCTTTTTAACAAGACTACCTGAACCAAGTGGCCCAGGTCCAAATAGATGAAAACATGAAGAAGTCCAGCAGATCTGTTGCCTACACTGCTCACTAGAATACTGTCTGAAGCTGCTGTACTGGTGTCTGCTTAATGGTTCAGTATCAAATCCTACCATAATAGCATGTCTGTTGTCCATTCCTAAAACATTTTATATATATATATATATATACACACACATATATATATATATATATAGTTATTTCGTTAGTGAACTGGGGAAAAGTATGTTATGTGGTAGATATGGAAGTGCAAATTTTCATCCAAGACGTCTCACAGTTTGAACCAAGACCCATATTCCATCAAAGTGGATTTGGTTTTAAATTGTTTGAAATAGACAACAGTTTGGCCTTCAGTTGGAGAGCCTAGGAAAAGTCTCTAGGCAAATGAGAATGAGTCTCTTTATTTGTGTGATTGTACCATGACATTAAAGGAAGAAAAGGTGTGTGAGTTAAGAAGGTGTTTGGGGAGTGCGTGGGGAAAGGAAGGTGTGTGGCTTCCTGTATTCCCCCAAGCTTGTTTCTGCACCACTTTCCATGAGTCTAGCAAAGAACAGAAGGAACCTGGATATGGAAGCACACATGGTGGGGATTGTCAGCACCCGGGTGCTGTGTGGCATGCTGATGTCCTGCAGGAATTTTCTGCTTCACAACAGAGACCTTCACTTAGCTGAGATCAGTATTTCCAGTGTAAGCAGGGCTCATCCCACTGTAGGTGATATTTCTGGGCTCTTTCATTGTTTCCATAACTGTCGTATGAGCTGTTTCATGGAAGTGCTATCATGTGTCTAGCACCAGAAATAAATATTAAATTGGAAAAAAAATATATAAAAGACATGTGTTGGCCCCAGGACAAAATACATAGGATAAAGCTTAAACTGCAGTTCAGCAGAACTGTATCAATTAGGTGTTACCAAAGACCAGTCCCACCTCTGGATTACCCAGATCAGAGAATCACAAGGTAGTGTCAGAACACTTTCATGAACAAAAAGGCTTTCCCTTTGTCTTGCCTAGGAATAGCTTGTGTGTTACAAATTATGTCGGGTTTTCTTTCACCTGTGATAAAGGAGGAATGACATGGCAAACTACAGAGTTGGTTTTAAAGCAATAGGTGAGTAGCAACTGGCAAAATCGCTAGCCTATTGTCTATCATATACTTATTTTAATACTTATTGGACCAGTGGGGATATTCCTGCATTGCTCAGAATATCCCATATAATTCTTTTGTGCTGGCTCATGGATAATGCCACTCAGCTTCTATGAGGTTAGGTCAAATGATGTCACACAGTACGATGTGACATGCCCTGGTACACTGCGCAATGTAACAACCTCTCCAGATTCTAAATAAAAAGAGACAAGCACTCTTGAACCTGGATGTATTGTTGCATTGTTATTTAAAGATTTGGAGTGTCTGTTGACAGAGGAGTTAGTTGAATATGAACTTTTCAAGTAAAAATAATAAAGTGCAAAAACTCATCACACACAATTGGCTACAGTTAAAGCTGCCCCCCTTTTGTTTGCTTTACGTTCTGATAAAATAAAAACCAAACAACTGAAGTCCCTGCAGAATCATGGAAATCTAAACCAAATAAACTCCTCTTGAATTGCCTTCTGAAGCTCATGGAAGATGTGCATCAATAGGCATATCAAAGGGAGGGTTTCCAGACAGAAGTCCTTGCCTAAGGAAGTGCTGTCTCTGAGCCTGATAGCTCCAGGGACTGACTGCGAGAGCTACTCAGCTGCACTTATCTCGAAGGCTGGAGGGGGAGGGTGGCAGATGTATAGACAAAGGTGGTGTCCTTCCTACAGCAGACTCAAAAATGCAGGGTTATCGCTGACATCTTGAGCAGTGATGAGCAAGGGACAGACAGTGAGGGTGAGAGTGGGAAATATGACACCGGTGTTCGCAGGAAGCCCCTGGCAGGCAGGAATGGTGGTCTATGCAACTGCTGTTATCGCAGCTGACAATAATAAAAAAACAGCACTGTGTGCATCCCAACAAAAGCATCCAGATACAAAGTAGAACAGAGGAGGTTTCATTTGCAAATCCTGTTTCTCAGCTCTTTTGTAATTTAACACGTGCCCAGATTGTGGCCTCTAGGTGAAAGAAATGAAACTCAAGGGGGAAAACCACCAACCTGTGACCATGTGATCTTAGAAACACTGCCCAGAACTTACACCAAACATTACCAAAAGAGAAATAAAACTGTCACTGAGCAACCAGCAGATAACTCTCACCCTATAGAAGGGACTTATACCTCCTCCTTTGCCCACAATTGCCAATATTAATGATCTCCAAGCAGGCTCCTCTCTGGCTTCAGCCTTGCAAATTCTTTTCCTATACAGATATCCTGTTCACAAGGACAGATGGGGAGAGTACCAGTAATGAAAAACACTGTCTGCTAAGTTTGCTGGAAACTAATGCAGAAGGATATTCAGAAGAAAATTCTAATTAAAAGAGATGCTTGCTGGCATGTAGATCTCAAGGTCCTTGCTGATCCCTATTTAGGCAAAAAATAAGATATTTCCCATTGTAAGGAGGCAAACTGTGTCTCATGGAGAAGGCTGCTTTTTGTCTGGATTTCATTCTCTGCTGTTAAGAATAGGGCAGGGTGAATGATTTTGTAGGCTGACTGCCAAATAAGAAAAACTCCACCAAATTTTGAATACCCAGGCTATAATTCCCCAAATCACTCGTGACGTTTTTGGTAGTGATAATCTCTGTCTCTGACTGACTAGGTTACATAAATATTCTTTGCAATGGAGAACGTTATCTGGAGAAATATGATTCGTCATCTCAAAATATTCTTTGGTCAGGCATTGAAGATATTTTCTGAAAGATCATAAACCCCTTTCTTCAAGCTCATCTCAAGTGTACTTTTCCACCAGCTCTGTTCTTTTCTGGTTTAAAAGTTCCTGTAGGTAATGTTGGTGGTTCATGAACCTTTCCCTCCCTAAACAGTTTATAGATTCTAATTAGTAGAAGTTCTTTTTTTTTACTTTTACTTCTATAAAATTTCTAGTGCTATTCAAAATAACTGCTCCTTACCATTAATTTTATAGACAGTCCCTTTTTCTCCTCATGTCAACGTTTTGTTACATGAGGAGAAAAAGGTTCAATAGGTTTGAACACTGCTTAGGTTTATGAACCTTTTATATCCGTGGGATTTTTAGTGCATGCATTTTGCACCTGTATTCTCTTTCACAACCTTCTAGAACTTGGTGTGAAAATAAGGACCAGGTAGTTTCATAGTATTTTACCTCCTGTAACTCCCTGTGAGGGAAGGGATCAACATCTACTGTTCAGGTGGCATCAACATTATTCTGACAAATGTTATTTACAAGTGGACCCTGCCACAAAGCCGTTCGGGTCATGCTTGCACACGAGTTGTGACTGGTTTTGAACTCAAGCCTTTGTTATTTGAGTGATTCAACACTAATACAATTTTTTCTAAAAAAGAAAGGGGGAGGATTGGCGGGGGGGAGAGGGAGAGGGAGAGGTGCCATTTTTTCATGATCATAACACAAATCTAAATTTCGCTGGTTCTCTTACAGTTGTTTTGGCTCAGGCAGATATAAACACCCCAAAGAAGGTGAGCAAAGATCCCCCACTTCAGACCCACTGCTGCTGCCTTTTATTCAGTCACCCACCACTACAGTAATTGGATCTTGAGGTATAGGTTAATGAGATAATTAGCCAAACACAATCAAACTTGTACACTGCATGGAAATGGATGGTTGCTGTCTTGCAGCCACTTCTTGTACGGCACCAGGGCAAACTGCCTTTCTTTTGATGGCCAATAAAGTAGGAAATGAAGTAGATGTAGGTTGTTCTGCCTGCTCACAGTGGTGAGGGCAGCTTCACTGGTACTGAATTTTAAAGAGCAAATAATATCAATTAGCAATTGTGTCTGGAAGAGTGTTGGCAGGGAGGTCTTCCGCTCATGGCTCTCCTGAGGCAGGCCAAGCACTCAAGTCTCAACAGCTTCCATTCGAGGACTTTCCTAGGGAAGAGTGCTGCCAAGAGAAGGACTGCCTGCTAAATTGTCCTGTTAAAGAGGACCCTGAAGACTCTTCATTTTTGGTAATTTTATAATAGAACCGAAATAGGCAGTTTCGATAGCCCATAGACTTGCTTCATAGACTTCCTTCATAGCTCATGGCTGACATGGATCTGACCCATGACTTGTCTCCTGAGATTGAGAGGGAACAGGCATACGTTCAGACCTAAACAATTTCAGGAATCTTTTCAGAGGAAAAGACTTTGGCTTTTAATTTGGATTTTTAGGACTGTTACAAATGCTCTTCATTCAGAGATCTTTTTTTAGATCAGGCTTTAATGACACGAATGAACTAATATTCTTATAAAAGTGTTGGCAGAGACTTGATTCACCCAACACTGATTGATGAGGAAGCCCACAGAGCAATTTTTAACTAATGCCAGAAACATATTTTGTGGTAGATTTAGGAATGCCATCCCAGTCTTCAGCCTTTTATTACTGACTCAAGAGGCCATCTTCTGCAAAGTCAGTGATTCATGCAGAGTGATTTGGAAGGAATGTGTTTGAATGAGCTTCCTGTGTATTTGTCACAGTTTATGACTTTTTAATAACAAATCATTATTACTGTGAATTTTTCAACCCCAAAGTCCTCCATAAATCTTTTCGAACTCATCTCTATTTATAATCTAGGGAGGAACCTGTTCACTGTTTTTGTTCATTCCACTATTGTTGATTCATGTTATTAGGTTACAAAAAGTTAAGATGGTGTAGGAGAGCAGATTTTGTTCACAAACTGGTGATTTTTAACTTTTTTTTCAGTTGTAGAAGAGGATCTGCTCTGTTTGCACCGCAGGCTCCATGACTGAGCAGAGAGACCTACTCTGGAGAGTGAAAACTTCCACCCAGGAGAACCAAGCCTGACATGCAGCAGATATTGCAGGGCATTCGCCTGTAAATCAGGTGGAAGGGGGTAAACTCACTGCAGGGGTAAACAAGCCCTGCACTGTTGCACTCCATTTTCCCCCATTGGCTGCATTTAGAAACAGTAGTTGTCAATTAAAACAGAAATAATATAAAGTGTATGCAGATAAACATCCTGAAGTTTAGCAAGTAATTTTGAGCTCACAACATACATATTTGGACTTTTCTTCGTTGTAAAATTTCCAGAGCATTCTGTTTCAAGCTCAGGAATAGCATGAATATGTGAGGGTATATAGAAAGAAGTGATGAAGTGAACTCTTATTTAAATTGTTGGAAAACTTATGAAAAAATAATAAAAAAATAACAGTTGCGTTTACTTCTAGACTGTGGTTTCTATTCAGTGGGCACACTGGAGACTGGGGGCTGAAAGCTGTTTCTTCTTAACTGGTTCAGCCTTTCCTATATGTGACCAGCATGGATCCTGAACCTGCAAGATACTGATAAATCTATAGGAGGCAAAGACATTTATCATCTCATAGAAAGTGCTCATTGTCTAGTAGCATGAGGCCACGATGTTTGTACAGTTTTCTAAATTGGTGAAAGCATTAATTACACTGAATAATGGTAACCCTGGTATCTTGGCAGACATCTGAAACCTTGGATAATTATAGCTTCTGCTAGACAAATTTTAGTTCTCTGAATTTTGATTTTAGGGGACAGAAATAATTTTTAGATAATCCAGTGCCTGAGAAATCAGGTTGTGAAGAACTGGAGTTTTACCTGTATGGAAATGACTGATAGATGAGTAAAAGACTGTTTCTAACCAGTTCTGATGAGATCATAAATTTCTCCTAACTCAGAGGAGATGGAAAGCATCGAAAAATCTGTGCAAAAGCAAACCAAACAGACTCACAAAACATACTTTTAGCAAAGGAACACAACATAATGGAACATGAAAAGAAAAAAACAGAATCCGTCTTGACGAAGATTGGAAAATCTACATGTCAGCAAGAATAAACTTGTTACTAAATAAGGTTAATAACAGATAAAGTCCCCTAAAGATAAATTGTTATCACATTTGACGACCATTTTATTAAAATGTTAATGGCCTCAGGCAAAAGCAAACTGTTCCCTTAATCTGCCAGAAGAACTGCTTTCTCAGGAATTATACACACCAGAGAACTTGGGATCTGAGCTAACTGTAACAAGCATGTTTGAATATTGGAGCATCCACAGCTTGTGAAATTGTGGCTAAAAGGGAATAGATCTCACATGTCTCAAAATGGCTGTACCCTTTTCTGCCAAACACAACTTTCACTCACATTTTTGAATGCAAAATCCATTGGATTCAATTGCTGCAGTCAAAACAGCTGAGGTGTCAGTGATTGAAGGGAGGATTTTTTCTTTGCCTTCTTCCATACTTACTGTGAAAAAGGTGTAGCTTAATAAGTGCAATTGCTGTAATAGCAAACAGACACAAAATATGTTTTCATCAGCGCCTCTAAGCATGGCAAAACTGTGAAGCAGCCTGGCAAGTACGCTAAGCATTCAGTGAATTGTGATAGATTGCAGTATGGTTTGTCTGGGATGAGAATACCAACAAAAAAATCCTCCACAAGATTTGATGAAAACTCAGCCTGTACAGAGAGACTTCTTGCTGCAAGCACAGTATCAGCTCACAACAAAAAAGGAGCTGATGAAATTGAGTTCACATCCTGTCTTTCCTTCTGACATATGAAATACATTTCCCTCGAAGCCCTTGGACACCTGAGCAGTGACAAAGAAAAGGTAAAGCCAAAAACATCTGTGATGCTGAATGCTGCATTTCTTTTCAATGTATCCCAATGGCAAAGGTACAAAGAAATTCATAAAAGCTGCACTAGAAATACATAAAAGCTACACTCTAAATACATGCCTCGCACCCAAATCTCCTCTGCCAAAGTTTGCGTGAAATAAAAGGGAATGAGTAAGGCTAAATCAATTTAGTATAGTCAAAGCTTTTTCCACCTTGGAGGAGGGAGGCATATCCTGGTTCCAGCACGGGTGATCCAGGAATGGGAGTCAGTCTGATGCAGCTCCACCACTGAAGCTGGATTGTTTATGTGTGCAGCAGGCACTCAGACTTCACAGTCTGGGGAGGAATATTACCAAACCTTATTTCCTTCTTCTCTCCTTTACCTGAGGTCCTTGGCAATGATGGCTTAAATTTGCTGAAGACTTTTGGGGCTGAGGGCAAGTGTGCTGAGAGCAGCCCTGTGTTGGGCCACAGCCAAGAGAGACTCAGTCTTCACCCTGACCCAGATGGAATAGCCTGTGGGTGAAGCATTTATGCATACTCTAGGTCCCCAGTTAAGATTAGACAAGGGTTTATATCGTCTTCTTTTTGGGCTTTTAACCAATCTTCATATGCATAACCTGCATGCAGTTTTTAACATGGGTTCTCTGCTTCCACTCAGGGTTCAACATATTTAAAGTGAAGCTTTCTCCTGTCCCTTGCCTTTATAATAGAAAAGGCAAGGGTTTCATGGATGTGTATCTTGTCATCGGTCTTTTGGGGAGGTACTTATTGCGCTTTTTATGGAATTTTCTGTGCCAGTTGGATCAGAGCAGGGGCACAGATATTTTGGTGCAGAGATAGAAGAAGAGTTCTAAGACAGTCTATTTTTTCTCTATTTCATATGTATGTACACAATTATTCTCCTTTAATGCCTGTTTTCCAGGCCAGCTATTAACCTTCCTTCAGAGAAAGTGCAATTTTCCTGGCCCATTTTATCCAACTACCTTGCTACACCTGCAGTTCATTTAGTAATTTCCTTCCACAATAGACACCAGTCTACCTCTATGGTTGAGTATTAATCACTAATTACACTCCCACATTCTGTCATTCAGCCTTGGTATAACACAAATGTGAGAAGCATTCTCACCTGTAACTTCTCTTTTAGATAAAAATTACCACATCATTAGTGTAGTTAAGAACCCAACAGGGCAAAAATAGATGGTGTGTGCAGGTATTTCTGCATAGTGAGATGAGCCATACACTCAGAACACGTTTCCACCTGCAATGATGGCACTTAATCCACCGGAGGTTTGCGCCATGCTTGGGAGGAATGAAGTTTAGGATATCTACTCATGGACTAAGCTGTGGTATGCTCAGCTGTGCCTGGCTTATCCATGCTGCACCAAGGTTTTGGTCTATGCTAAAGCCCTGCTCGTGCTCTCTCCCCTCTGGAGATGCACCTGAGATGAGTCCATCTCTGCAGCTGAGAAAGCACTAAGCTTTTGCAATAGACCCACTGTGTGCTGAGGTGACAGGGTAAACACCTGTGCATCTGCCTTCTTTCACCACTGTTTACTCTGTTTTTGCCCCTCAGAGCATCCCTGCATGTTGCCTGTTGAGCATGTTCCCCTTGCAGCAGTGCATGCCAGGCTGGCCTGTGCACGGGAGGTCAGGGGACAGCAGGTGAGTGGTAGTATAGTCCTTGGCGGAAACAATGTAAGTTGCCAGTTTTTCAGACCCCTATAGACAGAGACATTGCTCCGAAGCAAGAAACAAAGGTCATGACACCAAAGTAAGCAAGCATTGCACAGATTTTAACAAATAACTCCACATTTCTTGTGGGAGAAAAGTCTTTTATTGCCTTTTTCCTTCTTTTAACCTGATTTGTAATGTTGCGAGAAATTCAGACGTGGCAGAGTTTGGTGCTAAGCGGAGAAGAGGAATTAGCTAAACTACTCCATAATTTTATCAGACTGGAGCACTTCTGCATTGTAGTTTTGAGGAATACAGTGCAGAAACACAGTCCCCAGGTTGGTGCTTCTTTTGCAGACAGCTGGGCAGACAGAGCTGATGCCACCCACATAAAATGCACACACTGAGTCCACTTGCTTTTGCAAGAGTTGTAATCGTTTAAAAGCAGGATCCGTAAAGGGTGTGGGATGGCAGATGTCCGGGGGCCTCCCCAGCGACTCTGCAATGAAGCTGATGTGTGTTGGGCTGGTCTGTCTGGGGAGCAGGGATGCAGTGAGGCAGGTGTGTTCTCCAGGCTGGAGACGGCAGCCTCTAATCGCTCTCGGAGGGGAGGCAGAGAGCGCTGTCCGTGCGGCGGGGCTGGCCCGCCAGCTCTCCCCGAAGATGACAGTCTCTTGCCTGGGAGTGCCAAGTCCGGGCTGACACGGCCAGATCCCTCGCCGAGCCCGGGAGGAGCGTGGCACCCGCACAGCCGCACAGCTGTCAGACCGGAGAGCGCTCGAGCACGGCCAGCTGAAGCTCCAGCGAGCGCCCGGTCTGCGCCCGGCCCACGGTGTCCAGAAAGGCTTAGTGATGGAAATTAACAGCTTCCATTATAGCACTCTAACGACCCCATGTAGACAAGCCCTCAGAAGCCACATTAACCTGAGTTTAGGCCATAAATTGTAAATCTCTGGCAAATGTACTTCCTAACTAAATGCAGAAAATCTCTGTGACGAGCGGTAACAGTGCATATAAAATAAAATAACAGCAGGACTGGGGAATAGCAATGGCACATCCTTCCTTCCAAATTGAATTGTTCACTTCACTGTGAGAAGAAATAATTATCATGTTTATTGCGTTTGGCTCAATTAGGCTGGAATCTTAGGCCAGGAACCTTTCTTTTTACATTTCTGTAAATGTTGTCCATGTATGGCTGCGTCAGCATTGATTTTGCTGTCATGAAGGTACCACAGCTGTCTGCCTGAACTGGAACATGCAAACCTGAACTAATTCTTCAAGTGTCTATTTTTCTAGCTTTAATCAGCCAAATTTTCTAGTAAACTGAAAGAGGACCAAGCAAGCCTCCTGTATTATTTCTGTACAGTTTTGCTCTTAAATGTGCTAGGGACAGAAGGATGGCTTGAAACTGTTTCCTTTTGTATGTTGTGTAAATTGAACTCAGGGCAAGATGGATTAAGACCACATGCACTGAAAGGTTACAAAATGTGCGTGACTTTCCTCAAGTAACATATATCTGTATAAGACTGGCATACAGCATAGCAAGACCAGAGGAGAGGACACTGAAGCTTGTGGTAGACTCCAGCACGACGAACAGAAGATAAATTCCTGATATGGAGAGCACAGGTACAAGCAGTTTAGTCAGCAGTGAGTCTTCTCGGGACTGTGGGCAGCAGCATGCTATCCTACTACTTTGCACGGCAGGGATGCATGTAAGAGCTGTACATTTAAACCCTGAAAGAGGGGCACTCTCAAAGATATCTGTCTTCAGTCTTCACTTGTAGAAAGTGGCCGCTACCAGTGATCAGTAACGGTCAGCAGAGGAGTCTAAATCTACATTTCCAGAAACTGATTTACATCCACTTCCTTTGATTATTTGAAATTTCCCTTTTCTATACAAAGAGACAGAGAAGCATAGAGAACTGCAGTTTATAAATGTGTTAAAAATGCAAGATGAAAAGCGAGGGACAATATGTATTTTTAGCTATAAAAAAAAATTCTGGTAAAGGGCAAACTCTACCTGAGTTAGAGAGATGAGTTCTTTGGTAGAGAAGTCTGTCATGGGTAGATTAAGGATAAAATGATAGGTGCTGCCTTTCAAAATTTTCATTAGGATGCTTGATATCAGGAAACGTTTCCATATCTCATCAAGGATTGGACCAAAATCACAGGCTGAAATATATGTAGCGCAGGTTTTGGAATGGAAAAACAGTCTAGAGAGGGATGTGTTTGTCTGACTATTGAATGCAATAAGAAAAGACACTTAAATAAAAATCTGATATGCCACTCTGAGAAGAGTGCATTACAGAATGCATTACAGAGGAAGGGCACGTAAAGAAAACTGTAGTTTCAAATTCATTAGAGCTGTGGAATAAGATGACCATGATGCCTGCCTCTTAGCTCAGTTTGTCTTAGTGTCCAAACATGTAGAAGGGAGAGAAATGTAGCACAGAGAAGAGCTGTATTAGAAAGAGAGTGTTTGGAGTTTCTTCCTTGCTTCATGCTAAAACCCACAAAATTCTTTATGATATCACAGCACACGGGTTTCAAGTCTAACCTGAACCATATAGCAAAAGGCCAGTCCAGATGTAGTGCATTGTGTACAGCACATAGGATGAGTTCATACGACATGCACAGGTCGGTGTCTAAGCTCTTCACTCTGGCTGGTTTGCTTGAACAGCACCTTCAAGAAATTTAAAGTCCCTTGAATCTGCTCTTAACATAAAATAAAATAAAATAAAACAGCAATACCAAATCCCCTTTTCCCCTGCTGATGCACTAATTTCAGTGTCCAGCTTCACTTTTGATGGCCCCAGGACCTGATGGTTTTCCCGGCATCGTAATGTGGGATTGCACATTGAGCACAACTTGAGCCACTCCTCATTTTGCGAGAGTTGCCACTTCAAAGAAGGCCGTACTGCTTGTCGTTGTGCTGGTATGGAGGCACGTGCTAAGCAGGGACTGACTGCCTCAAGAAGTGAGCAGAAGACTTTCCATGGCACTGGATTGTTCTGTAGCGCAGAGTTGGGTAAAGTTTTAGAGGCAGAGCAATTCCATGCCAACCTCAGTGCCGGCATGTAGGGAGTTCTTGGCAGCTCAGATGGTGGGTCATAAATTCTCCTTCACTAGTTTGGGGGCTTGATTATTCTTTTGTGCTCTGCTGGAAACATTACTTATGAGAATTGGGGCATTTTAATTTGGCTGTGCTACCACTTTATTAATATTTGAACATCTCACTGTTTTCTGTCTTGGCACAATGGGATCCACAAACAGAGGCTAAAAGAGAAAATGCTCCCCTCCCTGGCACCGGATTCCTGCCCTTTTATTTTTAATTACTTTGAATTATTTCTGGAACTTTTTATACCATTCTGAGAATACAAATGAAGTTTTGACTGTAAGAAAGAATACTATGGAAAGCAAGCAAATGTGGCCTTACATGCTCATCCAGAGAGTGCATCAAACAAGCAAAGGACAGACACTTGCCAATCTATCCATTATATCCTGGCATAACAATGATCCATTAGCCTGAGCAAGGCCTATGTGAACTGTATGCACATTTGGCTTAATCCACTCAGTTTATTTAGCCTCTGGTGTGCTCTGGATTAAAGCGGGCAGTCATTAGAGAATAGTATTTCTTCCACAAATGCTGTTTTCCATCATCTGAGAGAAGTGACAGAGCTTTTCAAAAGCCTTTGGTATTTGAGGACAAATGTTCGCTTCTTGTAAATATTCATCTGAGACTCAATAGGATTTAACTGTTAGTGTTTCTAAAAGCAGAAGTTGATCTTGAGGCTAAAAGAAGACCAGAATCATGGAAGATTGTGCACCTTTAGCTGGGATTTAGCACTTGTCTGAAATGTGTTTCTCTTCCCCAGCAGCTTGCTATAAAAGGCTGAGCCCACGAAGCTCAACCCCCTGACATTTCTGAAGCATACCTTGAGACCCCAAAGTAAAACTTACCTCATGCAGCAGGTTAATTCTGTACAGCGACTTTCCAGGAGGATTCAATCAACAAGTCAGGAGTTAGAAGGAAAATGCACCACAGAGTATTCAACAATTACCTGATTGTCAAATGGAGAGGACGTGTTTCTTAGTAGCACTGCACCATTCTTACACCGACTGTATAAAGAGCTTCATAGCAGCATTTTAAGGCCCATTTTACTCTCCTTCAGGCATTCAGACTCCAGACCACTTTCCAGGAGAAGAGAGAATATACTTTATGTGCCAGGGCAGCATAGCATTTATTTTCTTAAAATCACATTGGTGTATTTTTAGCAGATTCACTGGGAAAACTATTACTCATTACAGTACAGTAATTTAAATACAACATGTGTCTTTCAGTCAACAAAAAAGCCCTGTGGGTTAACCCCTGAATCTAATTAAAATCAATGCAAATCCTCATATTTCTTCACACTAGTTCATGATCCTAAGATGGAGATGATGATTCGTTCAGATGGACTTTGCTGCCCTAGACAGCTGAATAATAACTTTATAATGTGTCAAATTCAGTCCAGATACAGTTCTGTTATCCAGAACTGCTAGTTCTGTTGCTATCCAACATGTATAAAGCATCATAGATTAACTTAGAAGACTTCAATTTGCTTTTATATTTAATCCGAGTTTCAGTCCCTTGCCATGGACCAAACCCACCCACTTTTGAAATTATATACTTTGTGGATTCAGACGTATAAATAATAACACCTAATAAAATCAGGAATTAATTCAAAACAACTGTTTCCCAGGACAAACTGATTTCAAATTTTTTTATCCTTCCATTTTTGGACCACAAAGTCTACAGACTGTGTACAATATAGTTTACTTTGGGAGGATAATGGCAAAGTGTTCCTGAAACCCATGGCTTGCCTGTACACAGCATTGTCACAGTTCAGTATTATTCCTTCCCCCTTTCAGCCAGACCCTAGGGCTGTGCTTTCTGATAGTAAAGAAGAGCTAGGTCCAGGCTCTGTCTCCATCCCTGAGGAATTATGTACAATGTAGGATTGTATTTAAACAGGCTGTTTAAAACTCATTGGTTCATAATATCAGAGCTTAAATGGAAAAGGCCCAATAGATCTTATTAAGATATTATTTCATATTGATTTGTTGATTTGTATTCATTCAATATTCTTGGCTCAGGTATGAAGATATTTATTGATTTAAAAAAAGAGATGTAAGAAATAATATACATTAACATCAAACAAGAGATTTAACAAAAGGAGCAATTTTCAGAAGATAAAGGTTTCCCTATTTCTCCAAAATGCAGACACAAATTAATGCATCCTAAATTGTACTGGGCATAGGATGAATCCTTTCCATAGGATTTCAGAAGCACCAAACTTACAGAAAGTAAGTTTTTCCACTTTCTGGAAAAGCAGGGGACATGTAACCTGGATGAACCTTCACAAAGACCATGTCTCTTTAACAGAGATACTTTGGGAAGGTTTGGGTTTTTGTTTGTTTTACAAGACAATTTGAAGGTATGCAGACCTGTGAGTAACAACAGGTAGGAGATTAAGCGAGCTGCACCAGCAGCAGCCTCCCACCACAAATCATGAGAGAGAGGTGGGGAGAGAGAGGTGGGGCAGAGAAGGGAATGCTGCCATTAGCACCTCGGCTACTGCCCTCAATAAAGTCTGTGTGAGACCTCATGTGATCAGTGACGATGACAACTATAACTGAATCCAGGAGCAAAGAAGTTGGTACAGAGGACAAAATGTAGGCCTATCCTCTCAGGAATGTCCTGCCTGACTTCAGCCAGTTTGTGGAGCAGAAGGTACTGCAGAGGGCACCTCTTCCTGCCCTGTGTTTGCACAGGTCATGTGGTCTGTCTGTCTGTCTGTCTCTGTTTTTCCCAAATCAGTGAAAGGGCTCAATGCTCAGGTAGGTGGGATGAATTCAGGCTGCCATTCTCTCATTGCTTGCCTGGCTAAAAGGCATCCTGAGATGCTCTGTCTGCTGTGGTGTATCTAGGATAAATATAGAGAATGGTAAATACATCTCCTGGCTGCTCCTGCTGTTTCCCATCCCTCAATATTCAGAAATGGGTGGGAGTCTGTCTAGATAACAGATCTGTGTGAACTAACAGGTTGGTTTTGTGCACGTTCCCCAAGCTGAGAGACCTTTTGCTCCTTCTTCCCCAGGTTGCTTCCAGCTATCCACCTAACCTCACCTCTGTGTGCTCCCAGCAAGATTGCCCTACAGCATCCAAGCCTGGGATCCAGCAGCCAGTCCCAGCTAAGTAGGATTCGTAGGTGATGCTCTTGTGCTTTATTTCCTCTGCTATGCACTGAACAGAAAGGGAACCAGACCCCTGTTACCATCAGGAGATACAACCTATCAGTCTTCTCAACCTGCTCAGTCCCCTCAGAGGGAAGGGGATGGGGCTGCTGAAAGGCAATGTCATCATTCCTGCCATGTCAGCAACACTTCATCTATCAGAGGCAGCTGACGGATGGCCAAGGAGAGTAGTAACTTTATTAACCACTTCTCTCATGCTGAGCAGCTTTAGTAGAAATCTGAATAACTGCCCCGTCCCCTGGGTTTATTGGACGTGGTTTGTTTTGCAAGTGGGAAAACAATTGTTTCATGCCTGGATGAGCTAACATGTTTACACAAACACTGCTGACGCAGCAGAAACAGGACACAATATGTGTCAAATATTGCTTGGGCTGCAGGCAAAATAACTGTGGAGCTGAAAGGCAGTGCTTAGCACAGGGCTCCTCATGCCAGAGGCAGCTGCCGGGTACATGTGAGGGAGAGGGAAAGGGAGGTCTCTGTGTCCCAATCCCTTGTTGCCGAGCAGTTCCCAGAATAAGGAAAAGTTTTCCAAAGTTGATGCTACTCTTCTGATAATGAATAATACCTGTTCTCATCAATCAATTTGTTTAAAGAGGAACTTGAATGGTGCAGAGACCTCAGCTTCACCCTCAGTATCTGACTCAAAGCCATTTGAAACCCGTGGGAGACTTTTCACTGACTTTGATGTGAGGCTCATTTCTTATTTTGGATTGTGAGGGGATAGATTTTCACAGCCTAATTTCTGCATTGGAATGCCTGCACAGTAAGGAGAGAGGGAGATTTGCTTTTTCTGACACAAAATATCTCCGACCACAGAAAGATGGGCATTTAAGATGATTGGCTTAAAAGACCTATCCTATAATGGCAGCACAATTATAAGCCTGCAGGGAAAATTTCTGGGCTCTTGTATGAGAAGAGAGCAAAGAAGAGCACAAAAAGGTTTTACTGAGTTACAGTGCCAGGGTTTCAGCTACCAGTTCTGCTGGAAAGCCAATAATAGGGTTTAACGAAAGATATTTCCAGCGTCAAGCCCATACACAAAATGGGTGGTTGTGCAAGAGCAGGGCAGGAGGCAGAATGAAAAAGGAGAAGGGGGTGTGATACCAGGGCAACCTGCTGCAAACAAGAATTGCCACAGAAAGTCACCAGACCAATGAGAGCAGAGACTTTCTGGACAGAGCAGGGTGGTCTGATGCTCTCTAAATAAGTGAAGATTTGAAAAAATTAAAAGAAAGGGAAAGAGAGATAGTGAAATCAGCTGCCAAGAAGTGCTGGGGCCAGAAAAAGCAACAAAGCCCTATTTTTAATGTAACTTTTTTATTCTGCCAGTAAAAAATCAAACGATAAAATAGGCTAGAGAAAGGAAGCAATTGGGAATGGCTGAAGAGGATTCCCAGCTGTGCTTGCAATCAGTGCAATTCATGACTCACAACATGCTGGCCACATCACTTCCCAGGAGCAACATATTCTCATGAACAAGCAAAACAAGTGGGAGACAATCTTTAAAGGCTTTTTGGCTCATTCATGGCTTAGTTATGCAGTCACCCATGAAGCAGCTCGCTGGCTTTGGGGGTCAGGGTAGTTTGAGGATTGGTCAGCTTTCCTTTTCTTTCCGCTTCAGCTGCTGCCCCATCCACCAGCCCTTGGCAGCACGGCTCAGGACATCCATTCTTTTCCTTCTTCTGACCAAAAGGAAGAGCTGGAAATTGAACTGCTTTACTGGCTTTTGAGCAGTTCTTTTTTTGAGTCCTTGTCCTTCTAGTTTCCTTCTGCTACCCTATGAAGAGTGAAAAAAGCATCTGAAAATAATATTTATAAGTTTATGTGAAACAAAATGTCTCAGAATTGACTGCCTACATATAGATCTTGCTAGTTCTCACCTGGCTGGTACATAAATAATCCGATTTAAGTGATAACACTGCAGGTCCCTCCAAATCTCAGCTTCAATTCAACTGAGTCAGACCACTGCTTTTACTAATATTTTTCTAAAGTAAAATGGTGTACTTGCTCTACCACACATTGCAATTTTTAACAGTATGTATAATTAACACATAGCTATACTGCTAAAATAAAAAAAAAGAAAAAAAACATTTAGCACTGCAGTGAGCTTGAGGGTTTGTTCATGGTTGGTGTTTATTTACTTGTTTTCATGGTGGATTATTTTTTTTTTCTCATTTTGGAAGTCACATCACTGATTAAAGGTTACAGGGCTTGTTTATAATAGTTGTGGGTATCACACATCGACTGTTAGTGTTGGAGTCCAGCTAAAGTTCCAACCTTCTGGGCAGTGCTGTTCCTGTCATCGGCTTTCTTACCCAGCTGTGACAGCTCTCTTGTGTTGGAGTTTTCTGTGCAGAGGGTACAGCTACACCCGCATGTAGCAGAAAATCCCTTTTCCTCAGGGAATGGCAAACTTTTCAAATTTATCAGGTTTCTGAATCTGAATTTCCAACCAAGACTTAGAAATTTTCAGGGAACCAGTGCTGTGGAAATAGCAAATAGAAAACATCAAAATGTTTTGTTTCTACTTGATTGAGGTGCTGAATCTTATTTTAAAAGTATTTATTACATAAATTTTATATTATTTTTATAAGTATAAATATTTATATCTTTTAATATCAAGATGATAGGAGTCAATAGATGCTTGATAAATGGAGATTTTTAATGAATAAGGAAAATAACACATGCTATACAGTAACACAGAGTGAAAAATAATCTCCAAATGAAATATTTTTATGTTCTTGGAATAATAAAATCTATCATAATTGAAAACAATACACAAAAATGCCAAAATATTAATGTAATTGGATTTTATGTGGATTTTTTAAAAACAAAATACATTCTGTGATGGAACAGCATGCCTGATGTCCTTCTAACCAGTTCTCTTTTTAGTGCATTTAGAAGAATGCAACTTACAAGCTTTAATGGAGAGAGACAGAACTTCTATAAGGAAAACAAAATTTCAGCTGCAAGGACATGAAGTGCACAGGCAAGCTGTGTCTCAGTAATATCATGGTGAACCAGGTGACAAAATGTGTTATTATTTAATGCACTACAGCTGAACCTCAGCCTTTAAATAGACATTGTAAAAATATTAACCCAATGGGCCTGTTCTGTTCAGGGATCTCTGCTCCAAAATGAATTTGATGTGTGTGAAAAAGGTTGCAAAACCTTATATTTGTCTTATATTGCAGTAATTAATAAACCCTCTAGAAACAATTATAAGACCATTTTAATTTGTTCAGAATCACTGTTACGATCTGCTTAAAGCTGGGGCCAAGGGGTGTCCAGTAGTCCTGCCCTTCTCTGTGACATTGTCTTTGGGGCTGTCCTGGACTTCATCTCAGATTTCTAGCGAGTGAAGTCTGACAGTTGAATTTTAGATGAAAACAAGTGTGTGAAACCCATGTGGTTTTTTCTCTTTTCAGTTAGTGTCTATTTTAAGGAGGCAGATCATTTCCAAGTCACTGGGAAATTTAGAGTTTAACACATCAGTCAACAGACCACTAGCTTTAGCATTTGATTCAAAGTGCGGTCCTAAAAAGTGGGAATCAGAGGCATACAATAGCACTGGTTTAGCCTTGCAAAGGCCAATTTCACTATAAACAAGTCACATCTTCAAGATGTTGACCTTCTCTTGACAGAATCCCTCCGTCCCTCCCAGCAAGTAAAAGGCCAGAGTCTGATCAAAATAACAACAACAAAAAAACCCCAATAGTTTTTCTGTTGCCAAGAGATTTCATTACAAAAATCCATGAAGTATTGACATATCTATTGCTTCTTCTCTTTGAAATTCTTGCTAGACAAGATTTGACTGATTTTGTTTAGTCCAGCTGGCAGAGGCTCCGGGATTGGCTACCTGAAATAACTTTCACAGCAGCATCTACCCCTGCACAGTTTGGAAATCTAGGGAAACTGCAAATTACAGTATTAAAATGCTGAGCCAGAAGAGAAACAAGGAAATAACATTTCAATTTTCAGCATGAGAAAGGGGATAGCAACCTAGCAATAATTATGAGCTGGTAAAAAGCTGTTCATGCCACAGTGGTCATATGTTCCTTAAATGTCAAGTCCCAATCAATAACCTCTCTGAAATTTGACCCTGTTGGGCACGGTGTAGGAGAATTGGATGCTCTCCAGGCTATTGGTTGAAAGGCAAGAAACAGCAAGCAACTGATGAGAAGCTATCAATAAAACCTCAGTATTGTTTTGAGTTCAATTTGAAGTAATTGCCAGACATCTGAGATTGAGTCTGACAGACATGAAGAGGGCTAATGTTGGTTCCTGGTAAGGAAAAGTAGGTTTCTTGTTCAAAATAGCACAATGGGGCCTAATAGTGAAATGGCTTCCCCCTCGAAAAACAAGTTGCTGTATGAGTGTAGGAACCAGTGAAGCCTGTGTCTTTATGGTTTTGTGCCCTGTGTCCTTACAGCCTTCTCCTGTGGAAACTCCTTTGTCCTCCCCTCTTCTCCTCAGCTACCCCAGCAGCTCCAGTTTCTCTTTCAGCTCCTCTGTTCACTGCTTAAAGCAACATGTGTCCCCTGTTTGTTACTCCGGTGTTCACCAAAAATTCCAGGTCAGGAATGGGTTTTCCCTTTTTTTTTTCTTTACTGTCTTCTCTTGCTTCATAATAGAAGTTATGCTGGCACAAAATATGCCATGTCAAATGTTTTTCAAGTGAATTCTCTGTAAAAGTGCCAGCTCTCTTCACAAAATTGGGGCTTCCTTGACACCCTAAGTTAGAGCAAAGGTCTACATGGTACATTTTGCCTCTCCACCATAGGCAGGCTAAATGGCACATGGGGAATTACAGTAGCAAGATTGAGAAAGAGTTGCTTGTTAAGCTGCTCTTAACATAATTATCTCTGATCATGTGTTGGAACCCCCTTTTTATATTATTTAACGCACTCTGCAAAATAATTTGTCACAAGGCTCTTCAGTGGTGCATAATTCAGGAAACAAATCCTTAAAAGAAATATCTTCCCCCCTTCTCATGCTGCTAGCTAGAAGCTTGCCAGAACACAAACTTCTGGCAGAAACTGAGCATATAATAGCACCAAAATCACTGAAGGAAATTGCAGTCTTCAGGAGGCTTTCGCTTCCCACACATCACTCCACAACAGTTTTTGAGCTGAGTTCTCTTGTACTTTGACCCTGTAGTATTTTGGGAGGAGAACTCAGAGGCAGGCACACGAGGTTCAGCGTAAGGCTCAATCCTGAGGCTGATTCAGGACTTAGTGTTCAGACTGCCTAAAAGAGGCACTGAAACTGCTGAGGCAGTGTCCTTACTACAGTTACATCCTGACCACCTAGTCGACACTCAGTGACATTTTTTTAAATTTCCTTGGCCAAATCCTCGTGGAGACAGGTAATAATGTAAAATTAAAGTTGCATTTGGAATCTGTTGAGGTGGGGTTTTTTTCAGTTTTGTCCTCTTTGGGAGGATTCTTCCTAGCTTTATTCTATCGCTTGCCCTCTTCCCTGGCTATGAGCTAGGGCTAGATTCCTGGAGAGTGTACAGGTTGACTACAGTGAGGCCTTGTGATTTAAAAAGTGCACACTGAGTTTCTGGCAAGAAATGGTTCATTTGCAGGTGCATTTTCCTGCCTTTTACTGAATATTCAGGAAATATTCTCAGAAAGCTTCACTATGGAACAGGAAACCAAGCCTAACTGGACCTACCTGATGATTAGTCCCATCTATAGGGAAGTTGCTACGGCTGGTTGATACCACAGCAATGTGGTTTATGTTTCCACATCATCTCTCTAACTTTCTGCAGGTCTATGTATATGCCTTTCCTCCCACTGCTGGAATTCCAGATCTAGTTTCTCCCCCTCAACAGTACACAGGCCTCATTTTCAGTTCTTTAGAAAAAAATTATTCCTTTGTTTCCACATCTGCTATGAGACTTTTTTATACTTGGATTTCTTTCTTGTTAAGGCCAAGGCATTCTATTGTGTTAAAAGACAGAGGGCAGGAATCATACAAAGGGTGAAAATGCAATCTGTGCCTTCTCTCTGGCAAACCAAGCTTTACTACTCGAATAGCTAAGCTTTCTTCTTCATCTCTCTGCTGAAGTTTTGTATGTGCTGAAGTCAAGCCCAGGTCTAAGTGTGAAGATGTGCAAATCTCAATATAAGTACAGTGCAAAATTTCCTTTGAGCTTTCAGCCCAGAAGTCCTGTTAGATGTGAGTCCTTAATGAGGTATCCTGGTGATATCCTAGTGATAACCTTGCAACTGAAGCTGCATAACTGCTTCATTGGCACTGTCATTATATTTCCTTTTGCCTGTTGGAGTTCACCTCTTCTGATGGGGTCAGGAGTGGGAGATTCTACTATTGCTCTTGATGTGCTTTTTTTTTTTCTTTTTTACTACTTTCATGAGTTTGACATTTGGAGATTCTAGTTCTAATCTTTCTCTTGATATGAATGTGGATAGATGTGGTTATTTGCCTGTGGAAATCACTGTGCTAAAATTCATGCTTACTTTTAAGGTCAACTGACATATCCTGAAATCACACCTGCTTCAAGTCGCTTCCTTCATGAACACGCAGTGCTGAAACATATAAAATTTTATAGCCTGAAGCCTTTTAAAATCTTTTTAATAGCAAGGAGTAGCTTGATCAAGGGAATAACGGTGATGTGAAAATAGCTCCAAATGTGACAGAAAAACAGTTTTTGTTTGTGAAAGATTCTCAGTGCCTGTAATTTTCAGAGGAGAACTGGATAGAAAAGGGGCCACTCAGTGCCTCCCTCCTAACAACCCAGTTAGGTGCACCCTTGCCTTTGGGCTCTCTGTGCCCTATGTGAGATCAGGAGGCTGCATGACAATGGAAATTAGCCTAATAGAAATAGAAAGCCCTATCCAGCCAGGAAGTGCCAGTTCCAGGTTGGGATGCAGCATGTTTCAGAGAGGGTCAAGACCACCCTTGTTTCTTGGTGGTGGTATCTGCCTCCACTCTGTACCGACACCACTGATCTCAGTGGAGGAACAAGCCATGTGAATATCATTTGCACATGTTTCTTAAAAGGATAATCTAAGTTGGATCCATTTGGGTGGTGTGAGCAGAGAGTGAATTTTGCTTTTTAACTGCATATTTGAAATAAATTCAAGTAATTTGAACAGCATGGGTCTGAGAAAAAGGTTTTCGTGTCAGTCGTTAATATTCCCAATATTCCCAATGTTGGTCACTTCAGGAAGTATTCTGATTTTTAAAAAAATGTTTATTTTTGGATGGAAATCAAGAGGACAAAAATGAGAACCTAGTGGTAATAAGAACCATCCTCCACTCTTGAACTTCATTGATTATTTGATTCACACTCAATTAAGTTTCAGTCTGAGATTTGGAGATAAGTGTTCTTCATTCTCAGCTCCACAGGGTGTGAGGGAGCCATGATAAAATAAGTGTCTCTGTATTGTACTGTTTACTGACAGCTGCCACTCTTCCTGTGGTTTATATGGCCTGCACAAATGTGATGCGAAAGACGGTGTCATTAGTTTGCTTTCTTTCTTCATCAAAAATACTTGCAGAGGAGTTCTGGATACAGTCCACCCCCAACGCACTTTTTGTTTCTTCAGAATAGGGGAATTTCGATGTACATTGAAAGCAGAACAGACACTGACCTTTGAGCTATAGGGAAATGTGATCGTGGCAAGGCCAACTTGGCCACTTGAGGCTCTGCTTCATGGGGTGCTTTCTAATGGGGTCCTGCAACCTCCTTACCAGCATCACGCTGTGAACACTTACAGAACTTAAAAGAGTCTGCTCCCAGGTATGTGTTGGTGAGGAGTCCCATCAGCAAAGGTCAAAGCAGACTGAGTGTAAAACAATCACCAAGAGAGCAGAGATGGCCTTTTTATTTGTTTTTGTTCAAACTGTGTTTCTTCTCTATTACTTTTTATTTTTTCACAGAGGGATCTCAAATGGATGGGTATAAGTAGGACTGAGGGAAAACATCCCTGCTTTTCTCTGTTCTAGAAGCACAGTCTGTATACTATGCCAGCCTAGCTTTCTGTGGGAAGAGAGTGGAAAACAGAAAGCTGTATTAAAGTTTGTCTGTATTAAAGTTTTTCTCCTTCAGGAATGCTTATCCCGAACCTTAGAGCCTCTATTTCCATGAAGCTAATCTATCCTGCTAACAGCCATGTGGAGCAACAAATTGCCTTCTTGCCCAAGTGGATAGAATGCATTCAATCTAATCACCAGCCAGCTAAAGGGGTTCAAATTAATCTTGCCTGGCTGCTTTTTTTATTGCTCACTTCCCCTCAGCTCCCTGTCCCCAAGAGCACCCATTCCACCACGATCCTCTTCTTTTTCTTACACTTAAATGAAATGTTGGCTTTTGCCCTGAAAATGGTGGAAAGATGTTTCTTTTCCTCTGGCAACATCCAAACTGGTGTTGGGAAACAACATGAACCAGCCTTTCCTGAGAATGCTCTAACACATTCACTGTGGCATGTTTGACAGAAACTCTGGGAAGGATGACAGCCTCCAAAGACAATGTCCTTTAATTCCCCATATTCACAGAACCTCCCAGCAGGCTCAAAGACCTTCCCAGAGCTTCTGGAATAATAAAGGATGCTGGGGTGAGTCTGCTTATGATGGAAAGTTAATTTCCTAGTATTTTCTCATATCCCTGAAAAGAGAGATGAAGAAACCTTTGAACTTCCACTAGGGGTTGTCTCCTGTGGGCAGGGCTCTCTGTTGTTTTAGGAGCAATCTTTGCCATGCACAGCTGTCCGTGGTGGTCAGCATGAAATATCCAGTCCAGCCAGATCTCTGACAATGCATTTCACCAACAAAAGCAGAGCCTTGCATCTATGGCAATTTTCTTTGATCAACAGTTGTTAATCTCATTACTTTAAAGACTTGCCTTCTTGGGATTGGTGAGTCAGTAATTTGAGTACACTTTATAATCCAATCTAATAGAAGTCAATTATGAAAAATAAGAAATGAGAAAGGAAGCAAGCTTGCTAGGTTCATTTCTCTTTGTATTTGTCATGAGCTGATCTTCTAAAGAAGGCAGAGAAATATTTCCTTCCAGCCAGCTTTGAATACAGTTGTGAATACAACTTGGGCTTTAAAAATTCAGTCTCTGTCAGCTTCCTACCATATCAGCTTGTGTGTGAATCCTGATGAGGTGTCTTTTGGTCTAATTGTTTGTTTCCTTTTTTAGGCGTTATTTAAAAGTTTAGTTTATAATAAGAGCTTAATTGGTCAGATTTACAAAAAGAATATATTTAAATAATCTCTTTGCTCTTTGTAAATTTTAAAAGATCCATAGGATTTACAGCAAAAAAGTTGCATTTTGACAACATATAAATATCTAGCTGCATAGGAAGTCGAGTACCCTATAGCACTGATAACTGTCCTTGAAGCATTTGGTTTTCAGTAAGTTTCCATTTTATTTACTTGTCTCCATGAGGGCACTTGCATGTAGAAATGGGAGGAAGAGTATGTACCATCCCTTCCTATTACTTGCAACATGGAATTAAGCAAATCTCACAAAGAGATGTTTTCTCCAGGTCAGACCCTGTAAGATTTTTTTGTGGCCTTTTCCTCCTTGAGGAATTGCTGAACACAGTGCTCTGATATAAAGGTTTATGTTTAACACTGGGGCTATTTGCAAGGCTATTTGTAGAAAAACACGTAGTGTGGGATCAGTGATCATATGTCATAGCCTCAGAATGTCATTAAAATTCAACCTTTTTGTAGTGCACTGTTGTGAACATTTATAACCAGGCTGTAACAAGAGAAAGGAGATAAGATTAATGAAGCTGAAGGTATTTAGGATGGTGCCATCTACTTAGACATGATGCAGAAGAGACTGAACACAGAGCAGATTCAATACCTGACCTTCAGTTAAGGTGCAGGTTTGGGGTAGAGAGGAGCAAATTGTGGAAGCAGATAAGCCCTAAGTTGGTCTCAGTGCACCTTTCATTCTTGATGTCAATTTAACATTACAACGTCCTAAGGATCTTACTGTAATATCACAGCAGTATTCACATTCTCACCTTCCCAACTCTCATGTATGTGACCTGGATGTTAGTGTAGTATTGTAAACATACTGTACCTACTGTAAAAATACTATATATTTGTGTAGTATTGTACACACTGTGCACTGTTAAACTGCTGCCCTCCACATCAAGAAACATCCAGCCTTCAGCTGCAAGTGAAATCACCGCAGGACACCTTATCTTGGGAGAAAGCTACTACCCTCGGTGCTTGAATGATATGGGTACGCCCTTACTTGCTCCAAAGTCCTGTTGGATGAGGCAGTTTTAATGTTACTTATTATCCTAGAAGTTGTCAAGCTGCAACTCAATGCACCTCCTGAGAAACAGTTTGAGAAGCAACCCTTTTGTTAAACCACAACAGTTTTTTCCATGGGTATCATTGGTAGTCGGATTTTTTTTTAAATAACAAAGACTAGCTGCACCTGAGCTCCCCCTCTTTAGTTTTACTGAATTGTAGTTTGATGTGATAGTATGAACTGCAGTGAAGATAAGAAACTTGGACACACAACTGCAAGGAAAAATTCAAACTAGATTCAGTCAGAGCTTTGAATAATTACTAACACAGAAAATGATTTTACATTTGTTGCAAAAATTTTAGTAGAATTGTGATGACTTTTATGCTAAGAGAGATAATTTTTTTTGTCTTCACAAGAATGTAGTTGCAATGTCATTCAGTTTCACCTAATGGCAGCTTAAAAGAAAATTCAGCAATCAGAGGGAGGAAAGATTCATTCTTAGCATGCTTCTAGCACACAAACATTAGTAACTTCCCTCTCCTGGACTTCAGCTTCCATATCCTGGTGCGCTGCTGAGGTACTATTAGGAATGATGGTGCACGTCACCAATGAGATGTGCTCATTGGTTTAATTCACTAAATTAATGTGTTTTCATTCAGATGAAAAGGAGGCATAGCAAGGTTAAGGACTTTCTTTTGGAATTATTTTATTAAATCCCATTGGTTGCTCTGACTTCTACCCTGTAAACTGCAGCTCATCAGCCTGTCAGTTGCCTCTGATCTAGGCTCATTGGAACTGAATTACAGAACTGTAATTCCCACCACTGTTTATGTCATGTGGGCATGCTGGTCACATCTTACCCTTTCTAGGAAGTATTAAATATTGCAAACCAAGAGATTATGGATGCTTTCTTTACAAGGATATCTGCTTTTCTTCTGCCTTCTTCAGTGAAAAATAAATAGGCAATTGGTCTATATTGCCCTTATAATCAAATGTAGACATTATGTCAGTCTGGCATTTATTTTGTTTTACTATTTGGAGTTGTGGGAGTTTTTTGTTGTTTGTTTGTTTGTTTGTTTGTTTGTGGGTTTGCTTGTTTGTTTTTGTTTTGTTTTTTTTAATGTTTCTAAAACTAGGTTGGGGCAGAGTTTGTTGTATTGGCCTGTGCATGCAATGAAAGAGAAAATGCTGCTGCTTTAGGGACTAAAACTTGATGTCATTAACTTGCCTCTCCCGAAATTAAGGCAGATTTCCAAACAGTGGTTTGTCAGCATCTGTTGAGGTTTGCTGTTGGCAATGAGCGCTGCTGGTGAGAGTGCCACCCACAGAAACTCAGTTCAGGTTCTGTCAGGTACAAACATGCTGGCCCTTAAAGTGAATATGGTGAATTTCCACCCTGGCTGCTCAGTCTCTCTCTCACCCCACCTTCCCAGCTCTGGAAAGCAGAGACATTCCTGTGCAATATACAGATATAGTAGCTTGCATGACAGGGCCAACATTTTGAATGCAAAGGTGTACAAGCATTTTGCTTCCGGGGCCTTACGGGTCTAGCACAAAGGATGTTGAGAGCTGCATGTTGTGGTCATGGCAGCATGTAATCTCATGAGTGTGCCCCCATCACATATAACTTCTTGATGGTGTCTAGGAAGCTTATTTAAAAAGATGAAACAGTTCAAGATCTTGCTTAGAAAAAGATGGGAAAATAAATAGCACTGTCTGTAAGCTCAATGAGCCATATTTTTGACTTGCAAGCAATGAATTAACTGCTAAATAAATGGGTTGACATGTAAACTGTAGGGAGGGTAAAGGAGAAGAAGGGAAATAATTTGGAGAACTTTAATTGTTCACAGTAGGTTAAACTCTTACCCTACGGCACACTGACAATAACCCTTTACAAAGCCTTCTTGTAGTAGTCAGTGGGGGTACCAGATTAGCATTTGAGTTTGGATCTGGCATGCATTTCTGCAATAAATCTCCTGACTGCCCCCACACCATGCTTTGGTTCTTACTGCGGAGTGGTCTTGGAGTGTGCAAACTGGATGCCATTTGGATGAAACTCAGCTGTAGCATGTGCTCCGTAAGTGCACTTAGTGTGATCCGACTGTCCACAGCATTCATATCCTTGGGATCGAACTGAAGCTAGTTTAAATTAAACCCCACACAAAGACATATGGTACAGATACAGAGTGCTCAGCACCATTAATTCCACTCTATAGATGCTCTTCTGGCTACAAAACTTTCTACTGAACAGCCAAGGTGCTTGTTACCACCACTTTTTCTCTGTTTTCACTCTTCTCAGACTGCTCCTCAGGGTCAGGAAGTTCAGCTGAACTGAGGTATCTGAAAAGTGTCCCAGACAAGGTGAACACAGCCTGAGCTAGTCCCTATGAATGTGTTCACAGAAGTTGTTGCATAATGCACCTGTGATAATCAGAGAGAGCTTAAAATCAGAAGGTGCCAAAATGGAGAGCTGAATTGCCATCAAAAGACCACAAATGTGTGAGCGGTTAAATCTGATGACATTTTTGTGCTTAAACTTTGCAGACTGCGTTGTCCAGGCTCACAGCAACCTTGAGATATAATTTCCTGAGAAGAAAATCAGGCCAGAGCACACATCATGCCTCTGACTGCGGCAGGTAGAAGAGGAAGAATAAGGAATATATACACACTGGTTGTAGCTTCAGAAAACCTCAGACTCTTCCTGACCTGTAAAATTGCATCTACATTATCAGGTTTAACCCATTATGGACCTTTCTTCCATTAATTTGTATAATTTCTTTTTGAACTCATTTATGGTTTTGGCCTTGCAAGCATCCTGGGTAACGTGTTCCACAATTTCATTATGCAGTGTGTAAAAAAGTACTTCCTTTTGCTTTAAGCCTGTTGCCTGATAATTTCGTTAGGTATCTCTACTTCTTATAATAGAAGATAGAGGGAATTGTTGTTTCTTGTTTACCTTTCCTAAGTAATCTTTAATTTTATAGACCTCTATTCTAACCTTTTCCAACCACCTTTCTTCTGGTTTGAACAAGAAAATCCTATGCAATTAAAAAAAACCCAAACCCCCAAACAAACAAACAACCCAACCACTCTGCATCTACATTAGCATTTTTACTCAAAGTGAGATTTGAAGCAACTACTTTCATGTACTGTACATTGCTTGGTTGCTTCTGGCTGTGCCAGGCTAGAAGCTCTGCTTCAGGTTTGCTGTAAAGATGTTCCAAGTCCTACCAGAAACAGAAGAGTCCAACCCATGACTGATTCTGCAGTCAGCTTTGGCTCCCATGTGTGGGAATGACATTCAGCCCAGGTGACTGAACTAAATCTGGCCTGAAATTTTTTCCCTTTAGGAGCAGAGCTCTCAACAGCAATTGCTTTGATCTGTCAGTCCACCCTTCAGCACCCAATTACCTTCTAATGTAGATGTGACCTTATTCTTCCTGTATGGAAGCTTTATCTAAACCCCAGTCATCCCAACTGCCTGCTCTGCACTTTGTCTCAGTCTAGTAATTCCTGTTCATGGTGGTGGGTGCAACACAAAATATTTATACAATTTATACAGTACATTTATTGATGCTCTCTCCTTTTTGTCCTTGATTTCTTTCCTACTAATTACTAACAGTTTATATGCTGTTTTAGCAGATGATAGGCACTGAATGGCTGTGTTCAGAGCCTTTTCCACATGACACAACGTGTCTTTCCTGAGAGGCTCGAGTTCAGGCAGAACACACTCTGTGTATGTGTGCACACACAGACGCTGTTTTCTTAGTGCATGGTACGTCACAACTGTCAGAATCGAATTTACTTTGCCCTGTTATTTTTCAGTCACTCAATATCATGAGATGTTTCTGAGCTCTTTGCTGACAAATTGCATTTTTGCTGCGTTGAATTATTTAGTAACATCAATATACTTTATTATTTACTGAGGCTTTCATCCTATTTTGTGAATATAGTTTCAGTACACGTCACTGTGTGATTCCACTAAACTTCCCTCTGCTGTGAAAACTGGTCATATATTTCTCTGCTTCCTATCTTTTATCAAGTTACCACTCTTCATGAGAATCTTATCTTTTGATGTAAGACTTCACAAAAAACTTTTTGGATATGCAAGTAAACTTTATCAATGATATTTTTCTTTTCTATCTGTTCACCCTTTGAAGACCTTAATAAATTCTGATGGTGTGACTTCCTTCCTGAAAGGCTTTGTTGACCGTACCATTGTAATGAATTATCTATATGTAAACTGATTACTTTCTTATTCACAGCTGGTGTGGAACTCGGACAATTTGCCTCTAGTTTTCTGGACCAGCTCCCCTGCAGAGCCTTTTTTTAAATAGTGGCATCACTTTTGTCCCTTTTTGTACCTCTGATATGGAGACCAGTTTTGTATGTTTGACTTTCTTCAGAATTTTGGGTAACACCACATGAATGTAGAAATTTACTATTAATTTTGATGGTGTATTTTAAAACCTCTTCTACTGACATTTTGATATTAAACAGTTGCTCAGACTCATTCCTTTAGTTTTCACTGTGGAAATTCCCTAAGCTTTCCTGTAATGAAATCTGATACAGAAATTAATTTGGCTTCTTGTGATTCTGGCTAAAGTCGCCTAGCTTCTGATTCGCAAAACTGCCTTAGATTTTTTTCATTAAAAAACCTTATATCCCCACTGAAGTGTTATGGATCATCAGGAGTTAAAGAAGTTGCAGAGGGAAGAGCCCTGTTAGTTCAATTGTTTATTCTCCTTGTCTGCCCTGAGATCACTGTGGGGACTATACCAGATAAAGTTATCTGTGGAAACTGGGCATTCTCTTATCTCTCTTACGCCCATCGGTGAAATACCAAGATATCTAGGAGACATTTAAAAGCAGAGATAAGTTAATATTTTTTTTCCGCCTTTTACTTCTTTTGCCATTTCCTTTATAGAAATCTTGTTGGAGCTTTTCTTACTGACAGTATATGTGAATAATTAAAAAGAAAAATCAGTATCTATACACCCAGTCAAGGAAGCTTAATTGACTTTCCTGGTTCCTTTGCATAAGACCATGGCTATCTACTCAGAGGACTCTCAAGCCTTTCGTTTTCAACTTCCTTCAATGATTCTGGGCCTGACTTGTCATGTTGTAGATCCTTAATCATGAATTACCAGCCAGCTGGAACAGCAGGAGAAGGAAAGTTCATACATACCCCGTGCTCCAGTTAGTCACTTCGAGAAGTGCACAGGAGCTCCGCTGTTTCTGTCTAATGCTGGCAGAGAAATTACCAGCAGCTTATCACCCCAGCAAGTTTTAAGGTAAGCTTAGCAGCTAAGTGTTGATACTGGAATATTTGTCATCAGCACTCAGGGGAACCATTCACACCTCGGATTTGTATAAACTTTACATCTTAATGTGAAAAACCATATGCATCAAACACATGTAAAGCTGCATTTGAATTCAAATGAGATTAAGAAGTGGTTCCCTGACAGTCTTGCTTTTAGAAGCCTGTACTAATGCCTTGCTGATGATTTTTTTTCTGGTCCCTAGTGATACTGAATGCCATTTACTGTGAACTGCTGAACCTGCAATGACAAAAGCAAGAACAAACCTTGGTTGCAATGGTAGGGGCCACTTCTGGCTATTGTGAATTGCTATTCCCATACATTTTTGCCATCACTGTTTCTTAGGGCTAAATCCAACAAACGGCCCTTTGTGGTACTGATATGAATCAATGGAGACACACGTAAGTGGGAGATGACAATAACTGGAGAACCTTGATGACTAAGGAGCTGCTAGTTCAGGGACTCCCAAATAACAACCCAGCCATCTGGCCAGCCATTCAGCTGCCTGCTGTGAAGGCTCTGCATTTAAAAATTGTGTTATCAGCTTTACAATAAAGAAACAACCACTTGAGCATCAGCTTGCAGAGCAGACAGGACTAAGGGATCTGTTATTTAAATACAACCCTTTCAGTCAGTTAGGAGTAGAAAAAACAGGAACTCTCCCTCATCACTCAACCTCCCCAGCATCAAGAAACGAACAGAGAGAGACAGTTGGAATAGTTAATTGCAGTGCTTCATGTCGCTGGAGAAAAGTCAAATTGGTGGTGGTGTGTCCTTTCCATCTGTTCTCCACTACCTTCTCCCCCTTCCAGAGGAACTTCAGAAAGTATTGTTTCATACAAAACCCAGACAAGATGAAAGGCACCGCCAAAATCTATACCTTTAAAAAACTAGACTACTGGGTATTGTTTGCTTAGGTGATGAAATAGACATAAATTGATGGGAATAAAACAACCTCTGGAAGTAGTTAGATAAACAAAGGTCTGTCTTGGCCTAAACAACCATATATGGTTTTGTGCTAAAATGGATGCTTTCCTCCTCAGTAAGCTAATAGAGCAATTTAAGACAGCTTTTTTCTCTTGATAAGTTGGAACAGTTGACATGCAATTGCCAGAGAGAATAAATTCCTCCCAGAACCATCCTTAAAGCAAAAACTTGATTTACTCTGTAGAAAATTCACTGGACATTTGGTGAAGCTGCTGTAAGAAAGCAGCCCCTTCTGCTGTTGTGAATCCATGATCTGCTCAATGCAGATAATCCAAATTCGCTTCTTTCTGGCATCTTGTTTTACTAATGCTTTAGATCTTCCTGGGCACACACTGTAAATGTTGTCAGACTGAAGCAGTCCACCAAAGTAACTTTTCTTGCTATTTGGGGAGCAAGGACAGGTTCATTAGCCTTAAGCAGAGTACTTGCAATGAAAGAATAACTAATATACAACCATTGTAGGACTTGGCAAGTCTCAGGGAACTGTGTGAAAATATGCTATGGGGAAAAACTGGGAGGTAGGAGACATGTCCATGTGATTTCAGTGATCCAGAATGTATCAATACCCACAGAAAAATATACGTGTGTATGCACACACCCACCACCAAACGTCTTTTATAATGGCCAAACAACACCTTAGCCATGAATGTGCCCTCTTGTTCTTGAGGAAAAAATCCACCATTTTTTTAGTCTCATAAATCATTTATATGATTCATGATTAAAACATATATACATTTACTGTGCATGTATTATGCTCCAGTGGGAAAGACAGGTCCCACAGCAAGACTGAAGGTGAATCTCACTTCTAATTTCATCTTCATGATCTATCAGTCATCAGTAATTGTCAGTTATGAGAAGGAGGCACACAGTTTCAAATTTGAAAAATCCACAGGAGCCCTCAGGATGGCTGTGTTTTGAGCCTCATAGCTGTGACTGCTCCCTCACGTTTTGTTGGACCTTGTGGCTGTTCTTCATCGGTCCTTCCTAAAAGATGAGGGCGCCATTTTTCTTGGTATGCTGGCCAATTCTGTGACAAGAAATGAATAAATCTGGTTATCTTCCATTCTCTCCAGGTGAGATCTCTGCTGTTCTTTTTCCTTTGGAAACCTGTTTCTCATTCAGAGAAAAGTGAAGAGAGAGAGTGGGTGAACAGACACAGGGAAGTGCAGAGGCTTCACAGACATATTTTTTTCTTTTCTCAGCAAGGTATCATCTGTTCGTCAAAGTACTTTATTTTCTCTTCAGCTTGCCTGGAAACATGGTCCAGACAAGGATCAGATGGTTTTTGTCAGCTCCGGGATGGATTATTGAGTTGTGTCACGTCTGAAGCTGAATGTGAACATAACATGCAAGTTTTTGGCTGTTATAGAAGTTGGCTGTGCACTTGCTAAAGAGTTCAAGCTTGTGCTCACATCTCTCCCTTACTGATTCCCAGAGAGCTTCCAGAAGAACAAAAGGTTCAAGCCTTTGCTACACAGGACACACCACTTTGTTTTAGGAGCTCTCCTTCTCCTGGTCAGCAGATTTCAAAGCCCAAGGTGAGGTGTGAGAGACCTGGGAGTCCCTCACTCCTTGCCATTGGGCCCCAGCTGTGTAGCGGGACACCCTCCAGAGAGATCAAGGGAATCATGAGTCTGCCTGGCTGCATGAGGCACTGAAAAAACAGCTTTGAGGAGCAGATTTCTTTTATGCTTGCAGATCAGAAAGTCCTTTTATTCCCATGAATTCCTCAACCCCAAACAAAATTTTGACTTTCTAAATGCCAAAGCGCTAGATACCACAAAGACTACTGCTGTTGTGATTTTATGCTGATGGAGGTCTGTCGATGATGGGCAGCAAATGTAAGACTCATCCTAATGTTGAACACTGATACCAAGTCTTCTTATGTAATCTTCTTGGGCTTAATTTTGGTCTCCTGTGGAAACAGGCATTGTAGAGGCTCAGAAAAAGGATAGGGAATTGATATGCTTAAGGATGGGAAACTCTTTTACTCCTCGCTTCAAAGCTTAAAGGAAAAACACAGAGAATAAAAGAGAGTCTTCAGAGTCTATCTTCCGGCCTAAGGCAATGGAACAACCCTATAATAGGCTCCTTTTTTTTTTTTCTCAGGCACCCTGGTAAAATATATTACTTCTTTTCTCTCACAAGATCACATTAGGGATGTGTACTGTAGGATACCACAATCTCAAGGCGTGACTCCAAATGGCAACAGAAAACTACATGGTGCCTCACAGAGTTATTAATTCAGCTCACGTCATACCCAGAAACAGCCAGATATAGAATGTGCTGTGGCATATTACAGCCATGAGGAGCTTTGGCAAAAATGCTACTTGACAACTCAGCTCTTTGTCCCAACAATTTCCCTAAAACTACCCATCGAAGATGAACAGACTTGCTTTTTTTCACATTGCTACCCGGAGGATGCCTACGAATCACAGTGACTGAGTGCTTCTTGGTCTTGTGAGTCAGTAGTAGCTCCTGAGGGCTGGGACACACAGCCAACAGAGTCAAACTACTGTGGTTTACTCGGTATTTTACCAGGTGTAACAGACTGGTGCATGACCTCTTTAAATAGTGGTGCAAGCACACCCCTGATTGACACACACATAGGAACTGCTTTAGAGCTGCCCTTGATGGGCCCACATTGTCATGCTGACAGTTCGGGTCACCAGCTCCTCTTCCTGACTGTCATGAAACAACATTTGGGATGTCTGCTTCTCTTCCAGTGCTCATTTTTCCTTCACAGATGCATACGCCCTTGAAACAAGCAGTATGTGGACGTTTGTGTGGGAGGGGGCGGGAAGCATTTGGGATGAGTGGGACACCTTCGCGGAGTACTGTATGTTAAATAACAGACTGAGAGAGGGAGTGATGAGTCTCTCAAGGAAGCATAAACACTATGTACTCATTAGAAGACTCATTATAAATAAAGTACAGGGAAGGTGCTCTGAGACAAAGCTTTTTTCATTGGTATTTATTAGGACAAAGAGCTCCTTTAATAGGGCAACTGAAAAGCACTCTGCTGCAATCATTAATAGGCATTACCACTTTTACTGACTTCTTGGGAACAGTTTTGCCCTTCTCACTTGCATCTGCATTAAAGGGACAGGCTCTTCATTCCATATTTATTCCAAAAAGTACAAACCAGGTCAAGACTAGGGGGAAGGAGTGAAAACCCCAAGAACTTTTACATGTCAGCCCAGTGGCAAAGTTTGGCTGATGGAGTGAAACACAGCAGGCTGCTGTTAGACTTGAATAGGCTCTTCTGCCTGGATTTCCTCTATTTTGGGAGCTCCAACTGGGTACCTCAACCCACCAGAGGAAAAATATAGCAAAAAAGGGGAGTAGGAGAGAAAAAGAGGATCTCACTCTCTCAAGTTTCACTACGTATTTTATCACTTCTGCCAGACTGGAGCAGAGTTGTCTGCTTTAACTAAGCACTGTGCTTCTAGCTTTCAAGCCTCAAGGATGGTTGTAATTTGGCACCTGAAAATGGTAGCCATTTTCTCTGTCAGGTTAAGATACCTTTCTTGAAGCTGTAGAACCTATCAGCCTGCTGGAATACAGCTGTGGTGAGTGTGATGGTTTGCTGTTTATACTTTTTAGGGTTTTTTCTCCTCCACAGTGGAATTTTAAGGTCTGAAAACACTTTTTTCTGAGATTTCCTTCTTGCTTGTTGTTGGATTTTACCAGGCTGGGCTTGATAAATGTGCATGGAAGGCTGAGCACTGCAAAGAATTTGCAATTTTTGCATTATGTGATCTTGAGCCAACACATGTGACAAGCACGTGGAAAGGGAGATATTAAAAACAACTGTAAAGAGAAGGGAACTTTGTTATTTTCCTTTAAAAAACAGACACACTTGACTTTGAATTGGCTGGTTCTCCTATCTGCACAGGCACACACACATAGCAGTCCTGCTTTTCAGAAGGAAATGAAACAGATGACATTTTATTATGAAAGCCAGTGCCTGCAATTGCAAATGTTACGTCCCACAGAGAGTGTTGCCCCTGCAGGACTGCACAGTCACCCCAGCAAGGTGCAGTTGAGAACTGGTCTTGGAGTAATCTGTCTCCTCTACCCGATAGATGAGCAGCATGGTGCTGAACCCATGCTGACTTGGATACATTTCTTCTGGGCCAGATATACTTGCTTCAGGCTGTACCAAAACTTGGAAGGAATGGACACATGACAACCTCTGTCCAGAGAGGTCTGTGTCAGGCACTGCCTGAACACTGGCATGCAAGCACTGCACAGAAGGGGAATTTCTGTTCACCACAGCTTTTGGTCCTTGTTATTGCCCGACTTCTTTTCTCCTAAGGCAAGAACATCAGCTACCAATCAAACCCTTGAGGAGACCTTCTCTGCAGTTCACTGTCTTGATCCTCTGTGTTTCTGTTTTCTCTTTGCTTATGTTCCCCTTCCCTCCTCTAGTTCTGCTTGTGCAGTTCAACACTGCAAGGTCCTCACAGCCCCAGATGTATGGCAGTGCTGGGTGAGATCAAGAGTCCATCCTGCTCAGCACCTTGCTTCTGACAGGAGCCAGAACTGAAGAGTTTAAGAATATGTAAAAATGTGGACAGAAGTAACATCTTTGCCTTTTCATGTAGCATTAGGTTTACTCTGGTGTTAATTTTCTCTATAGGGAAGCTTACTTAGAATGATGAAAGTAATCTAGTTTAATTGTCTGGTCCATTATTTCTCATTCTTATTGCTGTCACAAAAAATAAGTATGTCTTTCTAGGTTGTCTGTACTATATATTTACTTAGGCAAAGTATTAACCATTCTGCCCCCCAAATAACTTTCCCCAGCTGTCTGTAGTGAAGGTTAATAAGAGAACTGTCAAAATCAGTATTGAATTGTGAGTATTGCCTTTGTGAGAAACCTGCAACCTTTTGGCCAAAGGTTTTTCTTTTAAATTAATGAACTTAAAAAGTGCATAACACTCTTCACAGAGGCTTAGTTCGTTTGAAATCAGGCTTACATCAATTTAGATTAGACAGACAAGAATCAATGCAAGGTGTCTTCAATGCCAGCCAATGTTAAACTGAACTGAGAGTGAACATATTGTGCTTTACACCAGTTTAATCACTGGTTTAAAAATGAACTTAGATTGAGCTGCTGTGACCACCTTGTAAAGAAAGGACTTTGCTTTACCCCTGTGGCCTTTAGCTGAAACAACAGGACCAACAATGAGCATTTCTTAGCTTTCTCCTTCTGCACGCATTTTTTTCTCAAGATCTTTCTATTTTATAGGGTAGGGACCCCAGGATGTTTTAAGAAGGGCACATGCAGGTGGTACAACACAGCCCCATGTAGCAGCACTTGCTTCAAGCAAAGTAGCTCAGGAACTGTGTGACACCTGATGTCTCCTGCAGGGATATGCCCAACCTAAGGAAGCTAGGCTATACCTAACTTAAATGGCACAGCTAGGTAGGACTGTGAGATGTGTGGCATCCTAGAGGTACATGGCATGAGGAAACGTGGATGAGCATTTAACCCCATTCTTGCTCACCTCCCATTTTCTGCTGCTGACTGCTGGGGTCTGGGTAGGAACTGCAAGATACTTGCTGCCATTCCCTGTAGCACAGGCTGAACTCAGAGCCTCCTGGAGCAAGTGGAAAATCCCCTCAGAGCGTCTTCCCTAATTGAGACAGATTTCTGGAGGAGGTCTCTTTCTTTTCTGGATGGTATAGAGGGGGCTCAGTGTTTGGTTATTTTACAAAATGTCTTTGAATTTTAATTTGAAGAGCAAATCTAAAAAGCAAAATGCAGAGAGGTTTGCCTCTCTCCTCAAAAGGCCCCCAAAAATTTGCAGTCATGAAAGAACTGGGGGAGCTTGAGCTGTGTCTAGTGTCCCAATTGCCTATAACACTGCTACAGTCAACACCAACCTCCCCCGAAAAAAAAACAAGTGGAAAAAATCCCCACAAAATCCAAACAAGCTTCTATATAGCAGGCCTACGTCAGGAATTTAACTCCCTCGGAAATTAATCTGGACAACTTCCCAGATAACGTATCTATCCCTCTAATTCCTATCTCAAGGATGAAGTTGATCAGAGAAGAACTGTAGAGGACTGGTGAGTTATTCTCAGTGTTTATCAGGGTAGCACCTGGAGGTGATCTGATCTTCCCGCCTCCTCAAAAAAATAAATCTGTCTTCCCTTGGCTAGCTCACAAATCTGCACTCAAGCCCTTCTGTGCCAAACATGTGCAGGTGTACAGTATGTGTGTTACTACTGAGCCATCTGCAGCCTCCCCTGCACGGCAGTTGTTGTACTTTGGAGTTCCTTTCCCAACCAAATGGAAGTCCGCAGAACAGTTTCAATAGCACAAATTAAGAAGCTAATACTTTCTCACAGTGAGATCAGCTTTGCCTGAGCTCACGTTGCAGGAACAGATTTTTCTCTCATCCTGCTTGTCTCGCTAAAGAAAACATATGACAAGCAAAGGAAGTGATAGTGTAGGATCCACCTTTATCACCCACACAGGGCATTTGTTGTACAGGCAGTCCCAGTGAAGGGAAACAAATGCTAAGATTAATTTTTACCTCAGGGTTTTTGGTCAGTTGGTGAAAGCATCAAAGTATCATTGTCAGCACTGAGGATGTGTCCCCCCCCAGACCTGGCACCCTCAGCAGAACCACACCTGATCTCAAGATCACACTGAGCATCCACCATCAGATGTATGAGGTGTTACTGCTTACCACTCCTCTGCCAAAATGCACTGGCTTCTCCCCTATGCCTTAGCCCCCTCAGATCGTGACATGCATGGCTTTACTCTGAGCAAACAATGCAGCCCCTGTGTTTGTAAGGGAAGGAAGGCGGCAATGTGTCCATGAAACCAGAAACATCACCAGTTCTTGTTCCAGTTGGTGCAACAGAAAACATCAACGTGCCCTCCCGTTTTCTGCAAACCTCAAGGAGCTGCCAGCCAACACGCTGAGCTGGTGAAATTGATGACTGACTAGATGAACAAAAGTGCACTTTGGGGACCTCCCCATTGTCTGTCATTCACTAATGTTGTCCTCCCCTTGACTTCTGTGGGCTTCCTGGGGAGCCAGCTGTTCCCCACACGTAGGCCGGCAGCTATGTTGTGTTTGTGAGCGTAGGCACCGCTGTGAGTGGTGAACCAGAAACAGGTGGTCCTAGTGCCAGCAGGAGGTACTGAGGATGACATGTAAGCTGGAGGCTTTCTGGAGCATCTAGGCTCTTCTGCCTTATGTGGCTTTAGGCTCCCAAAGCTATGCCCAGCAGACCACAAATAACACATTCTTTAAAAAAAAACAACAGAAACAGTGATAAACTTTTAGCCTTACTGAGCCCCACTTTTTCAGAAGCATCTTCCCAAGAAAAGGCAAGTAGAAACTTCCCTCTGTTTATGGTTCTTTCCATTTCTCTAGCACCACTATTTAAGACAGCCTCACTGCAGAAGCACATTCTGCCTGTGCACACACCTGTCCATACCCACAAAGAGAGGTGGAAATAATCACTGGATGAAGAAATCAGTGTCTGACTGCTTCAAAAGAAGTGTTAGCTGAACACACTGCATTTCTGCTCCTCACAATTTCAAGACCTTTTTTTTATTTGCATGTTTTCCATGCCCCTGTATGGTTCCGTATTTTAGAAGGAGGGACAAAAGAATTGGTTAGATCATATCATTTGATGACAAAGAAGAAGTCTGGGATGTGGAACACTGTGTATCAGTGGGATAAACATATCAGCTCAGATTTTTCTGGACTGAAGTACAAATGTTTACAATTTTAAGGTGAGCTGCACAGGAAAGGTGTCTAAAAATTACACCCCAAAAATTGCTGAGATCTTCCTCTATGTATGTCACATAAATAATCTGGAGAGCATAATATTTAATGTAAGGAGTCGAGCTGTTTACATAAGGTTGAGTTGCATTGGAGCATATATACTGCACTGGTAGAAATACTGCCTGCATTTGCTGAAACAATAGAGGGATTTTCAGCCAGTGCCTCTGCTGAGTGTGGAGGAATTAGGCCTTTGCTTCTCCCAATGCCTACAAAGTACTGAGTGTCTGCATCTCTTATAAAGTCACCGATGTCTCCAGTTCTCAGAAGGCCCTTAAAGTCTGTTTGGTTCTAGTTTGCATTCTCTTTGGTTTTTGTTTTCCTCCCACACTTCCCCTCCCAAGCTTCCTTTTGCACGTTAGTGCCAAAACAGAACAAGAAAAGGGAGAAAAGTGGCTCCAAACTGGCATTCAATTACTTCAGAAAGTTTTTGTAAATGCATTTTATAAGTTTTGGTGTGTGTTCCTTCTGCTAAAAAGATTTACTAATCCCTCTGGAATGAAAATTATTCAAAAAATGTCAGTTCAAAGTTATTCTGAGGAGTAATTAGCAACCTTAGCCAGCTCTTAGAAATATCTGTTTAGGCCAAATCCTTCTGCACAGAACTACCTAGTGACTTATTGTATCTGCAGTTCTGACCTTGGATAGATACTCTGTTCACTGGTGGTCTCTACAGGCAAGTAGCCATTAATCTAGTGTAAACATCAATATTTTTGTAAAATACAATCTCCCCTCAAAAAAAAAAATATATATTTTTTCTGTGATTTACAAAGGTTTAAACTTAGTTAAAATCAGCACAACATTGTTTATGGCTTAATTACACAGTTATTTCCCTGCAACAATCAGGTGTTATTCACACAGAACTTCTTGGCTGTCCTTGGCTCTGCCTCGAAAGAGAACACACCCTCCATGAGGCAGAGAGGCAAGAGTAAACATTTGGCAAGGGTACATTCCTTTTCGACCTGCTCCCTCTGTGCGCAGTCAAGGATTTTATTTTATCAAAGGTATTGTATTCCTTCCAATGAACCTGAACACTCTGCTGTCTCACTGACATCAATCTGGCAGTTTCTGTGTGAATGATACCCGTGTCATTCCCACCTAGAGGAACTGTCCGTAAAAGTGATCAGCGGCATCAGTTTCCAAACAGACCAAAGACAAAGGCTTGTCTCACTTATAAGGCATTTTCCAACATGACAGTTGTCAAAGTGCCTATCTCTCAGCATCTAGCATGTGCTTTGTTTTCATTTTTGAGTGAACTCCAGTCAAAGCATTGATATACATACACACTGTATACAAAACTGCCTATGAAAAGGATCCTTTACTTCCAGCCTCCCCGGCTTTCGTGGAAGCTGATCTCAGTTGCATGTACAGAGGAAACCAGTCTGTGATCAAACAATTTCATCCTTACCCTAGAAATTTCCACTTTTTAAATGCTGAGGGTAGAAGATGGCCATTTTTTTTTTCAGGGCTGCATTGTAGTATTCTGCAAAAGGCAGGAATTGAGAGCTTAGCTACATCTGGGAAGCCAAAGCATTACTTTAATGGAAGAAGTGATCAAATTAGCCGAAGAAACCTAACTATGACAGATGCCATCTCGACTGAGCAGTTTACAATTTACTACCACAGAAGGAGCGCAGAGGAAGGTGAATACTGACAAAAGAGCATTCTTTTCCAAGCTAACTGCTTTTGAGATGAATGTCAGCTCCTTACTTTATAATGAGACATATCTATAAATCCTTGATGCGAGAGGTTAATAGGAGCTGGCAGTCTCTTGACTCGTGCGGTTCGTTCAGTGCTACAAGGGAAGAACCACGGTCGGCATGTCAACAGAAATGAGCCTAAGTGCCAGGAGTCAAAACTGCTATCCCCCACAGTGATTAGATGGCACATTTGATATATGCTAGAGCAGGACAACTGACAGATAGCTGTGTGGAGGTGGCAAGCTCTTATATATAGTAACTACTTCAGCTCCTTAGAACTGAGCAATCCCAATAGCTGCATATGTTTTTAAAGAAGCCCTAAAAACCTGCAGCCAACCACTGTAATGAATTCAGGGGGTAGTTTAATGGAAATCTCAAGAAGGAATGTAATTAGATGAAGTCAATTAGGCTGCTTGGGGATTTCTAGCTGCTGTTGTTGCTATCTGGGAACCCTAATAGGACGATTAGGATTAACTGAAATCAGCCTGATTGATTAGGGCATATAAACCTACATATGCCGAATTCCAGGGGGACAGTGTGCTTGAGCTTGAATCCATCTGGAGCTATGAGTCAGGAGCATGAGTTTACTCTGCTGGCCTTGGAGAAAGCGACAGATCAAGACTGCATACACACAACAAGTAAAGCCAGGCGGTGACACAAAAAGGCTGCTAGGGAAAGGACTGATTTTATCTGTTATGGCGCTGTATGTGAAGGCCGTCCAGTCTATCCTAAGGAAGTGAGACTAATGCTAAGCAAAAAAAAAGAAAAAAAAGTGTGTATAACAAAATAAATCCTTTGTACAACTTTTAAGGCTCAAGTCCTTACTCAGTATGGCTATGAAATTTCCCAGGAAGTCAGAATCATGTTGTTACTGCAGTTCTGTTAATTTCAGAGCCAAATTTGCAAATGTGAATTTAAAAGTGGAAGAAAAAACTGTCAGTGAGTAAATCCTGATGCTTCTGTGTCATGGGTCGAGCACACAAATACTTATTTGCATACATTTAAAATCCAATCTATGCTGTGCAGGGAAACCCCACATGCAACCTTCTTAGAGACAGCTGAGTTATCTTGGCTGGATTTGTTGGAGAGAAGGATCCTTATGGCCACTAAAGAGTTTCAGGAATAAAGGCTGGGGGAAGGAGGGGAGTTGAGGGAGAAGAGCAGAGAAGAGGAGAGGGGACAGACCAGATCTCTGTTATTCAAAAAAGCTGCTCTAAAGCAAGGTAAAACAGTGCAGGCAGGAGCCTAAGGGATCTGATCCCAGTCATTACCACTCATGCGAGGGAGAGGATATGTCAAGGGTAGGGAACGTCTTGGGGGACCTGCAATATGGTAACTCACTTTCAGCTAAGTGGAGAACAACAGCTTTAGCTGTACAGTTTAATAACAGGCTAGGCCACTTTGTGCACCGGCAGGGCTGTTAATGCACAGTAGTCTGCCTTTCATTGTTAGGAGAGGAACCCCGCAGCTCCCATTTGACAGCCAGGAGTAAAATTATTTTGCCGCTAACATTTCTCTTTGGCATGAGGCAGTGAGGTTGCGCATTGCACTCATCCTGCCTGCAGCTCCCTGCACCTGCAGCTCCCTCCTCACAACACAGGAAGGTTCCCATGGGCTTGGAAGCAAGGGATTTTTGCTGTCCTCCTGTGGCTCTCATGCTATTCAGCTCTATTTGGGTGGCATACCCGCCTGTGTACCATGGCTGCCAGCTGTGGAGTGCTGTGCAGCATCCTGGAGTGCCTCCAATGGTATTTTGAACAATTAGTAACCAGCCCGGCATGATCATATCCTAATGAATTACTGAACTGCTTTCTTCTGGTTGAATACTGGGCTAAATGCTGAAAGAAAGTGGACACCTGCAGATTGTATTGGCCAAGACCTGTCAGTGAGAATTTGCCTGAGTTAGGACCACAGGACTTGCCTCACACGTTCCCAAATATGTCCCATATTGACCTTAATATTGTTAATTTCTCTTACTGTTTAGGAAGCGTGCTTCACACAAGCATCCCACAGCAATTCAAAGAAACAGAGGCCCCTATCATAACATCAAATGCCACAATCATTAAATGGCACTTTCCTTAGTTACTTGTTGACCCGTGAAAACATTTCTCTTCCATTAACTGGGCTTTATTAGGAAATGACAGGGAGAAGAGGATTTTTCCCAGTACCACCACCTTGCCCATATTATTAATAATCCATCTCATGTATTCACAAAGCCAGTGTAAATCTTACAAGAAAAAAGTCATTAGAAAAAAATCAATTACTGGGAGGAAAATGTCTGAATTTATCCAACAGTTTTTGTATCTCTTGCTCTATTTTTCAACCTCTTTATCAATACCTTAATTTGAATGGTTATAAAAACGCTACTGTACACTCTTGAAGTAATTTTATTCATAGTACTTGCTTCACTGAAAAATATTTTATAACATATGCAGGAAAAACCTTAACACAAAATTTGGTGGAAATTATGAAAAGAAATCTCCTTTGAATTCTGCTCAGTAGAACTATTTTGCTATTCCCCCCCAACAAATGAGAAATCTTTTTCCTTTTCATAAATGTTTCATATCTATGGGTCTGACTTGGCAATAGGTGTAATAACACAGGTAATTCTTTTAGTGAAACAGATCACCTCTGACAGATGATACTACGGCAAAGCAGTTATAATTGACTGGGGCATCTGCTAAAAGAGATCTTCTTTGTGCTGCCTTTTTGCCTTTTATACTTCTCATAATCTATTTTCTAAAAAGTTTTTTTATTGCACCTGGTTTTCTGGAAGATTTCATCTGTACCAGAAATGGTTTGACTCTTCATTTTTCATTCTAGTTTAAAAAAACTAAAATCACCATATTTCATGTAGTTAATGTCATTTTTCTTTACAATGAATCCCAGTATCTGAAAATCCTGGATAAGGAAGAAAGACTGCAGCCAGCACTTGCTTCTGTTGCTAGACCATTTCACAGCTTCTTTCATATGCTGTAAGTTTTCACAAGATTCGATAGAAAGTCTGTGAGACTTGGGGGGAAAAATACAGGATTGTTTTTAACATGGTGGCATTTGACCAAACAGGAAGGAGGAGGAGGGAGAATGTGAAAGTCAAAAGTGTAATAGAGGCTGGAAATTCTTGAACAGATGTAGCAGGTGTAAACATGTTTCCTTATTTTGGTTCCTGGATTTAACATCCTCCTACAAGGCTTCAGTGTGCTCAGAAAAAAGGTTATATGTGCAGATGGTAAACTGCTAAAATGCCCAGAAGGTTCAAACTCATCTGTGCTTGTGAAGACAGGGAGAATTTCCCATCGTCTGACTCACAGGTGTTTGGAGCACTCCGAGTCAGAGGCAGGTTCGGCAGTGCCGAAGCACGGCAGTGCTTTGCTTGAGCAAATGCCTTAGGTCGTGTGCTGGAAACGAGCAGGCTCTTTTTCTTGTGATGTCCAAGTGGCTAAGAACATTAGGAGAGCTCTCTGGAGCAAGGAGGTGGGGAGAGACTTTTTGGCATGTGGTCCACACAGTCATTACAAATTGAGGCTCTGGGCTGTTGCTGTCCCCGGGCTGCTGCTCTCTCTTCTTGACACATTGCGCTGCCTCGGGTCACTGCCTCGCTGCTTGCCTGCCCATTGTAGTTTTGATCATACATTCCCTTTTGGCACAGGACGATTATTTTCTGCATTCTGCTAGGTCCTCTTCCCGTTTGTCCCTATTAGTCCATGGCCAGCGCAGGAGCGAAAAGAAGCAGGTGTCTTAAACGCTTGGCTGACACGCTGGAATGGGGACGCACCGGGGACAGCTCTGGCTGTGCGAGCAGCGCTCACAGCACGCTCTGACCGGCCGTGCTCAGCACTGACAAGCAGCGAGGAAGCAGGGGCCTGCCTCCGAAAGTCTTGCTTGCTATTAATAATAAACGTCCCTGTCAGGTTGCGTGGAGGGAGGTACGATGACACCACCAAAAGGTGGGCAAAGAATGGGCACTGCCTCCTCAGGTTCGCCCTCAACCCAGCACTGCCCCGCGGGCTCGGCTCAGGCCACCCCACCTCCATGTCAGCTGTCCCCATGCCCGTGATGGCTGGCTCCCCGTCTCCAGCCGGCTCCTCGGCTAGCGCAAATCGGTTGTGTCAGCTGAACAGCTGGCCTTGCACACGATGGACAGCCTGCACCAGCATCCCTCCAAATGTGCTGCAGGGTCAAAAAGAGCCTGCCAGCACCTCCCTGAAGAGCAGCTGGCTCCATCCAAATCTAGGTGAGATGCAAGCTGTGCTGATGGAAAGAGGAGAAATAGTTGCCCACTACTTCCTCCTCCAGCACCCCTCTAATTTCACCAAGATCTTAAGTATCAAACCCATCTGCCAGACTCATACACTAGAAAGGGGTTGAACAGCAAGGTGGCAAACTTGTGGGTGACACAACGTTATTTATGGTAATAAAAACATGGCACATGACAAAAACATCATCTCATGATACTGAGTAATCGGGTGATAAAACAGAGGAAAGGCAACGTAGATATGTGTATTGTAATGCCAGTGGGCAAAGAAGACTTTACATACAGAGCTGAGGGTGCTGGACTCACTGCTAGCTCTCAGAGAAAGAATCCTTGAGGAGCTGTGAAATCTAGACATATTTATGAAAATGCCAGATCCATTCTCAGCAGTGTTCAAAAAAGTAAATCAAATTTTAGAATTTAGTATGGAAGAAACAAAGCTAAAAACACTGCTGCATCCTGATATAAATACATCTGATGTGCCTACGCCCTAAAAATGGTGTTGTTCAAGCCTGCTAGCTCAAAAATGGTAACACTGGGGCCAGAAGAGGGTCCGGGCTGTGACATGGCTTCTGTACTAGGATTTCAAAATAGATTAAGGACACATATCTGAAAAATCAAAATGTGAGGGAGGACATGAGAGAAATATGTAAAGTCATGAATGGCACCGAGAAGGCAAATAGGGAATGATTGTAATTGACTCTCATACCACGAGAACTAGGAGCATCAGATGAAATTATTAGGTGGCCTGTTCAAAACAAACAAAATAAGGGCTCTTCTTTAAACCCTGCTTTGTTGGAGTGTGCCACTAATTGTCACAGGATGCTGCAATGTCAAAAATTGATATGGGTTCAAAAAGCAATTACACAAATTCATGGAAGCAAAAATCCATCAAGGGCTATTAAATTTAAAGATACCACATCTGTCTCAGGGAAGTCCCTGAGCCACAGCTTGCTGGAGTTTGGGACAGCATGCCAGGGAACTATCACTGTGTGCTTACCCCTCTCTTATGCTGTTCCCCAGGCATCAGCTGTTGTTTATATTTGAGACAGGCTATTGGGCTGGATGGACTTGTCTCAACCAGCATGGCTGTTCTCATGTTTGGATGCCAGGAAATTAATTTTTCCACATCCAGTCTGTCGGAAATGATGTCCTTTCTTTCATACAAGGACTTGGGTAGGGTGATTTGGGAATTCGTTAATTCTAGATTATTTTAATCGCCTGTAATGGGATTTGAAGACTGAGGCAACATAGATGTTGCTCTGAGCAGGATTTGGTAGCACATCTCCAAAGCATGGGAAAAAGCAGGGGGTACAGGTTTCCCTGCTCTTAGACTCCCTCCACATGTTAATTCCAGACCTAGTGCCCACTCTTCAAAGCCTGAGTAGCCAGGGCTTCACTAATAACCCGAAGTTCATCAATCAGAAATCTCTGAGATACATTTTGAGGTCCTACTTCTGTGGGACTGGAGCAAACTGCAGAGGCTTATGACAGGCTAAACCCTCACAATTAGCCTGTGCCAGACAACGGAAGTTTTCCTCCTTATTTATTTATAATGTAGATACATTCTAAAATGAAGCCTCGCCTTTTTTTAGCTTTTCACCACCCGCCAATGGATCTAGCTGTGACCTTATCCCTATGGTCAGCCACTCCATGATGCTGTTTTAACACACGAACAAGGGATTGCAGATCCTTTTTTCCGTCGCGGCACACGTCTCCTTTGCAGGGTGGTGGCCGAGGTGAGGCTGGAGGGCAGTGGCAATGCTTCCAGTGCTGGACGAGTCGCCACGGCACACACACCAGAAGGTCGGCCTTTCCCGTCCCATTATCTCCGACAGCAGCGTGGCCGCAGAGCCCCGATTCTGCAATCCTGCGCTTCACAGGCGCGCAAAGCTCACGCAGGTCCGATTTCGCCTTCAGGAGGTCGGTATGATCAGCTCTCCGGGGGGAAGCCGTGCTGGGAGACAACGGGCCCCCCGCCCCCGTCTGGCTGGCAGCTATCGCTATTCCAGAGCCTTCTGACGTTTAAAGGGGGATGTCCATGCAACGATTACTGGTGAATTCAGTAAAATAATAATAATGATAACAACAACGACAACAATATTATTACCAGGGAGGGCCGGAGCCCGGCTGCCCCATCCCCGGCGGTCTCCTGGCGCTGCCGCCCCCCGCCGCCTCCAGGGGGAGCCCGGCGGCCGCGCCTCCGCCGCCTGAGGGGCCGGGGGGCGGCGGGGGCCGCGCCGAGGTGGACGGGCAGGATGCCTCCCTTTCCTTTTAAAAAATATACCTGCCTGCCTTTTAAAACAAGCTCCTTCCTTTCCTTGAGGCCTGGCGAGAAAGCTCCGCTTCAGCCGCCTTGCCCCAAGCACCCGTTCTCGCCCCAAGCACCCCTCAGTGCTCCGAGCGTCCCTCTTGCACCCAACACCCCCTCGTTGCCGGCGATTTCAAGTACGCGCCAGACCAGTTCTCACTCGGGGTGTTTTTGCGGGAATCTTGACGTGTTGAGGACGTGTTTGTTGTCAGGGGGAGGAAGGGTTGAGGCTGGGGATTGGGCGGAACATTTCTCCAGCTCTCTGAGGTGGTGTGGGTTATCCTCCCCCCCACCCCATCATCGAAAAGAGGTTACAGGCTCAGACATCGGATGTCTTTTTTTTTTTTTTCTCTGTTTTTCCAGTCAGTTTTTGCCACGTCGTTGTGGGTAAATATTATAGGGAGAGTAAGTGTTAAGTATTAGTAGCTGAGAGTACTGCGAATGGCCTGAAGAAGGACATGGACCTGTTCAAAGGGGTTCAAAGGAAGGCCACCAAGCTGATCAGAGGGCTGGAGCACCTCTCCTGTGAGGAAAGGCTGAGAGAGTTGGGGTTGTTCAGCCTGGGAAGGAGAAGGGTCCAAGGAGACTTAACAGCATCTTCCTTTATAGTACCTTTATAGCACCTTTAGTACCTAAAGGGGACCTGCAAGAAAGCTGAGTAGGGGCTTTTGACAATGGCGTGTAGCGATAGAACAAGGGGGAATGGCTTTAACCTGAAAGATGATGGGTTTAGATTGGCTATTAGGAAGAAAATGTATACTGTGAGGGTGATGAGGCAATGGAACAGGTTGCCCAGAGAGGCTGTGGATGCCCTGTCCCTGGAAGTGTTTAAGGCCGGGTTGCATGGGGCTCTGAGCAACCTGGTCTAGTGAAAGGTGTCCCTGTTCATGGCAGAGAGGTTGGAATGAGATGATCTTTAAGGTCCCTTCCAACCTCAACCATTTTATGATTCTATGAAATAAGAAGTAAAAGTAAAACTACAGAACGAGTATTATGAGATGATTAGGTTTGCTCAGGTGTCTGACATAGCGTATTGGGACCTGTTTTACTGTGGGGAAGCTGGGGTGGTAACAGATAAGTTCCATGATCTTAGTGGTCTTTTCCAACCTTTACAGTTCTATGATTCTGTGATTTGCTCAAAGTCATGGAGGGAGCCCTGGCAGGTCCTTGCCTGAAGCCAGCAGTTATCTGATCCCTTTGCTCTGTGTTTGAGGGCTGAGCTTTTCTCATAAATGTATTGCCTGTGTGCTTTGTTGTGGATAGAGCCTGGGTGGGCAAAAGAACATGCTGCCAGCAGCTCAGAGGTTATATAGTCAGGACAACCCCAGCACAGAAATGACAAGTGGTTTAAAAGAGAGAGTGTATTTTATTCTTACATGACTGCACACCAGTGCTTGGCTCTGGGGAGAACAGAATAAGTAGGGCTTCTTAAAAAAAGGGTAATCTGTCAATTTATGTTTTCACAGAAGTCAGCTCTTAGTGCCAAATCTTGTGTTTGGCGCATTCAAGGACAAGGAGGTACTCTGAAAATGGGGGTGGGAGGTGTAGTCACAGGACAGCTACAAATAAAGGCTCTGGTTCACTGTAGCACAAGTGTTTCAATGCTCCTGCTTGACTCTGGTGCCTCTGCTTATAATCTGTATTGGGGAAGGGTTTTTTCCCATGGATGACAGACATCCCAAAGAGTCTCAAAGGGGCAAAGCAGGCATACAGAGCAGCTCTGGAGTGGCATTATGAAAACTAGAGGCAAAGAGTTCCCTCCTCCAGCTATGTCACTTCCCTGCAAGAAACTTTAGCATGCAGATGTGATGGCTCTGTTGATGTTTTGATCTGCCTGTGCTGATTCAGCCTGTTCCTGCTTCTCACCGTTGCTCTCTTGATCTGGCAGTGCTGCCTTCCTGATCAAGGAGCACATCTCGCGGGCTGGAGGCCTGTTTGCTGGGAGACGCTCAGGCCCTGGCAGGGTGTGCAGCAAGGCATGTATGCCATCCAGGAAGCTGTGCCCCTGCAAGGAGGCATCTTCCACTAAACATGGGAGTGCCTCAAACACGTGCAACTACTGATGAAATGGCAAACCAAAACGAGTTATCTGGGACTGCCACTGGTGGTTTCTTGATTCAGCAGGCTGGATTATGTAACCTGGAGAGCAATATTCAGCTGAGGAGGGGCTGTGTCTTCTACCTGAAAGATGCTATTTTCTTAAAGGTGCTGCTTTGATTAAGCGTACCCTTGCCTTAACCCTGAGGAAAAGCAGTCCCTCCCGCAGTGTTGCATTCTTTCTGGCATACCTTTCTCATCTGTCACATGGCTTCAGGTACAGTGACAATGAAGAGATACGAATGTTCCCTGCCTTTGGCAAAGGGAGCCAAGGATGATTGCGTTAGTGTTCTTTCATCACAAACTCCAATCATTGGCAGACAACTTACAATCAAGGTCTTCTTTCCATCCTCAGCCCCACTGCTGGTTTGAGTAGTGTATCATTAGGATGATTGGATAACAGATTCATGCACAATGCTGAAATTAAACTTGACCTGTCTAATCACATCGTAAATAGCAATTGGAGGTTGGGGGATTTTTCAGCCATCAACCACAGATCTTATAAAAATGTGTTGGCATTGGGGAAACAGTTGTAGGTGGTGAGAGGAGGAAATATTAGCAGAAAAGGTGTGCAAAATATCAAGATACACAAATGAGTTGTCTTGCACCCGACTGGTGTGCTTGCTTAGGAAAATACTGTCGGGAAAAAAACTCTGGTGTACTTGGCAACTGGGAGGCTGAAGATGAGTGCTTCACATTGGACTTCTTCAATTGGTTTGGCATAACTTTATGAAAGATTAACTGGCCAGGGCTGCCCTTGTCAATGTTTGTCAACAGTCACAACAGAGCTGAAACAGAATTCCCCCTTCTAAACACAGAATAAGGGGAGCTGTCCCTCCTCACACCACTCTTGAGTGACCAGTATCATACATCATCAAACAACCAAGAAAAGACATGAAAGTGCAATGATTTATTACAACATCAGGATAAATAACATAAATAACCTATACACTTCATAAAAGTGTAATAGAAACCAAAACAAGAAACAACTTCTCAGCTTCATCCAAAACTTACCCAAATTGTCTGGCATGGAGTGTGATAGAACTGACCCGTATTGCTGATTTAGAAAGGAATTCACCAGAGGTCTATTGTTAAAGTCTTTGTCCAATAACTTAGGTGTGAAAAAGCAAGAGAGAGTTCACTATATTGTGGTGTTTCTAAAGTGATCCTTTTAGTGTAAATCTTTAAAAAAAGGAAAAGTAGAATGAAATAGATAGGAGACTTCAAAATCTGTCCCAGTTTTATGATGGATGGTATCCCCAAAATACCTGTGAGCTATCGTAAGTGCATAATGCATAATAAACACAGAATTTGACCTGGCATGTAATTCAAAAAGGAAGTATTTAGAATGTAAGCTATTATTTGTGGTACCACCAAAAAAACTTCCAAACACAAAATTGTTTGGTAACAAGATCAGCAACATGCTACCGAAAGTCTTTGTTATCTTTGTAGTTGGGGGAAATTCAGATTTTATATTTCACTGGAAATAGTTAAGGTGGTTCTTGTTTTTGTTTTTGTTTTTGTTTTTGGACAAAGCAGAAATTATAACCATTTTCAAAGTCTAATTCAGAGATGAGAAGGATTTTTTTTTCATTTCACTTTTTAATTTATTTTTTTTAGAAGTGTTCTTTTAAAAAATTATTAAGGGTAATTAGTAACAGATTAATTAGTGACAGTTAAAGATAATGATATCCATTTAATATGACTGTCTTCTTTCTTAGTACAGAGTGCCTCCCGTTTGTGTTGTAATGCTCAGGCTGTCAATATTATTTCATTACAGAACAAATAGGATATTTATGAGTGTTGCAATTGTTTTGGTACTAGATAGCAGGAGTGCTTAGTGGTATGCCATTAAAATTAAACCATTTTTCAACTATCCTGTTACCATGTAAGTAGTAATAATGCACACAACACCGACTAGTTTTGAATATGTGAAGACATAGTGTGAAAAGATCTGAATAAAACTTAGCCATTAATACAACAATTTAAACTAGCCATCAAAATAACATTCAGATTTTTAAAATGTGTCTAGTATTTGTAATTAGAAATAGGAAATTTTGTGAAAAATTAATTACTTGCCTCCTTCCTGTCCTGAACTATATTGCCAGCAATCTTTGATAAAAAGAGATCTCACTAGTTCTTGTCATGCCTGATTTTTAAAAGGATTGGGTGTTCTTCCTGACTTTTCGGGCTCCCTGCCTAAGCAGCCCCCAGATGTAATGTGCCTGAACAGCTGCTGTATCTCATCAGTTGTCCCAGCAAACAGGTTTCCATTTCCATACTTGCAGGTGCACCTGTGGAAGAAGGCTGAGGAAAAGACATATGCCTAGCACAGATTTCAGACTTCCGGACTTCAGGTAACTCTCAGTGAGCCCTGGGAAAGAATCAGTGGATTGCTCTTAGTTGATTACCTCCTCTGTATGCCCAAGTTCAAACACTGTCATGCAGAACCAAAAGATCAGACCCTAACTGTGCCTACCGTTTTTACTTGATGTTTTTGCTCTGGACCCTTGTTCAGTGCTTTCAGTCACTTGCTGTCTTTGGTTATTTCACAGGAAAAACAAAAAAATATTTCAAAGTTTAAAACAATGACTTCCACAAAGACAGTGTGTCCATTCTTTAAATTAGTGGTTTTCCACCTTAGTTTGTTGTTGTTGTTGTTGTTGTTGTTTTGTTGGGTTTTTTTTTTAATTGTGACTGATGCAAATATTAATCCTTGTGTGGCCAGTTTACACCCACAGGCTGACATTAAGCTTGTTTTTCTGGTTACCTTTCATAGACCTCCTTTAGAAGTAAGCCATAGAGCAGGAATCTGCCAACCAAAAGTAGAAAAAAAGCCTCACTGTAATGACACATTACTGGAGACAGAAGATACGCAGGGGTTCACATCTTAGACCAAGAAAAACTATAATGCTGGCAAGCTACATTTAGCAAAGAATTATTTCATCTGCCAATAATTATTTAGAGGACATGCTCACTTTTCATATAGATATGCACAGATCCAAACTAAAAAGAGCTTCCTTTGCCAGGGCCTCCGAGTAGTGCCACAATGCAAATGTTAAAGAGTAGTAACAAGGCTCTAATGGTTTCCCATTTGCTGGATACAGATATTCAGACATTCTATTCCCAGTGAACACACTGGACACAACAGAGCAAATGATGAGCCTGGATTTGTTAGGTGTGTAATGAAAGAGGGTAACACACTGAAGAGGATGAATTTAAATGCAACCAATAAAAACAATCTCCGTACGAAAGTATTTTAAATAGATTTGATGCTAGCAAGATGAGAAATCACAGAAATCAAAAGCAAGCCATTGCAGAATGAAACCTGCTGCAGACAGAGGAATTGTAATTTTATAGGCACCACTGAATTCAGTTCCAGGAAAAATATACATGAAGCATAGCTGTCTTGACAACCCCATTCAACGAGCTACTCAAGATGGAAGCTGTGTGAACAAAAAGCCTTCTGAAACCATAAAAGCAGCACTCAGAAGCTAAGGTGAAAAAGCTCTAAAATTATGGGAAGGTGTCACAACCTGTCAATTTATAAGCAGATGCTTCTAAATCAGTATTAGGAACAAAATATCAAACCCTTCAAAAGTGGCATAATGGAACTGTTCTGAAAGGGGAGAGAAAACACGTGCCACAGGACTGGGGTTTCCAGGACTTTTGCTAATGGTGTTTGCAATACTGTAGACAACAAAGCAGGGCACAAGCAGCTGATGTCAGTTTTTCAAAACAGTAATAATTTTAAGAGTATGCAACTGGAAATAGACTTTGCAGTGACTTTTTGAGCAAACATTTTTAGTCAGGAATAATAGCTAAGCAAAACAACAAGGAGCTGATTTTGCTCTTTTTGTTTAGAAAGTGTGAAATGCTATCATCAAGTCAGAATTTTCTTTTCCCACTGGGGTTTGTTAATATTTTACTTCCAAAGATAGGCATGGCTATAGTTAGTGACAACAGACAGTCTGTGCAGTCTAACCTAATGTTCAGGGGTCACAGCCTTTGATTGAGGAGGCTTTTGGCCTGTGGGGTTAAACAAGAGGTGGCTTTAACTAAATGTCGAGAGTACTGATTTTCATCAGAAAGCTGCTTATGATCAGCAAGAGTGAAACTGAGAATGTCACTGAATAAAAACCTGGAACTAGATCACTTCTAACAAAGCTGAGGGTAGGATCGCTTTCGTGGGATGATGGCAAGTCCCAGGTCAGTTTGCTGATAAGAACTGCTGCAAACATTAGTGTAGCAGCAAATGGTGTTCCTGATAGAAAGGGAGGAGCGTGGGAGGATGAGGGAAGGAATAAACCACTTATCTGGCCTCTTTAAACATGGTGGAGCTTTAAACTAATCCTGACAGCTTGTTTGCCGGTGGCACAAAGAAGATGCTGACCTGATACATGAAGTTTGTCAGTCAAGTGCTACCAGACAGGTTAGGATTGGGGGAAACTGCCTGCCAAGGTACCTGGCAGCCTTAAGCCAGGTGCCATAAACAGAAGAAAACACTTGCAGCGGAAGGATGGAGGCAGGATGCAGGACACAGGCAGGAGGGTGCAACGAGCTGTTTGGAACCTCTCTGTGTGGTTGCTGCACTAGCCCGGGGCCACAGAGCTCTTACAGCTTGCACTGGAAAAGAGTGGGATGCACACATGATGGCTGGGTAGGAAAGGAAGGATGAGACTGAACCCTTCTCCCTCATGACCAGTGGTCTCAGAGCATGGGGATATCAGTTACCTCAAATGCTCTCTCTGTCCTCCTCCAAAGATGCGTGGCTAAGCAGGCCAGAGAGTATTGTGGGGCTGGAAGTGTCTTGTTGCTCCTGTTGACGCTGCTGTACTTTCTTGAAGTGCCTCGGTCTGTGCTGGAACCCAGCAAGTACCCTGAACCCTTCACTGAAGAGTTAGTCTCATGCTCTCTGACTCAGTGAATGTGAAAGCATTGTGAGAAAAGTGGAACACATCCAAAAGGAGAGATTGAGGCAAAATGACCTCATAAGGTAATCTCCTTATATTTAGAGCATGCTTCTGGGGCTGTGGCTCAGTGCCTTAAGTCCAGTTCTAGTGCTCCCCCCATCAAATATATTTCAGCTAGACTTGTATGGCAGGTGCTGACACTGGGTTTGCATGGGTTCCAAAAATATTGATGGGTTGTCTTCAACACCTAGCTTTATGCTGAGACTGACTGTTGTCTTGTAGCCAGCAAAAGGTCAGTGCAAGGATACAGGCAGCATAAAGACCAGTCACATGGCAGGTTCAAGAGAAATAAGCTTGAGTGCTCCCCTCTGGCCTGGATCAGACTGGGACATGTACCAACTTGTACAAATCTAGGCTTGATCCGCAGATTCAGGGCTGAGTGACGAGTTCTCAAATCCTTGTTCTGACAGTCTGACAGACAATAATTATTGTAGAGTGGACTGTTAAAGACACTTGCTTGAGAGGGGAGATCTTTTGCTAAGACTCTGGCCTAGTGACTATCGCTTTATTGATAATGTAAGAAATTAATAACCTGTAAACCTGAGAATATCTAATGCCTCTTTTGGCAATCTTACTGTGACAATCTTACTAGAGGTTTTTGAACTGTTTCCTTCAAAGTTTTAAAGTGAAAATTAACTATTCCCCCTCCCCCCTGCCCTCCAAATCCATTTTCCTACTGTTCAGAATACCTGTCGTGACATGACCATCCCAAACTCCATCTTCTGCTGAGAACTCAGCAGAATCAACCACTTTAGTTTACATACAATATACCCATAACTGGATGCTTCATGGAAAGAGATGCTTGCCCTCTACAGTGCTTGGAGAAAACTTCTTTCTCAAAGGCTAAATTAAATATATGTTTCAAAGGCTAAACCAAACATATACTGTTCACTGTCTATTAATTAAGAAATAATGGTCTCAGCAAAGGGCATTTCCTAGGGATTAAGGACTGGCTGCATGCGTGAATGGCCTGAGATTTTTAATTAAAGGTGCAAGCTCCCTCTGTTCTGGCATATGAAATTCCATTTAAATGAAATTCTATTGAATTAAGAGGTTTTTTATGACACGAAGTTCGCCAGTGCTTACAGGTCCGTGCCCACCCCAGTTTAATGGGTGGCAACACAATCTAGAAAGACAACTTTTGACTGTCTCATCAGTGCCAAAGTATTACTGCTGTGAATATGGCCAAAGACATCCATTTGTGATGCTGGGACCTTCAGAAAATTATAGCTGGTTCATCTGTGGTAGTGAAGGAGTTTTTTCCAAAGCTGTAGGTCTGTGAGGATCTTTTCCATTCAGAGTCTACACTGGAGCCCACCACAGACCATCACCTACATAAATATGAAGGTGGGAATTTGGTAGGCCTTGGGTTTATGGAAGAAATGATAAAAAGAAAGTATATGAAAACCAGAGATGTGTCATGCCTGAGAGCAACCAGAAGCAGTTTCCGTATGTGTCGAATGGGCCATGTTAATAGCTGTTATCTCATAAACGTGAGATAAATTAAAACTGCTTGAATCTGTTTCCTTAAAAGCAAAAGACCATGCAACTATTATGAGTTTTTGCTGTTCAAAATCAGAGGCCTTTCCCTGTCTGAGTGAAGATTATGCTATGTGCAACCTTTGTTCCAATCAAAGAGCCCCAAGGGCCAGCAGCAGAGCTACTGCCAGAGGCAGTGTCTGTGTAGCTCAGTCAGGCCTGGACAGGAGACCTGTTGGTCACAGCAGAGATGGGTCTAACCCAGAGCAGGAATGCTGAAATTACCTCTGTTGGCCATAAAAAAGTCCCAAAAGCTCAATCCCACACCTGTCTTTCACTGCTGAGTTGGGCCATTATTTCTGTCTTTAGTTTGTCTGAAAAAATCATGCATTATCTCCCTCTTGTACTCATTAGCAAAAGAAAATCAGGATCAGGCCCTAAATTTATGGAAATTAAATGCTGTCAAATCTGTTTAAGTCCTCTAGGACTTTTTCACAACTTTATTATAGTTGCATCAGAGGCTGTTTTGTCAGGAAATAGTAACATATTTTTTGCTCCCCCACCTTATAGCACTACTGTAGAGAAACTGATCTGACAGGGAGCAAAAATACACTGTTGGAAATAAATTTGGTGTTATGCTGCAAGTCAGCCATGAAACCTCACTGAAGATGGTGGGTGAGAAAGCTTCCTTTCCCAAGGGAAAGAATTGCCTTCTTTTTGGGACATCCTCATTGAGACTCCAGGAGCTGCACCATAACATTCCGCACCCTATGTACTGCGGCACACATGCCTACAGTGCTGAGCTGTGGGGGCTGAGGCACTTCTCCAGGATCCAACTGCAAAGGCTGGGGACAAGGTGGCATGTGATGAAATGGAGCAACTCAGAAAGTGACAGCAGAAACATCAGAGAAGCAGACAGAGCAAGTAGCAAGGACACGCCACAGCCAGCAAGGAAAACCCTTGTAGCGTGACCTTGAGAGAAACCTAAGAGAGAGATAACTGGAGTTGTGGCTCAAAAGAAGCTTGAAAGTATGAAAAGAGAAAATACTGACTATTGTTTTGGCTCCCGCTGTGCCCAGAGTAAGGGGACATTGTGTAAATTCTTTCTAAACAAACAGAAACACATTAAGAAGCTCACTTCACTCCCTCATCTCTTTGTTCTCCAAACAGAAACAACCTGTAGGGACCCTGAATATTGGTCAACTACCTGGGTCAGAGGGGAACAAGAAGTCTATTAATAAAGGGAGCTTTCTCCTCAGAACTGATTTTGTCTTGTCTCTAGTGAAAGATTTTAGTCCTTGTCTGTGGTGATATTGTCATTAGCATTGTCATAGCAACTGATAAACAAGGAGAAAGCCATGTGCAACAACTTTTTTTTTGTAAAAGGCAGTCCAAATGTCTTACTAACAAGTAATTTGGTGACAGAATTCAGCAAAGCAGTTGCACAGTAAATGGATTTATCTTTAAACATAATGCTCTTTTCCATTTTAACTGAGCATAAAATCGTATCTTTAAAGGATCAGCAAAAAGCGGGGCTTTATGCCTCTTGAGTAGTTCCATGTGACATATGGTCTTTCCAAGCAATAGTTTTATCGGCTGCGCACAGTAGCAGCAGATTTGAGCTAATGTTCCTGTGAAAACAAGTAAGGGTTTATCCAAAAACTGAAGAAGGGGAGGAGAAAGGCACCTTTGCCCTGCTGTACAGAAAAAACAAATCATGTCTTACGTCAAACTTACAACATCCCTCTATAAATATAGCAGCTACTGATAGGGACTAACTTCAGCACATGCACTGGGTGGGTTGAAGAGGACTCCACGACCTGTTTGATTCCCTGCCCACCAGTGATGTTCCGAGGAGAGTTTCAGCCCTGTGCTGCCCTGAAGCCTTGGATGGAGCAGTGTGGTTCCTGGGAACAGATGGTGCATCCCTGCCCCGAGGGGCTTAGCTCCAACTTTTCCTATGTAGCCACATCTCCAGTTCCCAACATAGGTGTTTATAATCAGCATCAGGCACTGGCAAACAGCACAGGTTAATTGTTGTTAGATGCGTCTCACAGGGTGCTTAAGAGCACCCTGTCTCCATGCTCCCCGACATCCTGCTTCACTCTGGATAAGGATTGGGGACTGTTCACTTAGCAGCTGGGCAGCGGTGCAGGGCAGGATCAGTCTCATACACAAATACACACCCTCTGTGTTTGTTTTAGCACACAAATCTGCCTAAATATTGGCCTAAAATTATTTTTGAGCTCGCTGCTACCTCAGTTGAGGACCACTGCACTAGAAATAGTCCCTGTAAGTTAATTGGTGCTGGCATAACAAGTGTGGGAAGAAGGCAAAAATTAATGGATTGCAAAACATTTCTGCATCTGAAGAATTCTGCTATAGTAGTTGTACACACACTCAGAGGATGCAAATAAATAAACCATATGCTCATATTCTTGCATACACACATGCACACAGACACATATTTATACTTACATTTATATATATGTGTAGAATGACCTTAAATAACAGGTAACACAGTAGGGAAAATTGAAATGTAAAATTAAAAAAAATTTTTCTGTAGCTCAAAAACTTACTAGAAAGCATGTTTTCAGAAAAGCTTTCAGAGTGCTTGAATGGTCCTGTGATGCTTTTGTAGGAATGGGTGATTTTTTTTTTCTCATTCTTACAAGAATGCAATAATTTTAAGTTGAGCTCCTCAAGGCCTTCTCGTCAGCAAGAATGAATTCCCTTCATTCTGAAGTGTTTCATGAGCACTCCTCTCTCCCCTACTGTCTGTGCCACACTCTTTTCCCCAAGCATATGTGTCAATTTTGCTTCTATCTGAAGTTCAGTGAGATATTTTTCTGGTGGGTAGCTGAGATCTCTTTGTAGCAGCCACGCAAGTTTTTCAGAATTGATATGAGGTGTCACAATAGTGGCAACATTGCATCTGCCCTGGGAGACATGGAAAAAGATACTGGCTCAGGGGAACACCTGAATCAGGACTGAGGCATTAAGAGTCTGGGTGATGGATTGTCCCAAGTCCTAAAACTATAAGGGAAACAGATAGATCTTTGATTTGAGACCTACCACTTAACTTAGAAATAGCATCTGCCTGTAGTAAAACAGCACAGTGGAGAGTAGGAAGTTACTCTTTGGCATTATATATCGATACAGGAGGAGCAGGCAGAGGCACAAAAGGAATATCCACCATTGGTGATAGATGGAGGGCGTTACAAAATAGAAGGAAAATTCAGCTCCTGAAAGTGTCTTTCCATGTCTGAGTTTCTTCTGGGACAGTGGCACCCTGCTGAATTGCTAACCCTGGGACAGGAATACCAGACCTTATGTATTGCATGCTTACAAAGGATACACACTGCAGACAAACTACTCTGCAACAAAGTAAGAAAGTAAGAAAGGCTTTGTGCTGACTCAACAGAGCTAGGTAACAAATGCAGCTTTAAAAATGACTCTTTCTCAATAAAGGGTAATCGGTTCTTCCCTTTTCTCATTGTGTGAGATACTCTATAGACTTTATTCATTAGAGAGCACTCTGCAAAGTTGAAGTAAGAAATGGGAAAAATAAGGATGGCAATACAGTTGTAAATTCAGCTTGTATGTCAAGGAAATTACAATAAACTGATAAGCTTTCTGTAAAAAACACTGACTGATGGTGCCATTCCTAGAATAAAAGCAACAAACATTCAGTATGCCGATACCTGCAAGATATAGAAAAAGACAGGGCTGTCACAGAATCACAGAAGGGCTGAGGTGGGAAAGGACATCTGCATATAATCTACTCCAACTCCCCTACTCAAAGCAGTGTAAACTAGAACTCAGTCCTCTGGGCTGTGTCCAGTGAGGCTTTCAAGGTCTCCAAAGATGGAAACTCCACATCCTTTCTGGGCAATTTATTCAACTGTTCAATTACCTACACAGTAGAAAAGTGACTGGCCTCCAGCTGGACACGCCAGCCACATCATGAGCCTTTGAGCCCGGTAGTTCTGCCGGTTTACAGCCCACCTGTAAATTGACAGTCCACTGGCCATTTACTTACTATGTAATTCATCAGTTTGCTGAATGTTATGCAAGTGGTGTTACAGGACACAATGCAGAAGGTCCTGACAAAGTTGAGAGAAATCACATCCATTGTTCTCCCCTAATATGCCAAGCCTGTCACCTTGTCATTGAATTTTATCAGTTTGGCCAAGCATGCAGTAACTGCAGTGTAGACCTTGCTGGCTTGATAGGAGAGAGCTGAATAACTTCTAAGGGATCATTTATTTAATGGTGTCTGACTTCCTGATCCCAAAATGTCCCTGAGCAGGCCATGTGGAGTTTCCCCATGTCCCTTTGTGTGTCCCCCCAGTGTATTACACATCCTGAGATTGGAGTCATTCTTGGTTTGCATGTCATTCACCTGGTTTATTGTAATCTTGACCTAATGTTCAAAACTTAGCCAGTCTGACTGGCCATTTATTCATGTAACATGCTTTGGTTCCCTCATTAATTCTTAGAATGAGGTTTCAAGTGCATCTTGAAAGTCAAAATTGGCTTTCAGCAAGAGTTGATATGCAGTGAAAAACCATTGTATTTCATGTGCGTCACTACTTTTTTTTACAGGAGAATTTGGGGAAACTTAGACATGGACTGAAGACATTAAGTTAAAGTGAGAGCTAATGTCACCCAAAAAATGCTGGCATTTTAATGGAGGAAAATTACTTAATAGAAATGCTTGTTTTGCTGTTCTTAGAGTCAAATTTGCCAAGATATTGTGTAAATCCTGAGGACACTCTGGTAGCCTTTCATGTTTATTTCTTTAGTGGGTTCTCAGCTCCTGGGTTCCTGGTGGAAGAAGACCCCTGGAAACAGAAAATAACTAATGGACCCCAGTCTCATGAGCTGCCCTGCCTTGTTCCAGTCTAGTGGGCCTTGCTGGGGTGGGCAGAAAATCTGGATTTAAGGACAGGATTTAAGCTACTGCTGTTCTTGCTTTTCCAACCTTGTCTTGAACAGAATATCAAATTCTTTAGGCTGAATTAGACAGGAAGGAGTAGAAACATCTTCTGCATCTCCTTTAATTCTCGATATCTTTGCAGCAGCTGTCAGCTTTAGTTTGTTCATCGATCATTCAGTTGAGCAAGAGCAAGAAGATGAAGGACCATTCACCCCTTGATGCTGTTAACAAGCCTGTCAGGCTTTGACAACTTAAATGAGAGACATTTCATAAAATTATGAGTGAAAGTTTAAATGTCTCATTGAGGCATACCACAAAATCCTTTGCTGTCAAATGAGCACTTGCAGTAAGTTGGTTTTTTTCCCTGACTCAGCACTCTGCTCACGTCAGATCCATCAGGTTTTTGGAAACATCTCCTTTTTATGGGGGGCATGCTCAGAAACATTAACACAAGCATTAACACTCAATTTACCTGCTGACATTACTGTTGCACATCAGTACTGTCATTTATGTGCTCACAGCAGAAGGGCAAGGTAGTTTAATGAAGACTCTTTAAAATGGACTAAGCTTCTCTTTCCCTATCAAATACCACTACCTGATTTAAACTGACAGTATTTCACAACCAATTCAATGTACTTTTTCTCCCCTGCCACTGCCTGAGTGGTCCACATGGTTTTAAGGTGATGCTTTAGTCCCACAACAAGAAATATGTGCAGTTTTTAATGACTTTTTACTGCAGCCGTGTCCTGACTACACACATATTGCAAAGGGTACCTATTTGGCCCTTGGCCCAAACAAAAGCCCTGTGCAGTGGCCAGTGCCACCAGGGCTTTTAAGAATGGCTGTGGCCCAGCTCTGTGGCACTATAGCTGCACAAGCCCTAAAATCTGCCATGCTTGAGGAAGCCCATCGCCCAAAGCACAGGGCCAGAAGTTTGTCTGTCTGCCTCTCACTGGGACAAACGTGTCCCAGCAGCCTCTATGAGAGCTTCCCAAATTTTGCTCTTCAAGGTACAGCAAAGTGGGGTAGTTTCTTTCAGTACGGGTTTCAGCTAAGGAGAGCATAAGCAACCTTTGCTCAGTTGACTGCAAACCCCATTTGAACAGAAAATTTTGTTTCACATTGTCCATGTGTGTGGTGCCAGAAGATTCTGTTATATTACATGAATAACAGTTATTGTAAGCTTGCTTCAAACAGAATAGGTATCTGGTTTTGAGCCAGTAACCAAAACCAGAAGCAACCATGTAATTTATAGCTAACTAGGTAATCCATCAGCACTTAGGCTCCAGCTTGGAAAAATATTTTGAGTACCAGCTTAACTTGAAGTATATGGATATATACATTGATTTCAGTAGGGCAAACATATATGCCTAGACCTATGTGTGACTGGAGCTATGTATGATTAAATGCATCACTGAGTGTCATTAGAAAAAATCCTAAATTTTAGCTGTATGAATTTGTCTAGATATAAATATAAGACCAACTCCACCTTGGCTCTGTTTCTCTTTTGGTGTAGTACAACATAAGCAAGATCCTATTACTCTGCAATATTGATGGCATACCTTCATGCACAGGTGATAACACATTTCCAGCATATTATAAAATTTAAAACTGATCTTTTCCACTGCCGGGAGGTTTGGTTTTTTTTACCCACTTTTACTCCCCAGAATCTTCTAGAAACAATAATACTGATCCTGTGTGTTCAGACTATACAAAGAAGAGGAGCTTATACAATTGCCTAATTTCTTTGTTTTTCTCTTCCGCCCTTCATTGCCTGTACGTTTTCCATGCTCAGGAGTGAACATACTTTCTGCCAGAGTTTCAGCATATTTTCCTGTCACACATTCTCCTGCTTTGAGCTCTTTTGTTCTAATACTCTTGACATTTAAGCTGGGCATTTTAAAGGTTCTTTCTCTTTACTTTATTCTATGATTTATTGATTACTTCCAGCTTCTGTTTCCCTAAGTCTATTTCCTTTCAAGTTTTCTCACCTTTTCAACTTGTTATTTCATCCCTCGGTAAAAATAATGCTTCACAGTCCTGGTTTTAAAGCCACAACCGTGGCACAATTTTTTCTTCCATTGGCTTGGCATAGCAGCATTTTTTACACACGGAAGCCCAAAGATATTGTAAATGATTACAGGGGTCGTTGTTACTGATGAATGTGTCATGGCCACACATTTACAAAGGGTCTGCTTAGCTGCACTGTCCTTTGCAAGTGGCCCCAAAGAAGCCATAGGCACTACTCACAGATCTAGGGACTGCTCTGTGTGGGAAAGTGACACTCTGCACTGGGACACAAGTCAGCATTGTGCTGGGAGAAGCCCCCTTCCCAAAGGCTGGGCAGTGCTGGCTGTGTGAGTCTGACTGAAAACCAGAACAGTATGAGATGCTGGATGAGGGGGCTTGCCAGCAGTTAAGGGTTATTGAGCCTACCTATTGTGGCGCACAGTCTGTGCTGATTGCTACCTGGTGGGAGCCACACAGTCGGTGGCAGTGTGGCTGTGTGTGTGCTCCCATCCACATTTCTGCAAGGCACTGTTTTGTTCTGGTGTTGCTTCTATGCAAGGAGGCTTCCATTCACCAGAAAGACCAGCTCTAGCATGAGAAACGCAGCAGGAGCTGTATTAGGTGTAAATCTCAGTGTGAGTCTTGGACTGAAGTTACCTAATTTGGCCGCATCCCCAATTCCCTGCCATGACGTTGGCATAATATTTGTGTCCGCCTTGGCATCTTCCAGTGACTCAAACTATACAAACAGTTTTGGAATCATCAGATGGGAGAGCCTAGAATGAAGCAAGGCATTACCACCTATGCAAGGCTTTGAACAGCCTTCCTTCTCTGTCTCCTGCTCTCTTATGGCAAAGGACTGGAAAGGACCCTTGTCTTTCTCATGTCTGTGTTCCCATCTTGGACTGAGTGACACACTGGGCCCTTTCATTTCCCCGTGGTGCCCAAAGTAGTGCAATGATTTGCTGCTGTACATATGCAGCAGCATAAAGGAAAGCACAGTAATTCAGCTAGATCCAGCTAGGAGTTTGTGTATTAGGCATTAAGAGGTGGATTGCCCAAGGTGACAGCTGGATCCTGTGCAGTAGAGTGCTGTGTTCGGAGGGGCACTTTTGCCCACTCCCAGCTCAGATACAAGGGGATTGCGAAGCAGACTGTAACCAACACTCGCATATAAAGCACGCTCTAGTCAATTAGCTAGTGATTTTTCTGTCAGCCAGGATTCTGTGCAAATGAAGAGATATCAAAGATGTAGAAATTGATTGAACTCAGCTGAAAATGTACGCCCTGCTTGGATTCTAAAGTAAATAAAGACCTTTTACTAGAAAAAAAAAGGAGCATTGTTCTTTACATTTTACTGTTTCAATAGAGATGAAAAATTAAATTGCCAATAAAATTTTATGAGAAAGGAAATTCTTGTTAGAAATTTTATCTCAGAGTATTGATTTTGCTACTATGAAGAAAATTTCCCTCTAAAAGTTAATAAATAAAAGCAAACAAGGATAGAGTTTTAATTGATTTAATTTAAATTCTTCTAGCATATACAGTATTAGCAAGATTATGTTTTAAAAGAAAGATGTAACTTGCTGGTTTTCCTAGATTTAAATATCAGTTAGGAAATTTTAAATGGTGAAAGTTGGTCTTAGGTATGTTTGTGAACACAACTCCTTATTAATCTGTGAATGTAGATGACTGAATCCTTGGTCTCTGGTTTGTCTGTCAGAATATCTGATGCACATACCAGCAGGATGTTACTCTGGTTCATTTTACATGCAGCACAGCAAAGAGGTTTGTTGTCCTAGAGGCTTAAACTATGTTTTACTTTATGCTAAAAATTCAGCCAAAATGATACAGCCAAGAATGAGAGATTAATAAATTGTAATATCAGTGCTTTTATTAACACTGGAAAATTGGAAGTTATGTTTCTGGTATGAAAACTGATTTTACCAAAACCAACTATTAGTACAAGATACTTTTGTTGTGGTTTTGTACAAGAAAGAAGAAAATTATATGTGTGTATCCACCTAAGTACATGTACATTACACACAGGTACTTGCCTTTCCTTTAGGTAACCACACAGTGACATTTTCTGAGGAATAAGAAGCTGAATGAGCAACTAAGACAAAGCTGTGGTTTGTTCTTTTTCAGCAGTGGAAATAATGTTAATCAACTATGTGGCTAGAAATTTTTGAAGACAGCCTTCAGCAAGTTCCCATTGATTGTCTCATTGAAGAATCTCCACAGAAGACGACAAAAAAAATAGTCAAGATATTTCAAGACAACATATTTTTGTTGTAAAGGAGGAATTTTAGCTTTTTTTATAGAAGCTGTTGGTTTATTTCTTCCGGGATGCCTGGAGAATTGCCTCAAAGCAACCAGAGGTATATTCCCCTTCCTTAGGGCTTTAATATGATCCATGGGACCCCGGTGCTCTGCCAGCTCCAGAGGCACAGGACAAGTGAGGGATTCTGCATTGGAACCCTGTGTGTCAGAGTGATGCTCTTACATGGGTTTTAACAATGTTATCCTCAGATGAATTGGAGTGAGGCAAGCTCAGGAGCTGACAAGCACAAATAAATCTCCAAGTGAATGACCTGGTAGTTTGTGTGTCTCCTTATTTCCTATTTAATTTTATTTTGGGAGTGGCTACTGTCTTGCGCTGTTGTGGCTTTGTTTTCTAATCTCACAGATGTCTGCCAGCTGCTGGATACTCAGAAGAAGACAGTCACTTGGGCTTTTTCCCGTAAGCCATGTCCCCGAGTAAGTTCTCACACACAGAAAAGAAATTCAGGGCAACAAAGAGATATCAGTGAAAAGGTTCTTTTAGAGTAAAAATTTGGTGGAGATTAAAATAGGGCAAAAGTTCAAATGAGAACGAGCCACTGCCAAGCAAGCAAGAATCTTGGCAAAAAAGAAGGAAAAGAAACATTGGTTTAAAAGGCAAGTAACCATGGCGAGGCAACAGCTCAATGCTAGAATCTGGTTAAGAACTAATATCACACAGAGCTGTGATTGTTTATTCAAGGCTAGCCCATGGGAGAACAGTTGTCTCCAATGAGTGTTCTCACAGCTTGGATCCAAAATTATAACTGCATTTTTTTTAAGCATCCAGCACTTCAACACTACCCATTTACTGTTAGACAAAAGAAAAAGAAAGTACGATTTTTTTTTTTGTGTCCCTTGTGTGTTTAAGGCAGAGCTTTACATATGGAAAGGCATTTCATGTCAGCTGTTGAACCAGTAACATGCTATTCTTCAGCAGTTGCCAATGGAAACTGTTGATACATTTTCAGTGCCTCTCCCAAGTTTCAGAAGAAACTGGAAGCAGTGTATGGTTTAGAGATGTTTTATTTGTGTGGGTTTTTGGAGGGCGAGAGAAGAGGTCTTGCACCCCTGAGCTGCATTTCTGCAGTTGTGACACAAAACAGCTAATGGAGCGTGGGAGCTAACAGCTGTGGAATTAAGTTTAGGCATGAAATAAAAATAATGGCAGCTTTGATACAAGTAATAATTTACTAAAGATGTTTTGTGGCTATCAGCAAACTCACAACATATGCACACATCCATACACCTGCTTAAGTTGTGCACCTGTTGTCCTACAAATAAATCAAAAGGGAAAAATTGAAGCTTCCAATGTTCTTCTATAAATAAAAGATGATTAATACCATTATAGTGACAAACAGGTATTGGCAGCACACAGAAAGAATGGAAGATTGTCATCTAATTTGTGCTTTTGTTTCAACATCTAGATGAGCTTGGAATATATATACAGTGCTAGAGGGCACAGCTGCAGCCCAGCAGATGAGAAAGAGAGAGCAGGTCAAATTCATCTCTCACTGAAAGTCAAAAGTAGCTCAACCAAAGCACGAATTATCATGAAAATGAACACCATCTGATTTTTCTGCAATCTGGAGGATTTTGTCACTTACACAAATTTATTGCTCAGAGCTTCTCAGCCTAAGTTACGACACAGTGGGCTGTATTGGGTCTGCAGGTCTCGGCACTTCTGGGAACCTGACTTTGCACCTATTCTTCAGAGACCTACAGGTCTGCGTGGAAGGTCTCTTTTTGGAATTAGTACGCGCATCCTTAAAAAGATCTTTCAGGCTAAGACCTAAATCCCCACATTTGCACTTTGTGGAATCGTTTACACATCTGCAGAGGGCAGCTTTGAATATTGCTGGAGTCTTTGGTCTCTTCAAGTCAACAGGGCACATGGAAATTGCTGTGTAGACAACTTCAAAGCTCCCATTTACCCACAGACTAATTAAAATTTAGGCAATAGAAGCACAATCTCTTTGAACTTCCCTACGTCAGAGCTGGCTACACTGGCTGTCAAGGTGATTTAAAAATAATTTTTCTTAAAGGAGAGGGTTTTTAGAGGATGAAGCTAAATTCTTTCCCTTGCCTCTGTCCTGTCCTACTTGTCCACCTCCCCACCCCACACCCTTGGATGCATGGCATTCCTCTCCACCAAGGCAGCTAGCAGCCTCTGGAATTGCCTCTCCTGGATTCAGACTCTCAGGTAGGCTGACAATGGCAGCTCTGGGCAAATCACTCCATATGAGCGCCATTCCTTGTTTTACAAGGCAAGGCACCTATTCTAAGATACAATTTATTTCAGTGTGTTAATGGCGTCTGAAGTGTGTTTTGCCCATTCTTGAGTAAATATTAGGGGCAGAGAGATAGGGAGCTCTGTGTCTGATATGGCTGCATTTTCCCTATGCCTTCACAGTTCCGAGGAGTGTCTCCCAAAACTCACAGCTGCCATTATATCAAGTCCAGACTGCTATAGCACATTAGGGAGATATGCACAGTCTTCTATTAATTTTTTTTCTTCACCTGTCATCTAAAGTGAAATCACTCAGAGCAGGAGCCCCTCCTCAGTCTTTCTGTATGGAAAAATCATAACCTTGTCCTTTGGTGGTGTTCTGCATCCCACCTGCACTGTGCTAATCTCCTAATGTCAGACTCTGCATCCCTGGCACATCAATGGAGCTGCACAGGAAGAGCAGAATTTGGCACCTCGGTTTTATCTATTTAAGAGCTCAGAGGTCTACAGGAGCACAGAGGCTTTACATTTATTTTTATTATGTTTACTTTGCTGGGAGCAGAACAGGAATGCCCACATTTGATGCTATGTTCTTGTGCAGGGCAAAATCTGCTTTCAGATTCTTTCTGCATATTTCTGATCTCTGATGAAGATCTCTGTCATGTCTTTCATATTCACAGGCTGATCCAAGGGGCACTGAGTCCCTCTCTACACAGATACGTCCCTGCTATAAACAGGCGCTTGCACAGAAATCAAGAGGCAATCCAAAGCATATGTGAAAGCGAACTCGGCCCACTTTTAGTGCATAATTTAAGTCTGCTAAGCAGGAATATATGTCCCACTTTTGTGTTATTGTTTTTTCCTTGGTTGACAGTGAGACCCTTTGGATTCTGCAGTGTGGAGTGAGGGCACATTGTCACTCTTCCTTGATGACTTTTTCCTTCTTCACCATTGTCATGAATTCACAATCCAAATGACTCACGTTATGTGAGCAAATATTGCCTTAGTTTGAATTATTTTATTTTTGTTGCAATCACCTTTGAATGTTACTGTAGTAATATCTCTGGTTTGTCCTGTCAAGGAACTGTCACAGACAATTTCATAAATCTTTTATGCAGCTACAGTGCAAAGAAAATGATGCATATATTTTACTATTATGCTTGCCCGTAAATAATAAGGATATTTTCAACGCATATAGTTGCATCATAAGGGAAGAATACAAAGATGCCAGAATAAAACAGGTTAAAAATGAGAAAATATTGAAATTAAGGTTAATATTATCTCCCTTGCTCAACCTTTGCCCAAAACTCTACCTCATCCCATTAATGCCTTTTTCTCTGGGCATGAACAGTTCTAGAAATTGGAACTGAAAAAGAAAATTCCCTTGCTTTGTGCTCCATTGACAGTAGCACACTATCCTTCAGCCACTATGAGGAAGGACTAGGTTGTATTGCTGACTGGAACATACCAAGTCACCTGATAGCAAGACTGTATAATTTGGTCTCTAGGCATGAGAGGATGAAGTGTCCTCATTGGAAGGGTCTGAAGGTGGAATTCTTCAGATACTTCAGCTGCTAAGCTTCAAAAGTCTTCTCCAGACATGGACATATGGTGATTTTCATTTTATGTATGTATATATATATATATACTATTTGCCACATTTGAGAAAAACATCCACTAAAACGGCAAACAAGCGTATGCACAGTAACATCCTGAAAGCGGATACTCAGTTTCAAGCAGCACAGTGTTAGGGCATCTTAATGAAGGCTGTATGCTTTTCCTTTTCCCAAACAAATAATTTTCCTTGATTTCAATCTCAACTTCATAAAAACCACTAAAAACTGAAATATTTTGATTGAATTTCTCCCAAACCCTTAGCTTTGGATGGACAACAGGGTTAGAAAAATATTCAGTTTAATGATTTAACAATTAAATGTTTGAACAACTTAACCTGGCAAAGTTCTGAGAACATTAAGAGGGGAGAGTATTGCAATGGGAAGATATTCAGGGCAGAAACTGTGACTTGTGTGTTCTCTAAAGCACAGAGGGAAACTAGGACCTGTATGTCCACTAATGTTTACATACATCTGTCTCCTGTCACCCACAACATTCCATACTGAAGAGTTTGCCTGGCACTCCCATGTGTGTGGCTTGGTTCATCATCTTAGGTTGCTTATCCAAGAGTGGCTTTTTCTGAAATGTAAGAGTTGGCTCAAAGCACCTGAGACGGGGCTGATTTGTGAGCTCTTCTCCACAGATTGACATGTGTGCAGTGAGCAGACGTAGACCCAAAGAGACAATTCAACATCCTGCACTGTCTGGCAGGAATTCCTCTTTCTTCTCATCTCTGCCTGCCTTGAGCTTCCTGCTGCCAGTTCTCCTCATCACAAGAATGGAAGCGTCAATACTCAAGATGTCAGAGGGTGCAGGAGAAGCTGCTGGCTGCTGCTGTATGAGCAAAACTAGCCGAGTGTCCAAGTTTGTGTTTATGCAACAGGATCTGACCAAAAAAAAACAACAACAAAAAAAAATAAACACGGGTTTTCTCTGAACCTGAGATGAACTAGAGAACCATCCACATTCCTGGAAGATTGGAGCCTCAGCAGAGCCTCAGTAAGGCATAATGAAGTCCAGTCCTGCCCTGGGAAAGTGACCTCTTTTTCCAGTGAGTAGGATTTGTCCACTGAAACAATTCCTGAGCAAATTATTATCTCTTTAAAGAGGTTGAAAACACCGACCAACTAGGAGAAGACACAGTATTCCCCATGTTGGGTGAGGTTACCATGGCAGAGTCCCACTGCTAGAGTCACAATTTTTTGCTGCTGTACCATATGCTTTCCAGAGAGGCCTGTTATTTAAGTTTCCTTATATATCTCCCAGAAAAGGGTGCTGTTAGGTAACAAAAATCTGTCAATTTCTTTATGGCTAGATCAGTCATAGACCGAAGACAAGGATTATTGCATGGATGGATGTTTTTTTCAGGGTCATGAACCAGCCCACACAGATTAATTTTATATTTTAGACTTCTTGTGGTTACAATTTATCAGTCACTGTAAGCAGGCAGCAGGCTCTCACTTCAGCTGTGAAGAAGGAAGCATTTTAGATGCTGAAATGGCATTGGGAACTTGACATAGCTGTGGGAAAGGATCTTTAAAAAAGTATGTGCCTGTACCTTATGCAAATAAACAAACGTCCATAATTGTCTTGGGGCAAAGGGTGAAGGAAGGGCTGGTATGGGAACACTGCTGCAGGACAACTGCCAGGAGAGTTTACAAGTACTAACTGGAGTCTGTAAAGTAGAGGGAGGATAAAACATTGATGGTATGTGATGGGATATTGCACAAGAGGAAGAGAAATGAGAGGAGGCAGTAGTGAAGAAGAGAAGTTGGAAGAAAAGAGAACCATTGGAGAAGGGAGAAGAGAACAGCAGGCAGCAGAAGCATGGAGTTTAGTAAAAAATATAGAGACTAACAAGTACAGGAAAGAAATATTTTAGCACTGTAGGAGAATAAACTTGCAGGCAAATTCCGTTTATTTCCTTGGCCAAAAGTAGGCCCTCATGCTTTATAGAACGAGCAAAGCTCTCTCTGGTAGCATCTCTTATGTCAGCTCACTGAACTTTCTCCTTCAGATGCAACCATTACTTATTTGTGTAGGCATGGCTGCCCTCCCTGTGGTGCACGAGGAGGGTGATTGAAAGCATTTTGTCAAAGTCACTTTCAATGGGACAGAATTCCAGCACCTAGGGCCAAGAGTCCAATCTGAAGCACTTTGTACACTTGAATGGTTTCACCTCAGCTTTCTTTTTTAACAAAAATGTGTTTGCAAAGAGGAATCCATTGTTCAGTATTTCACTTAGCAGCTCTGAACTGAGGCCATATTCAAGCTGTCTGCAGGGATGTATTTGCAGATGTTTCATCACTAGCAAGCTATACTTGGTAGGCTCACAACGTAAAATAAAGACTTATTATTTCCCATCTGTTTTGCCATTCAGCATTTGTCCATCATACACTGACACTTCAAGCTGGCTTGCTGTGATTAGTTTAGTGTGGCAGAGAGATTGCTCACATCATCAGTCAGAGCTGGTGCTCACAGTCCTGGGCTGAAGCTGAAAGTCAAATCCACGCTAAACCCTTGAACTGTTCTAACACCCTGATGGCCATTGGAAAATTCTTTCCTTGTTTCTTTCTTTTGCTGTTAGAAAGTTTTTGGTGAACAAGATCTAGGAACGAGAATGAGGTATGGGGGTGAGGAAACAGCTGTAGCAGGCGGAAGAGCAGAAGAGGCAAGTTATTTCATATACAAATGTGCTGTGCATATGTCATGACTCACCAGGACGTGAATCTGCAGTGGGAATTAGAGAGCTAAGGGAAAAGCCAGAGTAGGTTTTTCATTTGGAGTCACACTGACTTTTCTTGTAAAGTCTTTGTGGTCTTCGCTTCCCACATTGATGGGACTGGTCAAGGCATTTGTAATTAAGTAATGGTTCCACCTGAAGCTGTTTAGGAATGAGAGGGCTGACTGGCTTATGTGAGCAGCGGTCAGTGGGTCAGGCCACCAGCTGAAATGTGCTCAGCCTTGTACAGTAGCAGTTCTGATCGGATGTTGCTTGCTGTGGCAACTGTGAGTTGGGAGATCTTGGCTCAGTTTTGCTGGGCCACAGGTCCTTATCATAGAAAGGAAGGAAGGAAGGACAAGCTCTCATTTAAGAATTTCCATGGAAGTTTCTGCAGAGACCGTGAAAGCACAGACATGGAGAAAATCCTACAGAGTAGACAATGTGCCATTCAGAAGAAGGCAAGCCCATCACAAACCTGTCACAGACAGGAGAGAACTTCGTGTGCAGGATCATTGGGCACCTTCTGGTGAAGAGGTAGAAAATGCCTGACATTAATTTTGTATTACTGCCTGACTGCCACGGGAGTCCCTTTGAGCTGCAAGAGATCATGATAACAAAGCGGAGTGATCATATCACTTTAATTTATGCAACCAGCAAGGATGTAGAATTATGAGGCAAATATGTAGAAAAAACCCACCCGTCTCCTTCAGGGAAAGTTGCACATAGAGCCCTATAGCAAAATGAGGTTTCCAGAATGACAACAGCTTACCTTTATAAGAAAAAGATAATATTTAGATGGCTGCTTCCTCCCTCCTCTTCCCCCCCATCACTAAATACTGTCTGTATTTAGCCTAAAGCTCCTTTAATCAGGGGTGAGTCTTGGTTCCATAGATGAATATTCCCATGCAATTGATAGATGCAGAATCAAGCCCTGAATTTCCCTGGATCCAGGAAATTTAAGGATTTTTAATTTAGTAGTTTCCACTGAATTAAGAATTGATGACATTTTTTCCACTGCAGTAAATGGAAGGTGCTGTTGCCAAAATACCTGCTTACTGTGTGAGCGTGGAAAACCTAATGGCTTCTTAAGCTGTGTTAAGGAGCTATGGACCTTTGAAATGTAAGTTGCAAGAAAATGAATTAACACATAAGGTACATTCCATGTAAAAAACAAGGGAGGCGCTGTGAGATGGATAAGAAACTTATTCTCTTGGTCTGTGGTGCCTCAATAGGAAATCAAGGCCACTGCAGGCACTCTCATAGATCAGATAGGGCTGCCTCTACCCTTACTTTGAGCCACAAGTGCCATCCGAAGGCCGTATGATCATCTCTGACTGCTTGTTTAAGGGAACAGGGCTGCACCTTAAGTTGTCCTGTTAGTGCTTTTCAGCACACAACCAGACCACTGTATACCTAGGTACATTACTCTGTGCCTCAGTTCCCTGTTGCAACAGGGCATCAGAGGCTCCAGTTTATAACATCTCTGAGATCACAGAATCACAGAAAGGTGGAGGTTGGCAAGGGCCTCTGGAGATCATCTTGCTCAAAGAGGGCCACAGCTCAGATGCTCAGCTGCTGGACACTATACAGTAAGCTAATTGGCTCTAGCTAATCACTATTTTCAAATGGGAAATAATTTCAGGTTTGAGGCTCATTGTTCTTGAAATGCAGATGAACACATGCCATTCCCTCCCCCTCCCGCCTCCTCGCAGACCCAAAACTGGTATCAAAACTGGCAACTGTCTTTACATTTTTTTCGTTCTTCATTCATGAACAACACAGCTAACAGTGAGAGAGAAAAGATGTGAAGACAGTAAATATCACATTTCACCTGAGGAACCCTCTCTACCTTCACATTTTAAAGTTCTATGGACCAGTTTCATTAGAAGGGATTGATCCTTGAGCCCAGAAGCCAAAAGGTAACTCACTCCCCACTCACTCTATCCCCATCCACTGAGGAGAGGCACTGCAGATGCCAAGGGTGCAGGGTGCCCAGCAGGAGCACCCCAAGCTCTGTCCCATCCCAAATGGTGCCCACCTGCCACGGCAGCCAGCTCTCCTGGGCCATGCTCAGCTCCATCCAGCTGGGGAGGAAGCTGGCATTGCTGCAGCTTGGCAAGAAATGTTCATGCTTCTCATGGTACCATCCAGGACACCCAAATGCCACAAACCCTGCTTTCCACGGAAGCTCAGTGAGGTGGGGAACCACATCATCTCCTGAAGAAACCTACTCCAGGCTCTGACAGACTTTCTCAACCTATGAGCTGCATGGTGGAGGCCAGGCTGGCAGGGTCATTCCAGCCCTGTGCCTTGTCCTCATGCTGGCAGCAGGAGTGCCTTGGCCACGCTGGGCTTCTGCACAGGGTCACAGAGCATCTCAGGTCACCCACATCCTAAACCATTCAAGGCTGGTTCTCTCCCTCTCACACAGTAACTAGATTGATAGATTGAGATTTAATTAAAAATGATCAGCTACTGCAAGGACAGGCTTTTTCTTTCTTTTTTTTTTTTTTTTTTTTTTTTTTTTTTTTCTTTCCCCAGGCACTTGGTTTGCATGTTTACTGTGCTAAAAACAGTTACGAGCAATCTGGATAGCCCTCTGTTAGCTGTGATGAAAACATTCTCCAGTATATCTGACAGTGCCTGCCACTGAAGAGGCCCAAGAAATACTCCAGCTTGATGGGGAACGATCCTAGCTTTCTACAAACGACATGCTGAAGACCTGATGCTGCCTTTCACCTGGAATCAGTGCTGTGGCATCATCCCTCGTGGGGACTCAGGCTTGTTCATGGTTCTGACAGCCAGGACATGGGTACTGATATCTGTGGACTGCAGTGGGATACACCCTGTGCTCATCTTCTCTCCACCACCCCACACTGCTCACAGAGCTCTGGTGGACGTGGATGTGGGTGGCAAGGAGCTCGCTGTCAGGGTCTGATGCTCTTGGGGGTGACTGCCACATTCAGCAGGGAAAATAACATAACTCTTTACAATCCCTGGCCTCTGGTTAGCTCGGGCACAAAAAAACAAGCTTACACCCAAAATCTCTGCAGAAATAGTAGCCTGACAGCAGACTGGGGTAGGACACAATAGCAGCTCAGAATTCTCAAGCCAGATGTACCCTCTGCCTTGGAAATGACTGACCATTGCATCCCCTCATGGGACATAGCTGAGGACCACTGCCCATTCAGCAGCAATGTGGTGCTGTGGCCATGGCCAGCTCTCCTTCATCTCACTTCAGTCTACCTTTTTCCAGGAGCAGTGATACAAGCCCTTTCCTTGGCTGCATAGCTGTTTCTTGCTCCTGCATGCCGCTGTTCATTCCCACACTCATCCTGCAGTTCTCCACCCTCCCTCTTGTGCCAGTCTGGGGCCATCTGTATGCTGGGGCAGTGTTAAGAAATCCTCAGTACAGAGTTGCACTGAGCTCAGTGGTCAAGTGGGGCCAGTCCTGCAAACAGGGCTGTCAAAAAAAGAGAAAGTTCATCTCTCTTTTTGAGTAATAAAGAATCCATTCATTACCAATTCAGTGCTCCCAAAAGTCCTTCTTGTTTGCTTACAGACCTATACTGATAATGCAAAAAATCTTCCTTCCTTCCTTCCTTCCTTCCTTCCTTCCTTCCTTCCTTCCTTCCCACCTCACACAAATACAAACATTTGCTTACTCTCATGGTTATTGAGATTATTATTTTTGTAGGTGCTAGTGAGCTGTAGCGAGTCAGAGCATTCCCAAAGCAAAGCTGCTTTATTACCAATTTTGAAAACGCCTCTGTCCATCATTATCAAATATCCTAAATACCCATGTTCAGCAGCATTCTGCTGGTACTTAGATTATGAGTCACTGGGTAATTTAGCCTGCGAGTGAGATTGTAAACTGTTCTCCCCCTGCCTTTTCCAAGAGGAGATGCCAGTGGGGGACCTTCATTAATATTCACTGTAACATACATCTGTTTGCCCCCTCAGCCACTGTATGAAAATACACAAGGAGAGGGGGAAGGGCAGAGGGGGAGCTTCAAAACGTTTGTAGCTAAGGCAGGAGCCAGGGATGCACCCCGAGATGTGTCTGTCAGTCTGACAAGGACAGCAAGCATTTGCCATCTCTATGAGCCATTCTTTGTGGCTGTATAAGCATTGAGGCATTTGAAGTAAGAAAGGCACGGGCTCTGGCTGAGGAATAATAGCGGAGCTCAGGTTGATAATGCTGCTCAACAGCTCAGTGTTAGGGCTGGATCTTGGGTGTGGATGCAAGTGACCCACTTAAGGGTTTTTGTTGCTGTTGTTCAAAAAACCTCACCATCTACCTTCTGTCCCATTGAGACTCAGCTACGACAGAGTCATACTTCATATTCATCTATAGGAACATCTGGCCCATGTCTAACATTTAATTTCCACACCATTAGAGTCAAACAATACGTGTACATCAGTAGATAATGTAATGCATTATCACGCAAGGCAGAGAGCAGCAATTTATTAGCCTAATTTAAAATAGCCTTCAGCAAAAAATAGTGCATCTTAATTCATGGATCTGAAAGGAATGACATATTTTCCTGTAAAATGCAAAGGTATGAACAGAGACATGCTTTTCCACAGTGGTGCATATATTATTTCTTTTTCTTGTAAATCTTTTAAAAGATGAAATATCAGTCCTCTGTCCAAAAAGAAGAAAAAAAAGAAAAAAGAGGAAAAAAAAGCGTAAAAAGGAAAAGTTCAAAACCAAGGTACATCCATAATAATACAAAAGGAGAGATCTTACCAAGGGGACAAAAGAGAAAAAGCTGCCCCGGAACACAAGCAAAAGTGACCTTTCTTTTACAGTGAAGTTGTGATCTGAATGTGAAGATCACTCAGATTTTCCAAGCTCATATTTCAACAAATCCAGGCACCTCAAGTGCACATCAAGCATTTCCCCCTTTTTTTAAATCTATTTCTTTAATCTGTCTTTTCCAGTAAGAGACATTCTCTGGATAGAACCAAAAATATCAAAACAAATTAGAAACCTTTGCTGACCTAGAAAAATGAGGCACTTTTCACAAGCCTTTGATTAAAGGCCGTAACTTCCTTCTAGGGGGAAATTAACTTCCCAAATGGCAGAGCAACACCAGGCTTACGTGACACCCAAAGTTCAGTTCTCTGAAGCGGGATAAATTTTCTCACTTTTGATTAATAAATACATCACAGGCTCTCACAATAGTGCTCAGCTCCTATCTCTAATGTACCCAAAGTTTACAGCTATCTGAAGCTGAGATTTGTATTTGGCAGCTTTTCTGGCTATCCCTTTTTTATTTGACATCAAAATGTCATTGAAAAACTACATAGCCTTGGAGCAAAGTCTAACCCAATAAATCCCGCATTGTTTTTCCCACAGTGGAGCAACTTTGCTAGGAGAACTAGGGGGTTGCCATGCCCCACCTGGGATACAGCCTGGAGGTGGGAGAGTGCCCACTCCCCCAACAGCACTTTAAAAGAAAGGAACTCAATCCTGCTGGCATATGTCAGGTGCTTTGAGAGCTTCTTGGAAGACTTGGGTACAATAACCCATAGTTCTGCATCTGATCAGTTTGAGCCCTGCCAAAACTGAAACCGTGTAACAATCAAAGCAAAGCAGAACTTTTGGATGACTGGGAAACCTTTAAGGTAAAAAAAAAAAAAGCTTATCTCAAATATCTGTGTCAGTGCCACCCTTGTTTGGCAGCACCTGAATGGGGATTACCAAAATCTCAGCTGTGGACTTTGCCCCAGACAACATATAAATGAAAATCCCAAACAAAAGAAGCCTTAAGGTTAGTTATTCTTTTGGCATTAAAGACAGTGATCTCCTTTTCATCCCGATGAAGTGCTCCTTTCAGTGGGCTTGCACGGAATAGCATAGGGATGATTGGTCATGGGGAATTATAAACATAAACACACAGAGAAGAAAGAGAGAAATGACAGCAATCCCAGGTTCTTGTGGGAGCTCTTCTGGCCAGCCAGGGGCAGGATCTGCCTGCAGACCATCTACAATGTCAAAACTGTGCCGAGGCCAAGGGGCTGGGCTGGGAGGGAAAGGGCAAGGTTGTATGAGCACACTTCCCGTGACAAGGACCTTGAAACTGGAGATACAGCCCCATGCAGAAAATCCCACAGCAAAACTGTGATAAGGCATGCTTATCAGCAGTGGTAAGGGGAATTCTGGAGCTGAAGCTGAAAAATTGGTATGTTTGACCAAATTAAACAAGTGTTCAACCAGAGAGACAGTTTCCCTGTTTGGAGAAAGACTGCTATTCATGAGCTTAGAAAAATACTCTGCTACTTAAAACATGAATAGAGGCAAGAGCTAGGAAGGATCCAAAATCCAGGCAGGTGACCCAGCTCGGCAGCCAAATAGATCACTGATCTTCTGAAAAGTACTATAAAAGCAGAAGGCCTCAGAGATTCACACCTGAAAGAGTCACACCAGACACATGTCCACTTGACACATGTCAACAGAAAGAGGAAACCAGTATATCTCACACCAAACAAAAGTCCTCTCATCCAAGTGGCTGGTATACTGGAAGGCTTCATCTGGATGGTTCACTGACTGGCTGCAATACAGCACCATGCCTTGGGGGCGGGGGGTGTGTGGTGTGGTGCAGTGTGTGAAAGAAGCGAATGATGATACATTAGGAAAAGATTTTGGCTTTTCCATCTCAGCTGGAAAAGAAGGGGAGAGTCTTCTGTCTACCATACCCCATGATATATAAAGCGACCTGGAATAAAACTGGTATATCTTACCTGACCTTCTGTTTACCATCCCCTTTATAAAATGCATCAGAACATATTCTCCTGGCACAGTTATTACCCTTGTAAGGATGTGGCTTATGCCGAGGTACCTGCATCTCTCCAGGAAGGAAATAAGACAAAGAAAAGGTGCTTGCATTAATGCTGCCTCAGGGCACCAGCAAGTTACGGGTTGGTGGGTTTTACAAGACTACTTACTATGCTATTCAATTAAAAAAAAGAGCAGTTACCATAGCAACACCCACATCTAATGGCTCTTATGCTACCTCTGAGATACAAAGCACCTTCTTACAGAGATACATTGACCAATACAGCATGTCGTGGGAAGTTTTATGCTTCAAGAAATGGTTTAAGGGGGAGAATGTGCGTTCCAATAACCAGACATATTTATATCCCCAGGTTGTAATATTAATTTATAACAAATTGTTTTCATTCCTTGATATCTCTTTTCTTCTCATTACCATTTCTTTTCTAATAGCACCTCCATCTCTTTCTTTTCCTCCTCTCCCCGGATGGATGATATTTGATTAAGTACAGGATGAGATTTGCATATGGGAGCTCTGGGATATGTCCCACAGTTAGGTGGGTCATATCTGGCTGTAGATCTCTTATCTAGGAAATGCTACCACGTTATCATAGCTGAGCACTCATGGTGGCCAAAGGAAAGCCAGGGGCAAGTAGGTGTTTGTGGAATGCAGTCTGGCACTACTGGTGGTAAAAGATAGGTTTTCTGTCCTGGAAAGGGATGGAGGGCATCAATTTTTATTTCCTTTGCCCAGCAGGATAAAGTGGGAAGGTGAGGTGGTGGTGGTGGATTTTCCTCAGAGGTGTAGAAGGGGTTCAGAGTCTCTTTCTTGTCCTTTGTTACAGGCATGGTTGAATGGGAGAGAACTTACTTGACCCCTTGAACATGGCAAGAGCCAAGTTAACATCCTCCCAGACGTGCTGGCGCTGGAGAGCCACAGTCAGAAATGTGAGGAAGAGGGAAGGCACAGCTGGGACTCAGGATGTCCTTCTCACTCCTTGGCCCTCTCTACGGACATTTTGTTTCTCTGGAACAAGTCACAGAGGGCACATACACTGCTTATGAAAGAGAAAGATGCTGCAGGATGCTGCATCCCCTGTCCCCAGCCGCTGCTTTAACTATACCCCTACCACGTGGCACATTGCTGGGCCATGGTCACTTGGGGAGGCAAGACTGGCTTCCCTGGAGACTTTGGAGGGACGAGGGGCAATGCAAGAATCCCAGAGCTGCTTTCCTTTCCCTGGGAAAATCCCAGCTTGGCCACTCTGGGTTGCACAGCTTGTGTGCCACTTTAGCTCCCACTGTGTCTCTGAAATGTGGGGTCAAAGCTGACAATTAATTTCCAGAAACAAAAAAAAAAAAGTGAATCTTCAATAACCTCTGATTTTGAGTCTTTTAATTATCTAGCCAGCTCAGTAGGAGAGGAAAAACATGTTTGTCCTTCCTACACCAAATATTCCTTGTAAATCTAAACAAAAAAAATCCAGAAAAAAACCCACTAATGATTTCAAGAAAAAGAGATACCAATTAATCACAGTAATTATTATTTAGATATAGATTAGCTTCAGAAACACTGCTATTTTGTTACTGCAGCATCACTGAAAAATGTCTTTCATTCAAATTGCAAGATTGAGCATCGGTTCCATGTTATTTTTCCGTGAACATAGGGCTCCATGTATTATTTGTGATGTTCCTAATTTTTAATTACCCCAAATTAAAACAATGGAATGATATATGATGAATGAAACCAAGCATATGTTAAAAATGTCTAAACAGTTTTACCTGGCAAAATGAACAGAAACATAAACTGCTTGTAGTGCATATTTAAAAATTCAATAGCAAGCTAAAATTATCATTTGCATTAATGTATTCTGAAATATGAATTATTAAGTGATTCACATTGGTGCAACAAAAGCCAGTTTGGAGAACCTAGCTTTAGCCTGCAGCATTCCTCAGCAGCCTTATCTTCCCAGTCCCCTCTAAATAGTGCTAAATATACAAAGGAGATTCTTCTAATTGGAAAAATGTATAGAGAACACCTGTATGGAAAAAAGAAAGCCCTTTACATTTCCAAGCAGCCTTAAAAAAAAAAAAACCTCAAACAAAAGAAATTCAAATATTCAATGCTATTCAAGTCTCCCATCTCTTTTTCGCTTTCCTTTTTTTAACCCCCTTTGTACTTTGCACTCCTGTAATTTTTTTCTTTGCCTCAATCCCAGCCATCACATAGTTTTTTCTTTTCTTTTTAGTCTTCCTTTTATTTCTTCTTTTTTTTTTTTTTTTTTTGTCCCTCCATTCTTTGCATAAAATTTCATTGTTTAGAGGTCAAGGCAATGACCTGCCAGAGGGAAGCATGGCAGGCGCCTCTGCCTACGATGCTGTGGAGAAGCCGGGGACAGCTGTGGCAGCATCCCGGAGGAGCACTGGGTGGTGGGACAAGGAGGCTTTCCCACCTGTGGGGCAGGAGGGCTGCCTTTCCTCTCTAGAGAGCATCAGCAGGGCTCGAGGGATTGTGCAGCATGAGAAGTCGGACTGAAACATTATCTGGTGCTTTATCCAGTGAAATCTTAGTTCACTGAGTAATACTTCCACCTCTCCATTGTATAAAAAGGGAGAAACCTGTCAGTGAGGTTTTCTGGGTCTGGGTCTTGGGCTTCATAATTCAGGATCCCTTTATAGGACATTTTTTCCCCCCTGCCTTTTTATTTTTGGCTGAGGAAATGAGATCCTGATGCATAGCAAGAAAAACAAGTGCTAGTTAGAGAGGGACAGCTCAATGATGGAAAAACAGTCCCAGGTCACTCTTGTACTCCTGTCCTTCTTCTGTTGTGCTGAAGGTCAAGCAATGAGTTTGTGGAAGAGCCAAAGTTAGCAGCCTGTATTCCCAGCACTCTGCTTTCACTGTACAAGCTCGATTTCCCAGAACACTTCTTTAGCTCCAGCTAACTTCAGTGAGAGGACTGTTGCAAAACATCTTTGTCTAGTCAGGGCTGAGATGCTGCTGCTTCTCAAAACAGTTTATCAGTCATGAATGCCTGATCTGTGATGTGCATTGTACAGCCCAAGTTTACAGACTTCCTTCTGCACCGAGGCAAAAGGCTCAGCATTTTGGAAATTGAATTTCTCTTCATGCCATGTGATTACAGAGATATTCTGACTCACTGTTTCCATTTCTCTTATGTATTAGTAAAGAGGAAAAAATGGTCAGAAAAAATTATCTCTGTAGCATTATTTCTATAAAAATTCATTTCATATGCAAAGTGTTACTCTGCTCTGGGAAAAGTGACACCAACGGACTTATGTGTAATTATGTCTGTGTGTTGTGCATGTACAAACACACACACACACACAGAGCCTGATGAGCTGTACTAATAAAGAAGCAAAAAGCGGATTTGATATTTACCCAATACAATAAACATAGGTCAAAAAGTAAATTGCCACAGGATCATTAGGAGCGCAGTTATGCATGAATAGCTTTACATGGCCAGCAGTCTTGCTACTCCAGCGTCTTGTCACCACACAAGCATCCTCAGGAACCCTTGTTCCCAGTAATATTTCAGTCCTAGTCTCCACTCATTAGAAATTGATATAAACCTTGAAGTGTTTCTTCTGCTTTTGTCAAATTGATTAAACTGGCTGGATATTTTTGTTATATCATTAGGTATCAGGTCCTTGAAAAAAAAATCTGCTATATTCTTGGCCCCTGAGATTTCCTGGAGCAGAGAAGAGATAAATTACATGCATGCAGGCAGAAGAAATAATCTGTCTTTCATTAGATTTGAATTTTCCGGTTTTCTATGTCTTTGAATTTCCCTGTGTTCTGGTACCAGAGTCTGTCATGCTCACTTGGAGAGGAGCAGGAGAGCGTGACCTGCAGAACAAGCTCCTGCTCCTACAAAGCTCCCACATTTCTGCCTGAGAGATCCCAGTCCAAAGCACATCTCTCAAGCTTGCCCAGTGAGTCCGTGCTCTGTGCCTGCCCTGTGTTGGTTGACCCATGAAGACTGAGCATCACTCAGATTTTGTGGAGATGAAAGTATGCTGAGAGATATGCTCCACATGAACTTCCAGGTGGCCAGGACATGATGACAGATGAACTGCAAGAGGAGTGTCTACGCTGGCCAACTTTGCCCTCACTTACTTCAGACATTCTGAAGTCTCACACTTCGCTGCTTTTCATGGGGTGTGGTCCCTAGTCTGAAGTAAACATGGGTAAAGTGACTGAGCTCCACCTACCCCTGGCTCCTGAAGGGACACTTCCAGCCACTGGTGGTCTCGAGCAGCTAGATCCCTCCCAGTTTTCCACATGGGACAGAACCGAGGCCAACAGTTCCCCCAAGGCATCCCATGCCTCACTGTTACCCAGATCAAACCGTGTCTGGGGAAGGGGGTACCTCTCCAGCCTGCTTCACATTCCTTTTTGGCAAGATTTCTAATCTCTTATTGGCCCAGTGAGCGTGGGGCGGAAAGAGTTCCTTTTGGGCATCTTATAGCTGGGTTCCAGGAACTCTCCCCTTGTCTCTGTCTGCTGAACCTCATGAATTGGGGCAGCAATTACTGCTCGGGCCCCTTCTTGGAGACAGCTTGCTCCCACCTGCCGAGAGTAACCGGGCAGTGGTGAGTCAGGGGCCGTGCTTGCCCATTTCTCCACATTGTTTCACGTTCAGTTAAAAACAAAGCTGTCAGTAATTAACAAAACATGAGATATTTGAGAAACCAGATTTGCCAAGCTGCTATTTTAGCATATCATAACGGTGTCGCTGCCAAAATCATCACTTCTCTTCTCCCCTCTGTCCCCCCTCCTCCAGAATCAGTTGTGCGCTGTGAAATTGAAAAACTCTGTGTGAAGGAAGAAAGTGAGGTTCAAAGAGAGCTGTGGTTTTTCAGTTTGTTACACTACCAATGAAAAACATGCCATAAACAAAATTAATGGCACTGTCTAAAAAATTCTCTCTTCTTTGAATTTTTCTTGCTGTCTGAGTAATAATAAGCGAGCTGGTCCTAATCAAACAAAACAATCACCTACCATAGAGCTTTGTGAAAAAATTGGCATTCTCTTCCTTTAAACAGAGGGAAATTCAGGCTGGCGGAGTTGTAGTAATTCATACAGTGTGGTTTATAGGCCAGGAGTGAAGTACGCAGCTCCAAGCACCCAGTCCAGCACTTTGACTGCTGAACTGCAGTGTTGTCCCCTCCTGTGGTAGGATGGGCTCCCAGCTTCAGAAGTTATTACGGGCCCCATTCTGCACCACGCTTACTTAGTGTTTTAAGATGTGCATGACTCTTATATCTCACAAATTTTTGCTGGAACAGAAAGCTCTCACTCTCTCACCAGAGTTGTCTCACTTAGTATTAGCCAAAACCTAGTGTGTGGCATAATCTACAAGACTTTATTGTTTAGATGTGTATTTGTTTAAAGAAGGTCAGGATTCACCAGCCTTTAGGCTTTGTTCTGAGTTCAACCATGCTAGCAAACTACCTTGACATTTCTAAGAAATCAGGCAGAAGTCAGGTACCAGACAGAATGAGATTCCCTAGGATTTCTGTTACAGGAACAAAGCTCTATGAGGTCAGGCATTAAATAGAGCGGAAAAAGCCATATTAAAAGCCTGAGACAAGACCTGCATGAGTCATCAGAAATTTTTTGTGGACCCTGGATGAGGCTGTGAAAGAACATTATAATTTCACATGTCAGTATTCAAACTTCAGGATGTCAAAGTTAGGATATTTACACTGCCCTAGGCATTTGGATTTGGTAGCACTATTTTTAATATAACCCAGTCTAATAGGCGAAAATTTCTTTTAGAAACTATATTATAGATGTTGAAGAATAATTTAATACTGGGATGCAAATGTTAAACTCACTGACGTAATTGATTAGCACATCTTTGTTGACTCATGGTGACATTTTCTGAAGTGCTTAAACGGCTGAAGAATACAAACTAATTAAAATAAATTTACGTTCCTTTGAAAAAAGAGGAGGCATTTTCAAAGGTGTACAATTAGGATACCCTTTTCCCACTAGAAATGAGAAAGAATTGAGTGCCAACTTTCTAAAAGTAGTTTTGAAAATCTCACCTTTAATTCTTTCTCTGAACCATATTTTAGAATTTTTCCATCCCAATACATTTATGCAAGCACTGTCACTCCATCTTGCTCTTCTAACAGGTACTTTCACCAAAGACAGCAATACTGAAATACTCATGTAACCAAGATAACTCCTCCAGTACTGCAGCATCACACTTCTCAACATGTGAGACAACGTCTATCCAGGGATTCTATGGAATTTCCTGGAGTGCTTTAGCTCCTATCTAGTTTCCCACTCTCCTCTTGCTGGTTGCCTCCTATCACAGGCAGTTCCTTAAAGCTAAAATAGTCTGCCACTGGCTGTGAGTGCATATGTAGACACAAAGTCACCTTATTATCCCTAACAGTGACCCATCTTGGCTGGGAACTTTGCTGAGGGTTTCTATTCTGTTGTGCTCCTTTGTGGGAGCTGCATGCACTCAGTGTACCTGATGCATTGTTAATATGGGCATCGGCTTTTACAATTACCCTGACCTCTTCCTAGAGGAATTTGCATAAGTATTTCATGCTAAATGGAACAGCTTCATGTCTCGAGGAAGCTTCTTTGCACCATTTCCAACAGAGCACGTGGGAGCACTAGGTTCTGGCGTTCCTTCAAAACTGGGTCTCCCATATCTGAAGATACTGGGTACACAGTCTCTTCTCCCCTTCCCTCTTCCCAGCACTAGCCCTCAAGTGGAATTTAGGTGTGCTCTGGGAGCCCCTGTTTGGCTGGGCTTTAATAACAGCTATCAAACATGGGGGAAGCCCAGAGCTTGAGAAACCCAACAAACCTCTGATGTGAGGTGGGTTTCTGATGAACAGCTCAACAGTTACATGGCTTAAAGAGTTTTGCAGGTCAGCACAGGCAGCAGGGAGGCCACTGGTGGGCTGTAGGTACCTCCACAGTCAGCAGGCAATTAGGGGTTGTAAGGAGAAAGTCCATGGTATTCCAACACTGAAGACTGCTCAGAGATGCTGTTTAGGCTGCTGCTGATCCACACCAAGATACTCCCTATTCTAGCCCAGTCCAAGGCATGATTGTTGGCTACCATGCTCACAGCACACCTCCAGGATTATGCTCTGACCCAGTTAAGGCAAGCTGTGCTTGTTTATCCTTAACACTTTTGATAGTAATGCGGTTTTTTTTGTAATTTGACCATTTTGGCCAGGCAGAGAGTGACAATGATACTGGCAGCAGATCTGAACTCAAGGGGAGAGGGAGGAAAGTGCCGATAAGGAAGATAACTGATGAAAATGGGCTGTGTTTGATAATATTTTAGTTCATATCAGCTGTAGCCAAAAGAGCTGGTTTACATCTGATTACAACCTTTGTCTTCAAAGAGAGCTCTGAGTCCCTTGGTGGATCTTAGCAGTTTCAAGAAATTATCTGCTATCTGCATATCCTACATTGCTTAGGTATACAAGCAAGATATTCCTTACAGCCCCTCCCTCAGACACTCTGGAGACACGAGACAGATGATTCCAGTCTGGATCCATTCCACTACAATTATCCACTGGTTTTTTGTAACGTATTTTTTATTTAAATAAATCAAGAGGTTCCATTTAGCACATTGCGTTTGTCTTGGCATACACTTCACACATGCAGAAACTCTATATTAAGGCTTTCATACAGCCGTTAGCAAAAGAATCAGCCAAATGCATCCCTGGTGTGTAACTGTACTGGCTTCAGTGAAGTTTCACCGGGATATCCCTCTTCTGTTGATTTGTCCCCCTCGTTCTCCTACCAAAAGACAAAGCAGAGGAAAATGTATGTTTGTATTTAGTTAATGCAACATATTCCCCATATGAGACATGTAATCCCCTGCACTTCGCTGTCTTCTGCATTACTTGCTGCTTTATAGGACTGATTTTCACATTTATATATCATTGTGGTTTTATGACAGATGCCATAACAACATAGAGGTTGCAAGAACAAGCACTAGGAAGTCAGGAAACATTAAAGCCACCATTTGCCCATGAACATAAGCTAGCAACCTTGAAGTAAGCCTGTTGGCACCAGCAAACATAAGAGCAGCAGGACTCACTTAGTTTTGAGTGCCAGTCTCCAAGGATCAGTGCTTGGCCCTATTTCAGTCTGAGTTTGAGGAGCAACATCAAAAAGGTAAGAAGAACCAGATCCACATGTGTTGGTCTGGTCTGAGAGGTGGACAGGACTTCACCTGGCTTGCAGTGCAATGATTGCACTGCTTGCGTGTCATGGTTCCAAGTTTGGTTCAACAAGTGTCAAGGTAAGCAGAGTTCTGCCCACTATGAGAGTCAGTTCAGAAAAGTTAAAGCAGAATGACCCCAGTCAAGGAGGTGAGACTTGGGTGAGTTACCCTAAAAAGTAATTTTTGCCACTTGGCTATCAAACACTTTTATCAACAACATGGATCGGAACATAACTGGGTTATGGACTGTCATAGAATCACAGTCATTACATTTGGAAAAGAGCTCTATGATGATCAAACACTACAGGCTGGAGACAGAGTGGCTGGAAAGCTGCCCAGCAGAAAAGCACCTGGGGTTGCTGGTCAACAGTGGCTGAACAAGAGCCAGTGTGTGCCCATGTGGCCAAAAGGCCAATGGCATCCTGGCCTGTATCAGCAACAGTGTGGCCAGCAGGAGCAGGGCAGTGATTGTCTGCTGTACTTGGCACTGGTGAAGCCACACTGCAAATCTTGTGTTCAGTTTTGGGCCCCTCACCACAAGAAGGATCTTAAGGAGCTGGTGAAGGGTCTGGAGCACAAGTCTGATGAGGAGCAGCTGAGGGAGCTGGGGTTGTTTAGCCTGGAGAAAAGGAGGCTCAGTGGGACCTTATTGCTCTCCACAACTGCCTGAAAGGAGGGTGTAGCCAGGTGGGGGTCACTCTCTTCTCCCAGGTAATGTGACAGGATGAAATAGCCTTATGTTGTGCCAGGCAGGTTCAGTTTAGATGTTATGAAATTTTTTTTTTGTGGAAAAACTTGTCCAGCATTGGAACAAGCTTCCCATGGAAGTGGTTGTAGTCACCATCCCTGGAAGTGTTACAAACCCAAGCATATAGGGTGTTTGAGGACATGGTTTAATGGTGAACGTGGTGGTGATGCTGGGTTGACAGTTGGACTTGATGATCTTACAGGTCTTTTCCAACCTTAATGATTCTATGACTATGGATAGGAAACGCTGTTTCTCCTGCCACTCATGTGTCTTCCTTGTGTTTTGTAGTGACATGATCTCTGCAGTAGTGAGTATCTGGGAGTTGAAGCACTGATAAGCATTCAGAAAGTATCCATTCAGGATAACGATGGGCTTGGGGCTCATGGCTAGGGTACGGACTGAAAGGCACAGTGTGGTTAGCATGTCAAGGAGAAGGCGAAAGACTTATTTAATCACCATTCAAACAGGGTGCAGAAACCTGATAATATGTGGTCTTTTCAATTTAGCAGATATGTAACAACGTTCTGTGGCTGGAAGTTGAAACCAGTCAAAATCAGAATAAAACTGACATGCATATTTTTAACATTCAGGATAATAAAAGTGGAATTATTTCCCAAGGGCTACAGTGGAGTATACATCACTGGCAAACTTTTCAATCAAAAGAGAATGAGGCTGGATTTTTGTTTTCCAAACAGATATGCTCTAATTCAAGGAGGAACTAGTTGAGGCCAGTACTGCAGTCTGCACAATAAAGCAGACCACATTAAATGTAACCCTTGATGTTTTGAGCATCTTTTACTGGCATGGAGGCCCAAAAGCAGGATTGTCCATATATAAAAATAATATTATTTATTGCTAACACACACCGCAGTGGGCCAGGACTAACATTATTAGGCTAAGCATTCATATGCTCAGTATCCATGGAGCAGCCACCTTGCGAGTCTCTGCTGGCCAAGGTGCTGTCAATCAAGCAGAGAAGTGTCAACCTTTGTTTCTCCTTAGAACATGCAGATGCTCAGTCCTGTTGATGCACTGCCTGCCTCTTCTCTCATAAGGTTTTTAGATCTTGACAAGTCAATGATGGTTTTCTGCTTTTTTCCCCTGCTGAATCTCTGATGATTTTACTTCTCTGCTTCCAACCATTACTAACTGTTACTGACCTAACAAGCTCACCTCTGTGGTCCCTCTTTGTTTCTGCCTTCTTCCTGTCAAAATCTCTCACGTCCATCTTAAAGTGGGAGTGACAGCAACAGCTCATCTCTGTTAAAACTGAACCCTGAGTCACATAAATGGTTCCAGTGATTTCCTTGTGTGTTTGTTTTTACAGTCAACAAACACACAAGGACCCACATCTGCTCCAAGGCTTCCCCTCATGGATTGTATCCCATGTGGACATATCTCTTAATGAAAAGTATCTGCTCAGCCTTATTATGCATGAGGGCTGCAAGCACATCCAAAGAGACAGAAGGAATGGTTCCCACCTTCCTTACCCCCATGTAGTGTGAGCCATGGCTATGGAAAGCTGGAAAATCAGTAATTAAAAAGAAATTCTGCCACTGTACACAAATACTGAGGGCAATGTATGAGAGCATGTGATTAGGATCTCATAGAGATAGGTGAAATTATCGAATAATTATTACTAGGTACTACTGTGCTCTTATATTTCACATTTCATATCTCTTTTGATAACTTTAATCACACAGAAAACTCAAAGTCATGGCTGTGGTTGGGGATAATTTATGTGCCAAAGTTCAAAGAGCTACACCAATTCTCTAAGGTGTTAAAACTGCCTAAAAAATATAGGAGAAAGAGTGCAGTTCCACCTCCCCCCACCCCCCACTGTCCCCATTTTCTAAATTCAAACCTTAATTACAAAACAAAATCCAGCAACTTCACTCTGTGTCCTTCAAAGAATATGTGATATTTTGGACAAAATGTCGACAGAATTATGAACATTCTGCATATGCCCTGTAGAATTAAAGTATTTTAATTATGGGAATCTGCAGAATGGAAAGCAAATGCTGCTTTCCATCACTGCTATTTTCTAGCAGTGATAACAAGCGGTATCAGTCAGTCCTTAGTATCCTGCTTCACAAGCCTCTGTAGCGTGCCACTGTCCTGTGAGCTACATGGAACCTGTGCGTGGGTCCCTCTCAGCATTGCTGTGGCAAGCAGAGGGGAAAAAAACTTCCTTCAGCTTTAGTGCAAGACTTCCTTGGTGGATAGGCAAGTAATGTTTGTTCTGGCTGTAGTGTCTCTTTTAAAGGTTATATATTGCTGTGCCTGGAAACTCTACTCATGGCTGCGTGTGTGTGTGTGTGTGTGTGTGTGTGTGTGAAACTGTGACAGATGGATTACAGAGATAGATAACACTGGACATTTTTATGTACTTGTAACCCGATCAAAAATATTTCATTTTTATATCCATGGATACTTTGGGGAGTGAAATAACAGCAAAAAAACGCCCAAACAACCCCCCAAACCCACAACACCCTAGCCCCAACCAACAAAAGCAAAACGCTTGCAGAGATGTGAAATGAGAGGACAGTGACATTATTTATATGAGCACCTACCTCACCTCAAAATAAGATTCAAGTGAGTTACACCACTAAGAGCTCTCCAAAACCTCCCCATGTGAAGCTTCTGCAAGAGGATGTGACACGCTTTCAGTCTGGCTCAGAAGGAAAAGCCCATCTGATGAATTTGGCTAAAGGTAAAACTCACTAACTGAATGCCACTTCACATCTCTGTGCTTATGAGTACCTCTTTTTCCTTTAGCTCATGGGAAAGAAATGCAACTCATCTCTTCTTACCTGTTTCCTCACCCAAGAAAAATCAGCATCGGAAAGGTTCTCAGAAATTAGTACACATTGTTTTTCTTCCTTTTTCAAAGAGTCAGGAAGATTACAGGGTAACTGTTCTCCAAGCATTGGGCCACTTCTGCTCCTAACAGAAAAAAACCAGGGCAGATCCCTGCAAACAATTCTTTGCTTTTGTTTTAAATTAAAGCACTTCCATTCTCAGAGAGAGTGTTTTGATCTGGATGTTGAGGCAACATTTTTGTTCTCTCTTATTTAAAAGTGCTCATCCATAGTCATGGCAGAGACTGAGCACAGCATTACTTCGGTGTATGCCTGGGGTGTATATGTGTGCATGGATGTGTCCTATTTTTGAGCTATTTTAACTTATGCTTCATATTCTAGTGCTTTCTGATAAGTGGAGTTTATGTCAGAATTATTGGCCTGAGGATTTTTCTTTCCAGTCCAGTACATTTCTGAGGTACAGCTACATGGGAGATAATGGAAATGCCTCTGGAGTATCTGTCTGACAAGGGAAATAGCAAGAGTAAGGAGTGAACACAAAACAGGGACCTTGTCAAAGAGTGTGCAAGTGAATCAGTCCAATCACTCACTGTGGGTGACGTATCTGAACAAATTGAAGCTGACACAATGGTCAATTTGACTGAGGAAAGTATAATTTTGGATTAGGGTGAACACCTTTAATCTGTCAATTGTGGCAGTCTTAAACCTGTAATTGAAAGAGCACAGCACTGCTTTAGTCCAGATGTCAGTCAAACTCATTCACCCTCCTCTGATCACTGATCAGTTTGCAGTCTCTTCTGCGTTTACTGATTAGGCTCCTAAATATGTCCTCTTTTTAGACAAGATTCTTTGCTCCACCTAAAGAAAATATCAATCAAATAAGAGCAGCCCTTCAGAATAACACTTTGATTCACCTGATTTTCAAGCAGATGGTATTCAGGGCACAGGAAACAACAAAACAGAGCATTGCCATGTGTTTAATTTTAGCTCTTGCTTCTGAATTGCCGTTCGAGCTATAAAACACTGTCTTACTTTTAGTGTGCCTGTGTGCCCTGCCATTCCAGAATTGAAGTCATGTCTCTCTAGTGTAATTCAGAATAGGGTGATTTCTGCCCTGGGAGCACCACTCCCAGAAGATGGTTGAGTTTCCAGCCCACATGACTTGTCCCACCTGTCTCAGCCTGAGACAGGTAAGTGAATTATTTCCATAGGCATCTTAGCCTCAAACCTATCTGTGAAATTACAGACCAAGGATACTGACTCATGGGAAGTAGGATATCTTAACAGCTTCAGGAGAAGAATTACTCCATCCCTGCCCACTTGCATGCAGATGGTTCTATGATTTATCAAGAGAAATGGTCCATATGCTGCTCACAGTCTCCTGAGACTTTTACCCTAGCATCACCTCTTCCAATGTTTAGATTAAGGCAACATGAAATGGAGAATAAAATTAGCCTGACCTTGCAGTAAGCAAAGAGGTATCAGAATGATTTGCTGCATGAGAGGCTCTCCACTGCTTTGCAGCATCTCAGGGAAATCACAGAATTTTCTGAGTTGGAAGAGACCCACAAGGATCATCGAGTCTGGGGTTTCCCTTCCTTAGCTCATGCTGCACGTGAGCCATGCCCCACACTAATATCCTTCTCTGAATACTGAACCTGACATTTCCCACAGCGGTTTGAATTCTAGCCTCTTTAATTTTATGGTCATCACTGATACCATTGTTTTAAATGTTTGCTGCTGTTGCAGCTCTAGAGGCAAAAGGAGAGAGGAACCTCTTGTCATTCTTAACAGCACCCTTCCCTTTGTGAGGCAGGCCACAGGGAGGTACTGAAGAGAGAAGCAGATTCCCATTCCCTGGCAGGAGAAAATGCAGCAAAGTATTAAAGTAGCTAAGCAAACTCTTTTCTTCAGCATGTGAGGTTGAAATAGACAGGCAAAGAAGCATCCCACCCTCCAGAGCTTCTCAAGAGTAAATCATCCAAACTGTTAGTTATCCATCCTCTACTCTGTCATTATTCTCTGCCTGTCAGCTCCTTGTAAGGGCTGCCTGTTCCACCCCTCTTGTGTTATTATGGTTGCCATGCCCTCCTCTCACCAGCTCCTATCAGTTATAATGACCCAGTGAGGGGAAAAAACCCACACTTAGGCTTCCAAATTACCAGGAATTAGAGGAACAACAATAAAATTGCTTTAAAAAAAAAAAAGAAAAAACCCCAAACAAACAACAACCAAAAACCCCCCCAACAAACAGAATAAAATAAGCAAAATAAGAGAGTGAGAGAATTTTGCAATCTGTAGATGATTTCTGCTTCTGGGATTGCATACGTCATTAAGATTTATAGGTCAGTCCAGAGCTTAAAGAGCAGATGTTTTCTCATTATTTATCTTCCTAGCTAAGGCAGAAGATTCCTTTTTAAGGAAATCTGCGTAACACATGCAATGAAAATAGATCAGGTCCTACGATCAGCCTTTTTAACCAGCTTGTAAAGGGTGAGCTGAGACACCCATCAAAGAGAAGTTTCATTTTACCCTCCACAACAGAAAGAAATGTGCTCACTAGTGTCTGATACTGAAAATGTCAAATAACAGAACTGAATTTTACCTCTTATCTTGCTGTCCTCTGACTAAAAATATGAACATTTGAGGAGTTTCTTGTATGAACAGTCAACTGGCTAGCAGGCTTCAGCTTCTGCACTTCATCCCAAGACCTGGATTTTTGAGCTTTAATCAAAAGATTACTTTAATCAAAGTACTATTCTGACTTATATCAGTGCTATACATGCTCTTTGTAAAGCACAACCAGTAGGTGCTATGCTGCAGTCCTCCAAACTGATCAGAGCAACGTCACTTTCGCAGGCATCTGTCCTCATCAGAGCCCTTCTGAGCTTTTTACTTACGTAGCCACAGAAATTAAGCAGCTTTCAAGGACCCACTTTTCCAACTATTGCACTCCTCTGTGGGCCAGTCGCTGGGCACTTTGGCGGCTGTTTGCACTGGTCACCTTCTGTTGTAAAGGTGGAAAGAAAAAATCAAAATACAAAATATTCAAACAAAATATGCCAAGAACTTGAATTCTGAATTTTCTCCTTGCATTCCTTACATCGGAAATACCTGATTCAGAGCTACAGAATATCCTTTCCATCTTGTAACATTCTTCCAAAATATATGAGTTCTACACATTTATAACCTCCAGAAATTTTTTAATATACTCTTTGGTCTTTTTGTCAGTGTAATTGGTCTGAATAGGGGTCTCACATATTCCCAAGGCAGCTGGGACTGTGTCTGACCTTTGAGTGTTTCTAACTCCAGGATCACGGAATGGCTTGTATGTGAAGATCCTCTTTCTGACTGCTCTCTCCTTGAAGAGATGCCTCTGCAATCCTCCTGCTCCAGGCCTTAAAAGCACTGCTGGGACAGCTCATGCCTGAAGAACCTACTCAAGGCCACACACCTCCAGGGTGATAGATTCACTTTAGAATCAAAAGTAATTAAGAGAAAAAGGAGCACAGGCTTGCACAGCGGCCTCACTATCAAACAACAGAAGCAGTAAAACTCTTAAAGTAAATCATCAAAAGCCTTCATAATCCTCTGCAGAGCCAATGCCTTCTTCTTGGGCATTCTGACTCTATGGGATCTCCTTTCCTCTGCAGATGTTAAGGCATGGAATGAAAGAAACCTTGTCTCTTTTCCTGAGATCCCAATTTCTTACAGCAGCCACCCTCCTTCTCAGCATCTTCAGGCGATTAAAGCTCAAAACCCATCGCTGATGAACTGGAACAACCAGTTCCCTGGAGCCCGCCTGCCCCCTTCAGCAAATCTTTTGCTCTGAGAAATACCACCGCTGACCCCCACAGCAGCTGTGATGGTGAGGTGCTGTGTGAGATTTTAACTCCAAGCGGGGATCTGGACAAGCTGGATCAAGAGGCCAAGGCCAATTTTATGAGGTTCAACAAGGAGAAGTGCCAGGCCCTGCACTTTGGCCATAACAGCCCGTCAGGTTCAAAGCAAACAGGACCAAAGACACAAGTGAAAAAAACCCCAAATCATACATCTGAGAGAGCCATCCAGAAAAGAAGCCAGCTACAACATAGGTCTGAGGTCCACTAGGGAGAAAGTTTCAGGGTCAGCATTAGACACAGGCACACCTGTTTCCTACTGTATTTAGCATTGGTGCAGCCTCACCCTGAGCACTCTGTGCAGTTCTAAGCCCTACAATTTAAGACAAACATTAAGGTCTTTGAATGTGCCCAGGGGAGGGCACCAAAACTGGAGAAGGGGCTGAAAGGCATATCCTGTGAGGAGCAGCTGTGAACTTTGTGCTTGTCTAGTTTTGAGAGGAGTTTGAGGGGCAACCTCACTGCTCCCTACAGCTTCCTGAGGAGGGGAAATGTAAAGGGAGGTGCTGAGCTCTTCTCCCTGGGACCTAGGGACAGGACATGTGGGAATGTTATAAAGCTGCATCAGGGCAAGTTTGGACTTGACATTATGAAACAGTTATTAACCAAGAGGATGGTCAAACCCTGGAACAGGCTTCCTAGAGAGATGGTTGATGCCCTGAGCCTGTCAGTGTTTAAGAGGCATTTGGACTATGCCCTTAATAGAATGCTTTAACTTTTGATCAGCCCTGAAGGGGTCAGGCAGGTGGAATCAGTGATCACTGTATGTCCCTTCCAGTGCTACTTTTCCATTCCACTCCACCCACAACACAGGTTAAACATAGATGGAGGCCCAGGCCTGAGCTGAGATGGGGCTCTTGGGTCCATGGGAAGGGGTGTGAGTGGAGGCCACAAGTTAGGCTAGTCACAAGCATTAAGGACCAGTAGTGCCCTCAGGGCTCTGACATCCATCATGGGGCATTGATCTGTCTACCTTTAGGTAACCCAGTGATGTAGCTCAAGCAGCCTGACCTCTCTATATCACCCATGGCAGACATTTGGATTCACTTTTACAACACATAGTTGGAATTTGCTTAGATTAGCTGGATGGTGTGACTGTCCCACTGCAGATCTCACTACCTGTCTCTCTCTGGAGAAGTATGGTAATAGTTCTGTACTTGGGACCTTCATGCTCTGCTGGATTTTCCTCTAGGTAGACTTCACTCTCTCTTTAGTCCCACAAATTCCAAAGTTTTCTGCAGTCATTCTCAGAGCAAATTACCCTCTAATTCTTGTCTTTAACCTTTTTCCTATGTATTTGCATAGCGGCTCAATGAGCCATCTGTAGTGCCAGTCTATCCATGCTCTGTTCTACTATGTCATGAGGAGGTAAAGAAAATGCATTAAAAAGCTGTAGTCAGTGCTGTGTGCCAGCTGCTAGTGTCCCTTGGAAAATATTTGCACTGTTTGTTATTGACACGAAAGTTCTCTTGCTAATTGGTGTGCTGCTTATAGTTCTTCAGGATTCCTTCCCTCTTTGGCTGCCCCAGAGAAATGTGCTGTATGGGCCAACAGGAGCATTCGGCTGAGCTGATCCAGTCCAGTACTTTTCTGTATTAGGCGAAAATGTTGTTTTCATTACCAATCTTTAACTCTTAAAAAAAAATATAAATCCCTGCAACTGTAGCTGTTTCTCATAAAGTCCACATTGCATAAACAGTTGCCCCAGGTCCTGGGAACAACAGCCCGTTCACACATGGACTGCACCACAAAAGCAATAGCTCACAGTGGTCAGGCCAGGGCAGAACAAGGACGTGCTCTCTGAAAGGGACAGATGGTATCTATTTAGCTAAACATTCTTCCACTAAGGCTGTTTTAACGCCCAGATAATTTTTATCAGCTTCTTATCACATTTGGGAGCCCAGCATGTTTCTGATAGAGGCTGTGTAAGTGCTTCCCAGAGAGCGCTGTAGTTTCAGGGTTCAAGGCAGCATATCAGCATGAAGAGGAGGTGTGTGGATGTGGAGGGGTGGAATAAAAACAACCCCATGCCATGTTTGCTGATTTTGAAATGTTCTTGGATGAATTTCCAGGTAGAATATAGATGCAAGAACGTGGGAGGCCTCTTTCATCCATACTCAGTTTTGCTGTACATTCAGGGCCAGACTGTGAGCCTTTGACTCATCTGTGTCTGTGTGATGTTTTTTAGGCTGACATGAAGGAGGTCTGCCAGTGCTCTGAGCAACTCAGAGATGCCTCACTGGCATCTGTAGCATGGTATTAAGCCCAAGCTGTCCTGGCTCACATCTGACTGCAAAATTCAGTGTAGACATGCAACTTAGCCTGGCACCCACTTCTAGGAATGCTTCCCTTCCCAGATACTTCTGTTGTGAGGACAAGGTGTTACTCATCCTCACTACGCATATCACAGGGTGCCTTACTGTTAGACTGTCAGGCAGAGCTGTCATCTGAAACCCCCAGTGCAGTGAGGCGACGCAGCCCTGTGTCAGCCCTCTTGAACTGTGACAGTACCACATGCGCCACGAGCAGCGCGACATCTGCACAGTGTAGCATGCACCAAAGCACCTCGATGTAAAGAGCGGTTGGGTGTTCAGAGAGAGAGCAGAGGGGAAAGTATGGGACACTTATGAAAGGCAAAGAAAAGTCTGTCTCTGTCTCTCCTTTTCTTTCTTCACCAGGGAACTGGCTCACACAGTACTACAATAACAAGAACTGGCAGGCTGCCCAGCATCGCTGTACTTTGGTTGTAAGTGAACTATGAGGCTCAAGCAATCTTCTGGGAAAAGTTCACACCAAATGTATTGTATGTTATGTTTTCCCCTCATTGTATTTTTTTCCAAAACAGTCTATTATATTCCTTCCCTGCTGCATTGTGGATTTCTTTAAGATCCCCAGGAGCTGCCCTTTTTAAAACCAAACATTTGGGTAATCGAACAGATCTGTTTTTTGAAGTAACAGAGATAAACTAGTAGTCCAGAGCCAGCCTTCAGAATAAAACCACAGCACAATTCATTGAATGGTGGGGGTTTCTGTTGTTGGAAATTGGTTTGCTTGGGGTTTTTTTCTCAGTTAAAGCCAAAAAGTTAAGTAAGAGAAAGAAGTGTGCTATTGAAACACTGTCATTATCTATACCATGTACATCTTCCATGGTGTGGAAGCCAAAGCAGAGGGGACTTCACTACAGTAGTGCAGTAAAAGGGAAACTGTTCCAAAAAGCATGCTCTCTGTTTCACTTGAAGCTTTCAAAAAAAGTCTGATGTGGTTTTCCATGATAGTCCTGGACACCTCAGAGATGACAGCTGTAACTTCTACTGTAAGATGCCTTAGTTTATTTTTTCCTGTTTCTCAATGTGGCTTTTGCAGGGGCATAAAAAGATACATTTTTAAAGTTCAGAGAAACTATGAACACATTGAATAAAATTTATCTGACAAATCAGACCACGGACAGTCAGTTGGAAACCGGATAACAAAAGTATGCCATAACCAGCCCAAGTACATATTCTCCATTGCCCTGCAAATACAGATGCTGTGAATTTATAATTTACTGTTGTTTTTACTAATTAGTTTTATTGTATTATTGCCTAGAGGCCTTTGCTAAGCTCTGCATTGCACTGTGTGGGTTGTTGCACCTATGCATAGGAAGTTTCTTCCTCAGAAGATTTAGGAGGTTAGCTTGGGGTCGTTTTGCAGATATGTTGGCACGCTACACAAAGCAAACTCACAGCAAACATGAAACAGTTAATTCAGCTTAAATTAGCAGTGGTATCAAGTACCTGTAATTCCAGGAGACCTTGGTAGGAGTTCTGGGTGTTCAGCACTTTTGAAAGCCAGACTGAAGTTCCTTGCCATGCTTCTGACAAAAAGTCCTTAGAAATAAAAGACAGAAAAGAATTATTAGGTTATCAGTCCAAATTCATCCCAGAAGAAAACCCATTGAAGTCAATGAAATTTCACTGGGGATGGATTTACCATAGCAAGATTGATCCCTACAGTATATTTAGAAGTGCTTTGTCCTATACAGTTTTAATTAGCTCTACATTAGTCAAGGTACTGTACCATTGTTTTAATCTGCTACCCTAGCAGAGAACTGTCTCTAGCTCTCCTTGTCCACATTTCCCCTCCCACTGCCATCCCTTGCTGCCTCCTTCTCACCCCCTCATTATTTTATGTCTAATTTGTCTAATGAATTTCTCAGACAGAGCCTTCTTTCTTGTTGGAGAAGGACCTTGCCTGTATTGAGGCTAAAGAATAAAAACCAAACTACACACAAAAAAAAATAAGACCAGAAAGAAATAGCAAATTCTTCTACTGAGAAAAGCAAAGGTGTCTATCAAGCTTTAAGCTGTCCTTTGTCACTCCATCAATCCATATATAGCTAGATTACAGTTCTTCACCCCATATTCTGCATTAAGGTGGGCATGAGTACTTTAGTCTCGACTTTCCAGTTTCAACACTGACTCACTGCATTGTAAGAGCAAGTGGTTCTTGTTTCAAACCTCTGCTTTACCACTGTTACAACAGCCATAGTCATGCATGGGTACATGTAAAGGATTTCTCAAGTTGCTTCACAGAAATCAGGAAAGCATTTTAAGTTCTCTAGTGGAAAAGTACACGTGATACAAGGCAAAGTACTGTTGCCATCAGTACTACTGTCTTTTTTATTTGTAATCATCCTAACGCAAACATTAATCTTTTCTCTGAGTTTGCCAATTATTTTTTTACCTTCTCTAATGAAAGTTCTAACAAGATTATAGGGAATTTGTAGTCTCTGTATGCTTTCAGTCATATAATTACAACTAAAACAACTGTGTCTAGAATAACTGCAGAAACTGTGGGTTCAGTGCTGCCTTCTGCCAAAGAAAAAAAATGTCCACAACTGAGGAAAAAAACCTCTAAAACCACATTGGACAAGTTACTAAATCCCATCTACGTAAACACGTGTGTGTTCATTTCTGAGTCACTGTATCATTTGACCATGCAAGAAACAAGACAGTTTGCTTGAAGAATGTCAGGAAGACCAGAATATCATTTTTAAAAATGCCATGTTTTCAGTTTTCTTAATGCTCTTCTAAAACAGGCACACAATCACTTTAAAATTAACCACAGAGCTTAATTAAGCTTCTTCTGATTGTGCTGGGAGGGTTCCATGTTGTCTTCCTGTGGTCATTTCATCAGCCAGGGCTTTTCATGTAAGAATGTGCTGCATCCATGTCACAGCATGGGGTCTCATCACAGACACCTGCTCGCAGCCTGTGAACACAGATTTTAATCCCCTTCCCTGCAAAAATGGTGACAGAAGGACATGTTATTTAATTACTCATGCATGCTCTCCAAGACAGGGTCCACAGCTCCACTTGTTTCATATGGCTTGTGCTATTTTTGGGGGGTGATCAAATAGGATGGTTGTTAAAAAAAGCGAAAGCTTCACAATAGACTTCTCTTTGCTATTTGATGAGAACAATATATGAAAAGATTGGCAGGATAAGAACAGAGTGGGAACTGAAGAAAATCTAGGTATGGTAAATATAGCCATAAAATTATTTGTGACTTCTGCTCTCACTGTGAAGATATGTAAGCTAAGATGTACTGTGTAACTTCACTCTCCTCCACTACAAGATCATGGATCCAGCAAAAATTAACTGTGGTAGCCGCCTCTAACATACTGAAGAAGATGAAACCAACTTAAATTTACTACAGCCTTCATCTAAGTAAGATCTGCAGTAGGGGTTATGTTTCCCTCAGATGCTAGAAGAGTAAAAAACAGGAGGAAGATGAAAGAAGAAGTATAAATTTTTAGTTCTGCTTAAACAATGCATTTGCTAAACCACTCCAGTCAAAATCATTCAGCAATTCCTACAAAATCCTATCATGGACCAAAGCAAAGCACAGCTAAATGAAACGTTATATATTGTATCCGGCAAGCAATCACTGTACTTGCATTCTCACTGCCCTCAGCAGCACCTGCATTCTTTGATCACAGTCCTTTTATGTGCTGCACTGTATACAAAAGACTGAGCCAGCAATTAGCCATTCTAGCACTGGGTCCTGAAATCTCTGCAAATGCTTCAGCTCTTTAATGAATTCCTAAATAGAAGGAAGTTGCAAACAAAGTTCAGCTTGTGTGTTTTATGCCAGGTTCCCACAGCACTGTAGGTTTTTGGAGCTTAATTAATGACACTTGCATCCTGTATGCCTTCCAGAGTTTTAGTCAAACTTTTACTGGTCACTTCAAACTTTGACATCTTTTGGACAATTGTCCTCAGAATATTGGGCAACCTCCCCAGGCTTTGGAAGAAAAAAACAAGACATTGCTGCCAATCATGACTCATCTGTATTAACGGGATGAACAAAAACTGGAGGGACAAAACGTGCATCATTTCAAGTAAACTACTCATCAGAAATCCTATGCATTGTGTATGAACCAAAAACGGGTGATGAAAATTAAAACCACAGCCTAATATACCAGCATTTGGGAACTCTGCCAATGCCCCTAATTAAAATTTTGAACTAATCTCTTCAGGGAATCCAAGAAATTCTTTCAGAAAATGGAACATTCTTCTATGCACATCCAACTACTTACCCTGTAAGAGGGAATATAAAGGAGATTGTATACGATCAGACAGAGGTCAGCCGAGTGGAAAGGACAGTGTGAAAGCTACAGGAAATGAGCCATCTATGAATGAAAATACTGGACTTCCTTCTTGAACTCTGACTCACATAATGTAAGATTTTGCTGGTCCTCATCAAAAGATCATTACATCAATGGAAAGTCTTCATTAATTTTAGTGTGATTTTAATCAGTTCCCAAAACAGGAGAATACAAAAATAGGTTTTTACATTATCAAGGTATGCCAATACATCCTTTCTCTTCTTTTCTACCATCATTAGAGAGGTTAGTGAGAGTGATTTGAGATAAATGAGAAGTGTAGAGGCTGGACTGGAGAGAGTCTAATACAGCCCCTGACACTGGCTTACAGACAATAAACAACAGATCTAGTACTGTTAGAGATGCAATTAGACATGAAAGAATGGAAAAGGTTGGTAATTGGCTGGTAAGTGGAGAGGGAAAGGATGTTGGTAAGTATTTCATAGAAGGGAAAGCCCTAATCTTCTGTACTGTTAATAAAAAAAATAATCAGGGCACCTTCAGGTAGATCCAGGTTAATTAAAAAAAACGTAAGATTTTAAGAAGAAAAATATGATGATAGGGAGGTGTGAAGAAGAGGGGAATAAAGTAACTGGAGAAAGTGTACAAGGCTAGGTTAGACTCCCACATGGAAAAAGACAAGATAGGTAGGAGTTACAAGGAAAGAAGTTACAAGCAGGGAAACTGCATCATACTGAGTAAGTTTTGTGTTTGGAGAAACCAGCAGGGTCCTATGAAGAAAAATAAGTGAAGGCAGTAGGAGAGAACTACCAAAGATTAATCTAGGCTGGCTCTGCAATGAGTAAATCTGTTTAGGCAACTGAGCCTCATAAATCAAGCAATCCTATCCTGAGCTCAAATTATTCAAATCTATGGCTATTGTTTGGCCAATGTGGAACTACAGGGTTTAACATTGTATTACACTTCCCATAGCCCCTGACACTCAGGCAGACTGGCTGAATTTAGGGAAATGGAGGCACAAGCCTCCCTTTGCATGGTTGTAAATGACTACATGCAAAGCAAGGCTGCGAGGATTCAGTTCTCTCAGCAAATTCTCCCAAGTGAACCCAAACACGACTTCAGCTCCAATATGCTTGTCATTTGCAGAGCTTTCCCTCTTCTCTCTGGCATAGAAACAAACAAAACTTCCTCTCTGCTACCTTTTTCTAAAGGATCTTTCTGTGACTAAGCCATTTATGTGTCTATATTACATGTAATTCCCTGATGCCAGATGAGATAAGAGAGATAATCCTCATAAAGGATTTGTGGCATTATAGATTACAGCTTCCTTTCGTATGTTGTATGCATTGCCTTCAAGAGGCCTTGAGTGATGCTACAGGATCTCTGTATTCAGATTACAAGATACTTGCATTCAGCACTGACTTATTATAGGTTTAGAAATACCAACAACCCAACTAAGTGGCCAGCTGTTCAGATCCTGCTGTTCTCTTAATCCATGCAAAGGTAAAGTACTATTGTGGTCAGTGGGATCCTTGCCAGGGTAACAAGATTGAAACCATTTTCCTTGTATTTATTCAACTGCCACTTCACTATAAAGTGGTAAAGTAAATAATAATAAAGTGATTGTTCAGCAGACACAACAGATTATTCCAGGAAGAAGTCATCTTTGCTTTAATCATAGCTTGTCCAAACCAGAAATGTACTTAGTTACTCTGCCTTTTTTTTAATTATTATTATTAATATCCAAAGTCCTGTTGACACAACCAGCTGGAATCTTGAAATTGGATTTTACTTATAATTTAAGGGTCTACCTAGGGTTTAAAGACTTTCTGTGGATCTACCTGAAGGTGCATCTACCTACTGGGCATCTCTGAGAAAAAAAAGCTGAATAAGAGCTAAACTGCTACTCTGGAACTCAGTTTCTCCATCCAAATGAGTATGGCATTAGTTCTTTCAGGAGGCAATAATCACTAGGAAGATCTTTAGTTGTGTTTCCTGCTGTGCAACATGCTCTTTGGATGAAGGAACTGAATAATTTTGGGAAACACAGAGGAGCTATGTTCAGCAACTTCACAATATGACTGTTCTGATACAGGGCCAACTCTGGCTCCTAAGCCTGGCAAACAATATAGCCAATCTCTGTGATACTGCATGGTGTGAACTATTCACACAATGGTATATCCTGCTTAGCACATGTGAGATAACTCTAGGAGGAACATGGCTGATGATAAATTTACATGACATTAACACAAATGTCATTTACAGTGCTCATTTGCCTAATTAATAGTGTATTTATGTTTCTTGAACATTGCAGTGATCATTTTTCAATTTCCTCTCCGGTGAGAGCATTTAGTAGAGTGGGGGAATTTATGTTTGCTCTCCAATGATGGTACGTTAATCTCTACGGCAAAAAATCCACATTTTCTAGTCTCACCTACACTGACATTTTGCCTGCTCCTGAATGGATCAGGAACATTCCACTAACAATAACCTTTTTCAGTGTGGAACAGTGATCTACATCTTAGAAGAAGTCTTCACACCTTTGGATTTCTGTTGCTCAGAAAGAGAAAGTGAAGTATGTAGCATAATTCTGCTACATACAAGCAGGCAAACATCTAATGGAAATACACCTTTAGCACCCTGTGTCTGTGTGATTTAGGATGTCAGAGATCTCAGCTGTTTGCTGTCTTTCTGACTCCCCTGGCTGTGTTGAAATCACCACAGTGACAGCCAAGATGAAGTAGCTGACTATGTGAGCATTCCTTGTCCTTTCCAATACAGAGCAAAGCTACTTAGCTTAAATCACCACTGACGGGAACTAACTTCTTAAACAGGTTTGAACTTGATCCTTGTTGAGCACATCTGACTGTGCCCCAGATTGCCTAGTTCAGCTCCACGCCAGCACATGTACCCTATTATCAGCAGCAGCAGCTCTACATCAGTCAGCAGCTGGCAGACGGGCCCTTGGGGACTTTTCTAGCTGAGGCTGGTCCAGCCCTATGGCTGCTTCAATATATTCTCCGTGCACAAAAGGGGACATATCTCTGTGCAAATGTTGTTATTGCACAATGGGTGTCATTGATAGCAGGAAAGAGACAATGCTGGGGAGCTGGACATGTTGTTAACATCATTCCAGTCTTTTTATGTACTCTGATTAAGGCCCTTTACTTAGAGCTGCCATCATGCTGTTGCTGGCTGCTTTGGGTGCACAGAGAATATCTGAAAGCCCTTTTCACCCTCTTTTAAAGAGTCAATTGAACCGTATTTCAGTGCCTGAAATTCTACAGTTTGTGACTTTCTCCTAATGTAGATGCTGGCTTATCTACATAAGATACACAAACAGGTACATCCGTAGTACCCATCTTTTCAAGCACTATAAACATTTTCTCTATTAGACAATTCCTTTTCTCCACTGCATTTCCAGGTTGTAACCCCACTGTTGTCAGCATTACTTAGCCCTTGACACCCTAGCAGTATTTCTTCAGTAGTGGCAGACAGGGCTCTTAGGGAACCAGGAAATCTAAAACAAAGAAAAACTGTTACAAGGAGAATATGGGACAGACAGAGGAGCAAGTGGAACTAACAGACTAAAGGCCCAAAAGGGAAAGAAATTAGGTTGAGGCTGGGAATAAGGGCAGCAACGTTTCAGAGGATTTGCTCCCAGGGCAGACAGCAACTGCCAGTTCTGCCAGGGACAGCGTCAGTCAGATCAGCCAGGAACTCACTTGTTTTCAAAGTACAGCACCAGCACAGGGCAAAGGTACTAGCATCCTGTATTCAAACTGATGCACAACTAAGCACAGAGACAGAACATATGACTTACTGAAGGGATTAATCTTCTAAACCTAGATGTCTCTTTTAGATTCCTAAGTCTCTCCCAGGAAACCTGTGATGCATCAACTGTCCCTGTGCCAATGTCTCAGATAGATCATTACATTTAGCCTACTGAACACCAACCACCATGCCCTTTTCAGGCTTGAGAAAATGAATGGGGGCCAACTTCAACCAACTTGAGATAGAATAGCTCTGATGGCCAAAGTGGTACCTGCAGCTCCCTGATGGTCTAACCCAGGTTAGTGGGCCTGGCTCAACCACTTGGTCACCTCTAAAAGCTTACAGAAACCCCTGCTCACTGTCACATGTGCTCACTGCCAACTGTACTGCTGAGCACTGTCATTTCCCACAGCACAGCTGTAGAACTCCAAAGAAACAGCGTAATCAAGCTCCAGGCATCCCCCATCACCCATGAGATCGAAGCCTGGCCACAACACAGCCTTCTCCCCCTGCCCATCCTGCCTGCTTTTACCTGGTCTCTGTCAGTCACTGCCATGCCTCCCTGAAGCTCTCAAGAGGCTGTGACAGGAATGTCTAAGGAGATAAGATAGAAGCACCTATAGCAAATAAATAAATGAATAAAGCACTAAAAAGACCAAGCTGGAGAACAAGGGGGACATGAGCTGTTCAGAGGCTCAAAGGCCAGCCCATAGAGTCACTCAGTCTAGACTCCAGATGTGAACACAGAGCCTCGGTGAGTGCAATACGGGACTGCGTAAATATCTCAGCCAGATGTCTCAGGGCCCAAGCTACAAATCCTCACAAATGGTGACAGAGTTGGCTGTTGCTGTTTGTACAGCTCTGCTTCCAAGAGAATCAGTGGTCATTCAGTCAGCAGCACTTCATTTTTGCTGCCAGATGGGAGGGAAAACCAGGCTCAGAGTTGCAGTTAGTCTCATAGCAAACTCAGCAGTCGGTGGATGGGTCATGGAGCCCTCTGTGGGTACTGAGGTTAGCTCAAAATAGCAATCTGGGGAAAGAGCTGAAAAGATTATAGTAAACATAAAAGCACATGATACTAAACTCACAAATAGGCTGAAGTGACAGGCTGCCATGTTAGGCACTTGAATTAAAATTTAGGTCTTCCAGACCCCTCCCATTCGGTCAACCAAGCTTACAGATGCTTAACATTACGCGATGGAATTACCTTACGTTTCAGTTGCCGGAGACATGTGATACACTGGCTCTAAGGAGTTTGATGCTTGTATCTGCACTTTCAAACTAAGCATTCCTCTGCCCCACATTCATGTTCCCAAAAATTGTCTCCTAGGTGGGTGCCTCACAGAAAGCACCTGGAGGAAACCTGACCACTTTCCTGTCTATTTGCGGTTAGATCTGTCCCTGGGGAGGCTGGAGATTAGTTTCAGCTCCCTCTTCTGTGTGAGTTAGACCAGGGAATTGAGCCTGTCTCTCCCGGGAGATGTTACCATTAGTCTACAGTGTGTTTCAAACCAAAGCTTTTCCAGTCTCTTGGATTTCTCTCACACTCCATAAAAAAATTAAGTATTTATTGCAGCAGGGTATGGGACCTAGGGATCTACAGTAAAAGTCCTTTTATAATCTACCCTGTCACTGGCCCAATTTGGGATATATCAATTTATGACCTAGATTCTCTTCAGCGAGTCACCAAAACTGGAACTGGCTGAATAATTTATGAGAAGATTTGTAAGCAAAAGTCCTGAGTTGGGATACTCTGATTCACAGGGATAATATTATTTATGATTTCTTGTTTAGGCATGAACATGTCTTAGGATGGCAAATAATTGTCCCAAGATTTGCAAGAGGATGGTTTTCATTCTCCTATTTTAGAGTACCAACAGAAAAGTGATGTATACAGTATAAAAGATGAGCTTTTGAATCAGCTCGGAAAAACTTGACAAAGAGATGTGTGCTACTACATCACCGTCCTGTTTCTTTAGGCTCAGTTACAGCCTGCAGTTGCACCTCCTGGAGAAGTATTTAAAAAGGCCATTGTCCCTGTCTTCAGACCTAGGCTCACAGAGATAACTTGGAGTCAAAAAAGGTTAGGGTATATTGCAGTACTTCATACTCACCGCAGGCTAAGAACTCACATAGGAGCAGTAGCTGATTCAGGGTGACTCGTTTATCTTCCATGGCAAATGCTTGGGACCGTGAGCCCCAACTCAGAGACACTTTTTTCTCATTCCCAAGGTCCTAATGGAGGTCAGAACTGCCAAAAGATGTTCTGAACAACACCAGGTACCCACAGTGGTACATTTCCCATAAAGGTTGCAAGGGCTTACTCTGTTTTATACCTCTGTCACTTCTGACCCTCAAACCATTGCTGGGATCCACTTAGTTCCAATAAAAATGTTTCCTGAGCTGCCACATTCAAACCTGGGTCTAAATCAGATTTATCTGAACTGACAGGTGTATGCTTTTGAGGTTTAATTAATTTCCCTCCCTATCCTGAACAACTTAACCCCAAAACACATAGTGTAGAGAGGTCTATGCTGGAGACAGACATCTTTTTCCTCATTATTCTCCACTTTCTGAAGAGAAAAGGCATTGAGTGCAATAACCCTAAATAACAGTTAACTCCATGATCTAAAACAAGTACACTGAACAATTTATTCAAGCACTTCGTGCTGTTCTTCCACCTCCTTGGTAATGAATGCACAGCATCACCATGGCTGAAAGTTAAAGGGGATATTTCTTCTGGCAGTGCCCTCTGGGTCCGTTAGGCTGGCTTATCCAGCAATTGTGTTGGCAGTTTGGAGCTTTTCCCAGGATCTTCTATGGCCAGGGATGCTACAGGCCATTTTATTAAATGTCAATGCCCATTGCAGATAAGTTTTGGGGGGAGAATCAACCTCAGAATGTTTTCCTTCTGCTTCATATCAAAAACTCATCTATTTAATAGTCTTTTCAGAAAAGGTCCTTTCTTTTGGAATGAAAGAGTCGTACTTGTAATCCTACTGTGCAACATTGACTTTTCCATAGCAGGAGATAGAAAATTTTTCCTGTCTTGCCCTTGAATCTGCAGTTGCAACCCCTCTTCCAGCACAGGCTCAGAACACACCTCTGACTCATAAATGCCAGTTCCAGTGGATAAACAGCAAGTAGACAAAAACATGAGACAAGTGAAACCTTTCCTCTTGCAGTACAGAGGGAAGTGGAACTCATGTGGACCAGTAAAAAAGTAGGTGTTGAAATACAGTGTTGGAGGAGGATGCAGAAATTCCATAATCCTTATCTCTGTCCCTGAAAAAATCAGTCTCTCCAACCACAAACCACAGCAAGTTCCTATCTGTGGAAAATCAGATTTCTTCTGCCATTCATGCAAGTGCAGTTGCCATCAGAGAGCCTCAAAGCTGCATTCCTCAGTGCCTGTGGCCATATCAAATTTTTTGGGAAGCCATGAAGAACCATTATCAGGAAAATGGTGCTTCATTTACTCTTTGACTCTCAAAGAATGTTTTGTCTTCCTCTCTGTTTTGTGAAGTGCTGTCAACACTTACAGTGAAGTTTATTGTAAATACACAATAATAACAACTGTGCACATTCATCTCTGATTCAATTCCTATGTAAATTTATGTTAATGTGTATGCAGATTAGGTCTGCCCCCCTCGGTCCTGGAAAGCTGTCAGAATGACACATTGGTTCTGAAGAGGTTGTGTACTACTGATCTGCAGTTTTTGTATGGTATTCAATAGCTGGCAAGCCAGCAACGAGAGACTGTGGATATTTGTCTTCACTTTTTCTGGATAAATCAATGGAGTCTTCTAGAGCCTGATTAGCCTAACAAGGACTCTTCTAGAGTCTAGCTAGAATTAAAAAGAAGTCTCTAAAACCCATCTCCAAAGCCATGATCTGCTATTTTTATTTCCATTTCTCTATAGAACAAGTACACGTTGGATCTTTTGAGAAATGGGGTGGTACAAGGGAGCCTAGTAAGCTTTCAAGATTTGATATGCCACTTGTGAGACAGAAAAGCATTTTTTCTCCCTAATATTTAGTAACCACTAAAGCAATGCCTGGAGTTTATGGGTAGTCCTCCTCACTTTTTGTTGACTAAATCAGTACACGTTTTAAGAGAGCTCCAGTAGGTCATTTATTTTATTCTTTCCTTCTCAACCTCCCTTTTCTCTGTTTTAACATGAAAAAATACTGATCTTCCACCTGTTTGTGCAGCCAGAGCCATTTTGAGCACTCAGGTCAGATCACTGGGGAGGCAGCTGGAGTACTACAGTTGGCTGTTCTCTGCTTTCCTGACACACATGTTTTGCTATGACATTTTCTAGGCCTTTGCAGTAAATAGAAACTAATCTTTAGCTCATCCCATGACTGTGTCCCTACAAGGCTGCCAGACACTTCTTAAATAATCACAACAGGACATAAATTGGGACTACAAGAGATACATGTGCTCTTTGCACAGAGATGAATTTCTGGTAATCCAAAAGGGGTTGGGGAAATTGCTGTCAGAAACAGCAGGCGCCACAATTGTTGGCTAGGAAGATATACCAGACAACAAAAGTCCAATTGCCAGAAAGTATTTATATTCCTGCAGTTCACAGCTGTGGACTTGGTCCTGACCTTTGATAGACAAAAAAAATTTGTTCTTCAGTTGGAAACTCAGTTGTGCTTGGACGGGAAGATTGTGCCCAGAGCTGATAAAGGTGGGAACTGAATCATCTGTTCAGAATAAGGCAGCAGTCTCCTGACCAAAATCACCTCCAGTCCTAATAATACTACATGGATGGAGGCGGCTGGTGATTTTTGGGGAAAAAAACTGAACCAGGAAATAACAAAACAACAAATTAGAACAGAACTGTACCTCATAGACTGATGAGAAACTTCAGTCACCATTTATTTCCCGCCTTTCAGCTGATTAAAGACTGATGCTGAGAAAATCTCTTTCTCCTCCAAGTTCTTCTCTTGAATCTGGTTCAGAGTGTTATTTCACTCTACTTTTTTAATCTCATTTTATTGAAGGCAATGTTAGCCCCAAGAGCAAAACAAGCAAAATAAAAACAATTAGAGCCTGGAAGGCATCGGTATTTTTTCTTTGAAATAGAGCCCCATGTCAGACAGCTTTCCACGTAGCTTGTTCACTGTAGGTTACATTATGGCTTCCCATCAGGCCCATTCAAAGCAGGTTGCAAAGGTATTGTGGCTGGGATCCAACGCTGCCTTCCCTGCCCGTGATAGCTGTTGGTGGTGAGTTCATCTTAATCATTTTCTCTCCACCTCTCATGCAGCTGCCTTCCTGTCTTGATAGGACCAAAGTGCAGCTCATGGAATCTATATGATAATCACAAAAATAGTTATATCTGTTGAAAAATGGATTTAATTCCCCCTCTAAACCTTTGTGGATTGCCAACTGGGGGTGTGAAACCAGCTGGCAAAAGATGCGTTCATTTTGATTTCATGGCTTTCATATACTGCAGCTTCCTGACTTTAAATGGTTCCTCCCCTCTCTAATGAGAGCACCAAGGCCTTGACTAACAGCCCTCACTTTAAACAAAGTTTTGAAGTTTCTTTTCATGGTAACTTCTCTGGGGATGTCTGACAGCCTGCTCAACCCAGGGCAGCTGAATGCCTCTTCTTTCACAGCATGAGCATTTGTCAGAGGCACTAGGAGTCAGGCTTGGTGAGGATTTGTATCCCTGAGTAGTCTGCAAGTAACTTGCACAACAGCGTGGGAAGCAAGCTTAAAAGTAGTGCTGGTAAAATTGTGAAAAACTAGTCTCATCAGTTTTCAAAATGTAAAGGCTTGGAATGGACAACGTTTTACTTTTTTTTAACTCTTTTATCCCTATTCTTATAAAATACATTTTTATTTACAGAAACTCGTCTGCAGTATGTTGTTTGTAATTTTTTTTTAGTCTAAATGGGATTTTAGAGGGATGACTAGGCAGTGTGAGAGAAGAGCCTGGTATGTTTTTTCACAGTTGATCACAGAGAAGAGAAAGGCTATTTCTCGGTAAAGATTCCTTCAAGACAGGTAAAACCACCCAGATCAGAGCTTTGAATCTGGATTTAGAGGATATGACTGAGCCCTCTCAGATTTTTGTTTAACATTCAGATGAAGTTTTGTTTTGGTTATGCTTGACAGCCAGAAAGTTCCCCTTACTTTCAGCCAAAGCATGAAAGGAAATACTGGGATCTTGGGGGATGGAGGGAAATGGAGAGAGGGGGAAATCTCAACCCTAAGTAGAAAGATTCCATGAAGCTGGTAGCATAACCAGACAACCAAAGCAAGAAAAAGAGAGTGAAAAATTTCAGTCACAGAAGTCAAAAGCTGCAGCTCTCTTCCAGGGAAGGAATACATTGCATCTTATTTCTGCTGTGCCTACTGATACCATCTACAGAAAATCTATCACCAGTTGAAAGAGGGTTACATTCCCTGTCAATGCATTCCACCACGTTGGTGTCTTGACTTTCAAGAGTTTATTAGATGCACAGTCATGGAATTTTCTTTGAAATAGAAAGCCAATACAAGCTCCTTTCTTGTGGCCTTATAGAGCCATTAATAACTCGACTTCTTTATATATTAATTTACCTCCATTTATTGCTTCAGCTATCAGCAACACAATAAATTTACCTTAAAGCAAATTGTGGCATATTTTCCTCTATATAGTCCTCCCATTCATGTATATATACAACCCCCACACAAATATGCATATACATACACATAAAACCTGACAGTGAATAGCAAAATTTGCTGAAAGGCAAGGAAAAAACCTAGCATATTCACAAACAGGAGAAAATTAACACTGACTTATAAATAATACAGCTTCGATATTAGACATGTTTCACATTTCGTTCTTCTGTCATAATTCTCTTTCTATGATTATGACATTTTCTTCTTGCATACCTATCTTTCAGGAAGATAGCCCCTTTGGAAGACCTCACTGAACTGGAATACACACAGAGGAACATCTGACTAGTTTGTTTAGAGGGAAAGGACAAAACTGGAGTCAAGAGACTGAAAAGAGCATGCTAAGAATACAGCACAGTCAGTGGAGAGTGGTAACAGCTATGGAGCCTTTGTCTTTGAGCAGGAGCTGAAAGGCTCAAATAGATTCAAGCTAACAGTGCCAGACTGGCAACTCAATAAAGTCATTGTACATGTCCCCACCAACTACAAAGAGCTTTGGTCCAACATTAGGACTTGCTCCTGTGCTGTACTTTCTTTCCATGCAATACCTGCCACCATAAATACTTGTTTCTAATAGTAATATGGGTGCAAACTTCACTGGAGGAAGACACAGGACTGGGAAAGCAGAGCATGCTTGAAATGTGATTTAACAGGAGTCTACCAGACTTGGTGTCAGTGCTTCTGTCCCTAAGACTTAAGAAAACAGTAGGTTTCTGATCATCTTAGAAAAATGTTCTCTCTTGATTTGAATTTAGAAATATCTACAAGAGTCGTAACAGTACATTCTAATTTTTACCCATTGAATTACAAGTACAATGAACGATAAATGAAGGAAGTCACCTGCAAGTAATTGCTGTACCTCATAAGCAGAGCACAGAATTAGTGTTAGTCCCATTAAAGATGATAAAAGCAGGACCCTTCCTCTGGAGAACCTGTGAAATCACTGCTTGTGAAGCATCATTCAGTCCTTATCCTCAGCCAGAAATGATGGGAAGCAAAGCTGCCCTGCTCTACCTCTTCCCTGAATTTGGAGCTTTCAGCCATTAATAAAACACATGATCAGAGTCAGCACTGCACTAATGGACTTTGCTACTGGCAGGAATGGCATGAAGTCCACGTGTGGATCAATACTAGAGAGTGTGTGTTGTAGAACACTGTTGGTGCCCCGTTAGTGGGAATACTATAATCTCAAGTTCCAGACCCATGGCTGTGCATAATTAGCACTTCATTATGTACAAGAGACAACTGTAATATAAACCAGTAAAGATGTACATATCTCAACCCAGACAACAGGGAAGACATGCAAGTCCCACACGTAATTCAGATTTAAACCTTACCCAATGTAGCAGGCATCCGAGTGTCCCAACTAATAAAATGAGCATTTTCAGAGCTTTCAACAGGAAACAAAAAAGAAAAAAAGGAAATTAAATACTACCTTAACATCTTCAAAGGAGGCAGTCACCTCTCCAGGACTTCTTCCTCGATTAGGCAGGGCTCCTTGCCTTGGTTGGATAACAAATGCACATTCATAAGTCCACATGTGCTCAGACATCTATAACACAACACTGCTTATTCCATAGCCAAAATACATTCTTACTTTCCCTGACTAGTGAGGGGACAGCTCAAGCCAGTGTAACTCACCTTTTGTCCCTCAGTAGACAATTCTAATATAAAAATGGAGGCAACTTATAACTGGAGGGAAAGGAGGGAAGTAAGTTTACATTTGTCACTTCTGTAACCCTTCTGAGAATCTCACTAAAACAGTGTTATATCCATGTGTTGATGCAACTGTCTCCCCAAAAAATCAGTATCTTTTGCATTGAAAATAGACTTGTTTTGATTGCCCTGTCCTAAGTAGAACACCATAAAAGTGATACAACATAGGATCCTCCTCAGAAACATCATTTTGTGCCAGAGGATCTCTGAGCCTAAACATTTCCTATCAGACACTTTATTCCCAGAGGAGCCTGGCTTTCTGCAAGAGCCCTTTGTAGTCCAGCTGGATGTCATTACATAATTAAGCCTGTGAGCCAGGAGGTAGTCTTGAGCATGGCAATTTTACAATGTAAGATCAAAATGTTATTCTTTCTTTCAAAAGACCTAATGCCATTTGTTGTAGTGCCTTTATGCAAGAGATCAAATATAGTATTGATTATTCATTATTACCTTTAAAGAGGTCAGGAAGCTTCTGGAATTCAGAAGATTTCTGGGGATCTGAAGTGATATCAGGCCTCAGGGCTTAATGACTCTTCTTGACCTGAAGCTTTGAAATATCACCTGCTGTCTGGATTGTTCCTACTTGCTGCCTGGGATTTCAAAGTCTCTCTCTCTCCCTTTTTTCCCCCCAAGGCATCAGTCTTACAGACATTGCCAGATCAAGAGAAGCAAAGAATGCAAAAGAAAGTGAAAGTGAGAAGACCAGGAGCTGGAAGCCCAGCTGGCATACATCTGCTTTGCCAAGCTTGAATTGAAAATGAGTATCATTATTCTTGTTCTGCTGCATCCTACTGTGTTTAGTTACTGCATCACACAGAAGAGGCAGTGGGCGTACCCTGTGGCCAGCTTCATTGCCTTCAGCGTGGGTTAACCAACTGTCCAATATCCCAACACAGGGAGTTTTTAAACCTTTCTGTGCCGATTTGATCTTCAGGCGCGTTCAAATGGACGAATGTTTAGAGGAGACTGGGAGTGTCATTATGCGGAGACCCTGACAAAATTTAAAACACTAACTTCATAAGTGAAGAAAAAAAATCAACATCACATTAATCTAAACACTATATTAAAAGTTTCCATTTTCAACAACAGTGCCTTTATGTTGTAGAATAAACCTCCAAGAGTGCTTTTTGGCAGATGGTTAAATATTTAAGTAGTTGGCCACAGATTTTAAAAAATTGAGATAATTAGAATACTTGAAGCAGTTAATATTTATTAGTCATGAAGAGTTTGACAGATTAGATGTTTTCCTACCCACACACTCTCTGGCAGAAAAAAAACCCAACAATCCCCCTTATCTTTCATTCTATGGGTAGCAAACTTTGATATGAGGCAGAAGTAGAAGGCACAGACTTCCCAGTTCACTCAGTATGAGACACTGAGAGTAGTTGCTGTTTCTTAATTCAAGAAAAGGCCAGAAAAAAGCCGATGGGAACAACAAGATCTCTGTGGAAATGCACAGAGTTCACCCTGGAAAGTGCCCAAGATTAAAACCTGAAGACTGAATCTTCTGCACCACTTCAGCTTTCACTATAAATTATAGTATCCCTAGCAAGGTTTCAGGGCTACTCCAGTCACTGGGGGTTATGAGACAACCCATTTCCTATTAACCTTGTTCCTTCTGTTGGCCTTTCTTGCAGGAGAGGAGATGCATGGAACAAAGGCAGACCAGTTCTGGGGTGCCCCAGAACTGCATCAGAGAAGACACCAAGACGCAGTGGAGTCTTAGCCTCCTGTCCTTAAAATGGGAGACAGGAGGCCAAGAACTGACAAATTACTGAGGCTGCTCTAGGGGCCAGTTTCACCAAGCATGCCCTCTTTCATCTGTCCAGAAAGCTGGCTGAAAGTAAGGATTGCTGGCTGTCCCACAGACTGTCAATACTTGTAAATGTTCAAACAGTATCTGGGCATAGACAAATGACATAGACATAGACAATTCCTTTTGCAAGGAATATTTGTGTTATTAATGTATAACAGAGCAGCCGCATGAAACTCCTAGTCAGCAATTCATGCAAAACATGAAAGTACCACCAGTGTTATATACTATGTAGCTGGCTGGCTGGAAAGACACCCACCTCCATTATATCTTACCTCTCCTTTTTTAATAGCACTTTTAATAGCAATTTTAATGATCACTATGTGCCCCTGTACAAAGTCCCTTGGGCTCCTTTGCACTCAAAGGCAATAAGGCACCTGAGTAATGACATTTGCATGTATCCACATGCAGTGTTAAAAGGAATGAATGCACAGGATTAAGTGTGGCAGGCAGGGGGATGAGTGGAAAGGATCTTCATCGGTGTCTACACAGCAAGGCCAAGGGCAGACAGGAGTAGATTATACGCCTGCTCTTTCCTGGTACAAACCGGTAGGGCAGGATCAGCTGCCCTGGCAGGCTCAACACAGCCCTGATCTGGAGTCACCCCAGCACTGCCCTCAAGGAAATCAAGAGACAGATTGGAAAGTAACCTTGGATACCACCCTGTGCTGGTGCCAGTTTGCTCTCTTAAGGGGATGGTAGCTGGAGCAGAGCAATCTCTCAGCTACACCCTCCCTTCCTGTGATCAGCAGAGATGAACTGCTGGAATCATGGAGGAGATTTTTCTTTATCCTACAAAAATCTTTAAGGGCCATTCCTGTCATAGACAAAATGATGGGGTATTTTTTTCAACTTTTTTATTTTCATTAATATGATATTAGAGATTTTTTTCCAGTGTCACCTTGTCTGACAATAGCAATTCATGCTTTAATTATCTCATTGGCATAGTGACACTGTAGGAAAACTGGTAGGATTATGAGCTACAACGAAAGAAAAATGTGGTTTAGATGAGCAAACACTCAGAAGTTTCCAGCTTTCATAGGTTTTCTTTGATTGCTAAGAAAGCATGTTGGAGAAAATCTGTTAAAGTTTCAGTATCCTTCTTCTTCAAGGGGAATCCACAATCCTTAACCCTTAAGAGACCATCAAGACTCATTGCAAACCAGAAGATAAGAATAGAACCCAGCAATAAAAAAGAAGGCACAACCTTTTAAAAAACAAATATCACAGGATTCCATTACTCACCATAAAGAAACAAAACGGAAACGAACCCACATTGTTTCCTCTTGAAGTACCCAGAAGAAAAATCCGCACCTTAAAAAGGTTTGACCTCAATATAGGCCATAATGTAAAAATGTGAGGATCTTGGAAACTTGTGCTTTTCCTGGATTGAGGCCCAGATTTTGTAATATATCTTGCCTGTTACTATTTTTCTTGCTTCTTCCAAAGTAGAAAAGGTTCTTTTGAAGAAATGTGTTTTCTAGACACTTCGATACACCAGAATTGGGGTCTGTTTAAATACTTCAAATTTGACATATATACGCATATAGTTATAACATTTTGTGAATGTGAGCCAACATTGCCTTCTCTGGATCCAGTCCTTCCTATCAATATGTTTTAAGACACTAGACAGAGCGGTGTCTACCCTAACGTGCAGAGTATGCACTAGGCCAGACAAATAACAGTGAAACACTCAACTTGCTCTGCCTTTACCTTCTTCACCACAGTTTTAATGAACAGCACGTGAAAGAATTCATGCACATATTGAAATCGGAGTGCCAGGACACAGTGGTAGCGCATCACATCTGCTCGGAAAAGGAACCTTTTCTTCCCCTCAACCTTACTTCACACAATAAATCTGTCAATAGTTTGATCCAGTGACTATCAATGGCAGGAGGACTCCCTCAGAGGCCGTTTTCCCACCCTGACCATAATGTGCTTTTGCATGTTGACCTGCCATTCGGCTCCCAGTGCTTTCCAGGCTGAGTTGAAACTGTGGCTACAGGACATTAACCCCACCGTAAGATGCTTGTGGACTGGCACATGCATCCCTCTGCTTACTTGGTTTTGGTACCTAGAGAGTATGCGTGCAAATTCTTTCCTGTGTGTTATCCCATAACAGTTGACTGAGGGCACCAGGGCAACTGAGAGACAAAGTCTGATCAATACTTTTCCTTCAGATACAATTCTAAATCCAGCTAGAAGGGGGCCAGCCATACAATAATTCATGATTACTAGCCCCACTAAAATTAATTCCTGCCATATCTTATCAAACAATCAGCCATGAGAGAAAGTTTTCCCTACTGGAACATGCATAAGTCACTCCAAGTTTTGTGGCTGTGAACTGAAAGCAATTCTTTTTCCACCTTCCAATGTTTGCTCAGGTGCAGTTTGGTTTCCATGTGGACTGATTGAGGAGAACCTGCCTCAACCAGCGAGCTAACAGGAGCCACCAACCAACTCGCACTGATTGCAAACAAAGTCCTCATCCCAAAAGAGTCTGTTACATAAAAGTGCACAACATAAAACCATCTTTGTATTTGTGACTTACTGTAAGTCCTTAGGAGGTTTGCCTTTAAGGATGACTACATTTTTAATCAATCAGCAAGGCATGCAGTATGTAAAGTTCATGCTAGCTTGAGCGGCAGCGCACTGTTTTTCCCCTGGTGAGCAGCCCCCTCTCAGCCCCTGAGCTTTAGCTGGTGAGGTTATGCAGCCTTGCCTATTAGGACTGCTCTCAGCCACATGCCTGACTGCACTCTCAAGTCTCAGGGCCAAGAGTAAACTTTGAAGGAACCCTGCCAATTAAATGTAAGCAGAAAACAAAGTCTTTATTTTTCAGCAAAGCTAATGTGGTCAGAAATGTTCTCATGCTGCTGCTACTGATAATTATTATTTTGCATTCAGTAATGATGGCTTTTAACTCAGTTTGAATATTAAATTCTGTCATGAAAAGGAAGGTATTTAAAAATGAGAGTTGATCAAATTGTCCACTGGCCATTGTAAATAGACTAAATACATTTTACTACTGGTGAAAAGTGAGCCCGTCCATGACAAAAGTTTTACAGTCTTCTTTTGGGGATCCTACAGGAAAAAAAAAGCCTAGATGGCATGCATTATCTATGCATTATCTACAACAGGCAAAGACAAAACATTGCAGAAAGGTTAGCCCAGATGAATTCCAGTAAACCTTTTATATAATTTCATAGTCCAAATAGACTACGGCAGGTTGCAGAAAACATACTTGAGGAATGACATAGAATTTAATAGAATATACTTGGATTATTTCTTGTACTTTCTCCACTTAAATAGAATTGTTTCAGTCCTCAGTTCAGATACAGTAATGTTCCAGTCTCAGGGTTTAACTGTTCTGCTGGATTGTGACCCTGCCTACAATGAATCTAACAGCACAAACAGACTCCAAAGAGGTCTTAACTTAAAAACAACAACATTTTCAATCCCTTTATCTTCTTTTTCTTTTCAACATTAGAAGCAAGTGGCGTGCATACAACTAGAAAACTCCTTTCCAGTGCTCGAAGGGCCTTGATTGTAATCTTGCCGCCCTATGAAACAGCTAAAAGCTATGGCAGGGGAGATGGTCATCTGTTTGTCAGAGCTTGCCCAGAGCTTCTAGTCTAGTCTCGGCACCAGGAATAGCAAGAAGCATATAAAAAAATTCAGACTGTCCCAGGCAGATGCTTGGTTGCCTGCTGCACTACATCAATCAATTTCTTGGAAAGAGACCTTGTGGGAATGTATTGGATTCATTTCTCTTGGGGCCTCCTAACACCCTCATGAAGGTCTCAGGTAGGTGCCAAACAAAACGGAGAACAAAAAAAAGGGGCATTAAAAAGCCCTTAAAAAAGATCAGATGAACTTCTGCTTAAAAGAGAAGTAAGAACGTGACCATTCCAAAGGGATGCCTGTAATTTCTACCATGATTTCCATAATTCAATACCTTATAATTACACATTTCAAAGTCATCTGAAAGTACCAATAAAGACAGATTGATTACTTTATTTGTATACATTGCTATGAGACATTATCATTCAATGCTGCCAAAGCCAGTTCCATGCCAGCCCTTGATCTAAAATTAGAGTAAGGACAAGGAAGTGTTCTTTCCTCTACAATGATCACCTAAACCTGAATGAGCCAACAGAGGCTGAGAGACCACAAAGCAGTCGGTACCAATGGTGATTGTTGATGGAAAATCACAGGACTTCCAAACAGGCCCCTCGGGACTTTCTTGAGAACATATACAAATTTCAGCACCCGGTCAGCAAAGTGCTCAAAATATTCACTAGGGATAGGGCTTGAAATTTACCCAGAGAAGGTAACTAGGCAGGGGAGACAGACTGTGCAGCAGCATGAAGGACTCGGCGTGGTTTTGGTTTCCCAAAAAGCATAACTGGTCATAACAGAAGCAGAAAGTATTCTGCATTGACTTCTTCTCCCTGCAGCTGCTCCTCTGAGAATAACAGAGATCCCACAGCCTCATCCCGGCAGCTCTTCCCTGCCTGGGCAGTGCCATTTCACAGATACTGAGCAGAGGTCAAGGAAATGTCTTTTGGCTCTGACTTCCAAAGGCACACCAAACTGACTGCTCTTGAATTCAACCACTTGGTTAAAGTAGGGGATCTGTTTGTTGCTCTCTGGCGGACAGTGCCTTCCACATAACCCTGACCCAGCGTAGATATAAGGTACTGCACCACAACTGCTCCATCGAGGACCACCTGTGAGGAGAGTTCACACTACGCAAGATGAGATGTCCTCATCTAACTCCACAAGTGCTTTCACCTTAAGACACAAGAAGGGTTTGTATGTGTGTGTGTCAGGACACACACCTCAAGTTCTTTCTGTGCACACTTCATGTGTGCATCGGCCTGGATCCACGAGTGTGTGTGCATGTGGATAGATAAACAGATAATCTGGAATTATTTCAAAGCAAGGGAAACAAGTCTGTTTCTTTGTTTCTTTCTTTCTTTCTTTCTTTCTAGTTGTTTTGCAACAACTTGGCCTTGGGATCTTCCAGGGAGCTGTGTGTATGTATGAGCGACACACTTGCCTGTTTTCACAGCTCCTGCCTTATGTCAATTTAAGCATCTTTCCTACACCTGGAGGAGTTCAACAAACATCAGCTCACAGGTGTCACCCTCCACTGGCTGAAGGCTGGCTCCAGAGAGTCTAGCCAATATCTGCTTTGGCTATTAAGAGCCTTGGAGAGGCCAAGCTCCATGTGTGTGGGGAAGCAGGGGGAGGAAAAGGTGGAAGGAAAAGGAAGGGGGGGGTATATGTATGTGCGTGTGCATTTGCTGCTGCTTTAACTTTCCATCCATTTAAGAGTTTAAATACTAGTCAAGCACTTAAAAAAACATTAGGACACATTCCAGCTTTCTCTGCCAGTCAGAGGGAAAAAATGTTTGAAACCCTGCATCTCAGCACCCCAAGGGCTTTATGATTTGTTAGGTTTAGTAGTTCAGAGGATTAAAAAGACAGAAATATTAGTAGAAAAAGAAGAGGAAAAAGTCAATGTATTCACTGAAGCAAATCTAATGGGCTGCTGGGCCAGAGAAGAAAAGGTTCTACTACCTGACTGAATCTTATTTATATTTCTTGTTCCACAATAAAAAATAATTTCCTAGACATTCCCCCCCCCACTTTTTTTTGCTATGCTAGTCACATTTCCTAAATCCTTTATCAACGACTGCTCTGCATATGAATGGGCTGTAATTGAACTGTCACATTCATGAAGGTCAGTAACCTTTCATTAGGAAGAATGTGTCTTTCTTGATAAATTGGAAAGTCCCTGAGGATTTGAAAGCATTTTTTTTAAATTTCGTTCTTTCAAATATACCTTAAAAATCTAACACAGATCTTTCTTTCTTTTCATAACACTCTGACAAACCCCTCGTCTTTGTCTTTGTCATAGGCAGTTCCATGCAAAATATTCAATCAGAAGCTTTCACTGTGACCTTCTTAAAAACAAAATGGGAAGCATAAGCCCCCCACCCTCAACCCATCACTTTGAATTGCAGATAGCTAATACTTCTGCTTAAAAATCCCCAAAAGTCAAAACCTTGGGATTAGAAGCTGTGCCATGTTCTTGCTTCTTCACATTGATTTGAGTTTCTACTGCAATGCGACCTAAGTCACACTGTGTTGGTGCCAGTATATCAGTCTGTCTTCTTGGTGTGTCCATTCATGTGCAGAGATGGACAGACAAATACACCAAGTAGTGACAGGCTGTGTGAGAAAAACAAACTGGGGGAGAGAATGGTGCTTAAAAAAACATTTAGTACTGCAGACAGTTTTCAGTCCCTGCCACAGGTTACCTGCAGACAACTCGTTCTTCCCTATCTAAGGAAAATAAGATTTTCAGAGAGTTGGTTTCGCACCTTGATCTTCACCCTGACACAGCAGGGTCCTTAAAAGAAACTGACTGGCAGCCAAGTTTCGTAACTGCTGCCAGAAGTTCAATTCCTCTCCAGATTCCGATCAGAAAGCGTGCAGCAGGATGCATGGAAATGTGTTGAGCTTCCCACCCTTACCAGTGCAAAGGTGCCTTCAGAGGTGTTAAAATACTACCAAGGCTGCTGGGGCAGAAGCCATCTGTTCCTGTGCCATGTTCTAGCTAGCTAAGCCTAGGGCCCATCTTCAGCCAGTTGACTGCCTGGGGATTGACTGTCAGGAGGTCAGAAAAAAGGCAACTTGGTGAAAAGTCAGTCATGATCAAGACAGGAACACCACAACATGAAGAAGGTGAGACTTGATAAATGGAAGCAAGCATCTGGCCTTCTGTGTTAGCTATTCAAATGCTTCAGAAAGTAACATGAATTACAGGTTCTTGAGAGCTGGCAGAAGACTGTCCTTTTATTGTCAGCACCCACAAAATCCTGGCGATTTAAGGTTCACCACCATAAGGTGGAATACACAGGAAAGAGGAACAAGGTATAATTGCTAAGCAGCTGAAAAACTTTGATGGTACAGGCCACACTGGAAGCTTTTTTAGCTGGAAGGAAAAAAGAAGCAAACATTTCTTTTGATTTTTTTCAGGAATGATTGAAGAATTAATACTTTAATTAGGCTTAACGCAGTTTTCTCGAGACTTTTCTCAACTAGTGGACTTCTGTTGGGTTCATATGCCCAGCTTTGAATGGGAATCCTTTACAGCAGTGCCACAGAATGGATCTTTTTACACTAGTAACAGAAGCCATAAAAAAAAAGACTCTCACAAAGCAAAAAAAATAGTTTCTGCCTGACTTCCCTATTAACATCCTCCTTCAGCAGCAAGAGTATGTTTGAATTCACATGGAGAGGGTCTTTATTTAAAAGTTCTCTTATGCTCCGGTTCTGCAGTCATTCTCTAGACACAGAGTTCATGGTGAAGGGCAGCCAGGGGTGCCCAGAAGCATAAATCAGCCTAGACAATCCATCAGCTGAATTCTCTCTGCCCCTGGTGAAGTAAGGTACATGTGGTAACAGTGTGGAGGAAAAGACCAGACTTCATCAGTGGCCAAAGGCATGTGGCAAACACTACCTAGGACTTTAAAAAAACAGAAAGGCCTTCACGGACCATCACTTTCAGTGCCACCACATTCAGGATGCTCCATATAAGAGTCTAATTTAGAAACCCCCACTACAGTGGCATCTAAGGTCAATAAGCAAAGAGTGATTCAGACTTCTAGTGAGCAGGAGCCACGATGCATCAAGCAGGCAGGACTGACTTCTCTACATGCCTCACTTGGGTACCAAGATGACTTTTCTTTCCACTGACTGCACAGGAAGCCAAGGTCTAGCAATCTGGCAAGGTGTGCAGAATTGCTCATCAGTCTCTTGACCTGACACACTGTCCTTGCTCCTGTTTCATACTGGCCAACAGGAAGAGAGCTCCCAGTTTCTAGCTCCCAGCAACACTGCTACTCTGTGGAATATATAAATACGTTCTTTTGTGGTGCTTTTTGACTGTACATCAGGAGATGTCTTTGTTGTGACCCCCATTTTGGAGGCAAGATGCTGACTGCTTTACTAGAGAGAGTAAGCAAAGAAGAAAAAACAAGTTATATTTTAATGTAAAACACATTAGGTGTTGGACCAGTTAATGCGGTCCAAGTTATGGACCAGTTTTCCCATGCGTTAATTTGGAGACTATAGATGATTTAATCTCCTGCAATGTATTTGGGTGTGCCAGTGAACTGGAGAATGTTTTCATGCAAGCGCCCAATCATCCAGATTCTTTCAGTTGACAAAAAACCAGAATTAACTGACAGTCAAATTAACTCAAGTGGAAGACCACAATCTTGGGAAAGAAATTACATTAAAATAACTATTTTTGCAGATATTTTCTAGCATGCCTGCCTTAAAATGCCCCTGAGGCAACAATTCCTAAGGTGTATTGTTATTTTGCTTCTCAGATAAAACATTAATAGCCAAATGGATGTGAGGTTACTACTCACAAATCTCTGGAGAGATGCTGTTTTGATTCATGCACTTTGGTCCTCTGTCCAGAGTATACAAATTTCTTTCCTCACTTGAAACTGGAGGTAGTTTCCTACATCACAGTACTCGGATTCATACACAGCTAAACATTTCAGTATATCAGGGAGTTCAGATTCCAAGATTTCAGTTGATAACTGCATATGGAAAAACAACAGAGTAGTATATCACCTCATTGTACACATCCAGACCAAAACAATGAGACTTCTCAAGCACTCCACACCGTGTATAAAATAAAAGTCATTAAAGAATTTGTTTAGAAGTGTGTTAAGCATTTTCCAGGCAGGCGGTGAATAAATCCACTTTACCACTTCATGGCTTTACAAAGAAGCCCATCCATTAACATGGGAACCCTCTTGTTTGCATTTCTTAACAGCTGACATTTGTACCTTTCCAAGGAAAGTGAAGGGCATCTCATTGCCTCATTGTTTAAATCAGTGTGAAAATAATGGGGATGATAGGGAATTGGAGCTAATTTCCTTTGTCTCCTATTCAGCAGATAATGGTGGTATGTGTGGGATGCTAAAGGCCAGGCAGAGGAGGTGACCTGAAGATGACTTCATTCTTATGAGGTTTATCAAAGGCTCCTGTCAGTCAAATGCATGCTGAGAGATTGGGGACTGGCCATCTGGTCCAAAGTTAATCAAAGAGGAAAAAGGAAAGTGAGGAGGTGAAAAATCCCCCTGTCAGCTTTGTGGAAGGTGGAGGGAGAGGCAGACAGAAGAGGGAACTCCTGTGCTCCAGCAGCCCAGCGCCCAGACTTGATGGCTGCAGAGGAGACGTGTAGTAGAGTGGGGTGGAGGAGCAGGAGGGAAAGGGAAAGATACGTTGTTTTGAAATTTCCCTGGGATGATCCCACACCAGCTTTAAGTGGCAAGCCTGAAGGTCACTGCTGCTGTTAGCCATGCAGAGCAGAGACAGAAATGTTTCACTTGTCCTCAGAAAAAGAAAGGGGGAGTGACTGACTCACCGTAGGGAACTGGTGTAATATAAAGCACAAGGTTTTCTGTCACAGAGCCAGACTTCCTTCCTCTGAGTTTTGCTGCTTGCAAGCAGGAACAAGAGGTACAGTCATGCCACCTTCATGTCCTGCAGACTCAACCATACCCAACTCCTCACCTTCTACCCCCTCCACCCACTGGGCTCAAAAACAGGTGTCCTGCAAGCACTACCCATATCAAGACACTTGCATAGTTTTCCCATAATGGCTTTTCTGTCAATACTGACCCACATACATTTCTGCACTCTGTGTAAGCTAAGAGGGGTATAGAGCTGGGATTTATCAGCAAACAAATTGGTTTATGCTGGGCATCACACAATGTTTGTACGTAAAAGCGAAGGCACCAATCAGATAACTAAAATACTGTTTAAATGTGTGTGCGTGTGTTATGCAAAAATACATTTCTTCACCAAAGATGCATTCTGAAGTAAAACACCAGAGTGTGACAGCCTGATTTCCATAACTAGCCCTGTTCAGCTGCTCAAATCAGCTAAATAGAGACATATTTTTAAAACTACAAATGTCCAGATTGTGAATCCCTCCTTCATGCTGGCAAGTAGTCATGCTAATGAGTAGTCTCCTTGACTCCAGGGGAAAAACTCTTGCCAGCAAGGGTTTCACAATCCCAGCCCTAAACATTTCTAAAATGATTAACCAAAGTGAACTGACTTAAAACAAAACAGAAAAAAAAAAAGTAAAAAGATGAGGAAATACAGGAAGGTTTTTTTGAAGGGCTGCAGATTAAGGCTGAGCATTAGATGTGTATATGGAATTAGCAGAGCACGGGATGAATGTGCTGCCTCTCGTACACACACACATGCTCCTCCCCCCAGGACAGAAACATTCTAAACCAGAGAGAATGAGAACAAAAGAGTTTGGCTGCTTCATATACCTGGGGGCAGGACTCGCTTCTCCATTAAGTTTCCATTCTGCATCGTCCTCAGGTCGAGGTCCAGTCAGGCCCCCATAGAGAGGAACATATGGAAAACAGTGGCAATGAGTTCTGCTCTACCTGCAGCTTTGCTGAGCTGAGTCTCCTCCAATGCCCTGTTTGGGAGCATCACTTTGCGTGGCCAAATGCTGCAAAATAGAGCTGAGAATAGTGAGAGTAGAATCAGACAGGACTTTAAAACTAAACCTTTACAAAACACCTAACCCAAGGAACCTCTGCTGAACAGAGGATTTCAGTCAAGGACAGACAGCTCTGTCTGTACGTACACAGTATATACACAGCTATACACTCACTGCTTGCTGCCCTCCTATTTTTAGTGAGTTTTTAAAATAGCAAGCAACCTGCTTCACACTAGGCAGACTGAAACAGGCACAGCCAAAAATGAACAGGGGTGGATAGATATTGGGACATCTAGAATTTTTTTGCTGCTAATGTCTGATGTGACCCTCATGCATGGTAATAAAAGTCAGTGAACAATCTCATAGGCACCAAACACGCGCTCTCTTTTTACACACCCAGCCTGCATTTACTCGCTACTGAACTGCTTTACCTGAGCTGTGATGACTTCAGAAAGAAGGGAGTTAATAGCACTAAGGGTTCTTTTTTGGTTTTGTTTTCATCTGCACAGCTCTAGATCTCAGAGAAATATGACTAAGAAAATGAACTTTCCCAACCCCTGGAAACCAACTGCAGCCATGTGAACCCCAACATAAAAACAAGCATCGGCATGTCTGAAATTCTCTGCCTGCTATAATTAAAACTCATGAGCAACTATAACACAACTGTTTCTGTCTTTATGACAAGAAACATGCAGACATTCAGAAGTGGGCTGACAGAAAATTCAGTGAGGAAATTTCACCAGAAACAGTTTATCCCCTGGAAAAATTAGGTATTTTTATCAGGCAGCAAGCCATTATCATAATATTTATGATTCCCCTTGCCCAGTTCCTGCTGGATCTCGCAGAAGGAAAAAGCTTTAGGCTTACCTGTGTCTGGCACAGATCCTTAGTCTAACACATTGGTTGAATACACAGGCACGAACATGCTGTCATCAGCATGTCCTCCTCCTTCCTGTGGGCTTGAAATAATTTGATATGCCAAATTAGACAATGCCTTAAATCAATCAGTAGCTCCATTTTCTCCAGTGGCTGAGACTATTTCCAAAAGCAGGTAGGAGATTTAGCTACCTAACCCTAAAGTGATGGAAGATAAACGACCACATCCCCTTGAAGACACTGAGAACAACCAACTGTGCTCTTTCCCCCACACTTTCCACAACTCCCTTATTTCTAGTTAGAAATCACATAATTGCAAATTTTGTAAAATTAAGTAATTTCTGAAGGACCTTTTCAACTTCTCTGTTAGACTTCATGGTCAACAGCCAGCATGCTGAACACATGCTTTAATGATAGCCACAGCAATAATTCACACAGAAACAGTTTTCTTTCAAACACTTCAGAATAGTAAGGAGTTGGGGGAGGGAAGTTATCAGCACTAATACAATTTATTAGACAAACCCTGTGTGGATGCCATGGCAGGTCTGCTATCAAAGGCAAAAACCTTCAGGCTTTTTACATCCCATAATCCCAATGAAAGCCTGTTTTTGCAGATACCCTACAGTTCATGAATCACTGGCTGTAGCATACAAAATCCCCTATTTAAGTAATTACTGTACAATAGACAAATCTGCACAGTGGCTGATGTTATATAAAATATTCCAAGGCAGTCTCAAAACCATAACATATTAAAAAAAAACCCCAATCTCAACTGGAAAGTGTCTTACTATAATTACATATTGTGAAATAGGGAATGCTGTGATCTAATCATATTAGATCTGTCCTGAGGACTGGAAAAGGTCTGGCAATAGAGGAACCCAAGCCAGGCATGGACAGTGAATGGCTCCTATCTCTAGACACTGTTTTCTATTTGTTTTCACTTGGGCTTCAATACACCCTCCAGCTCCTGATTTTCACATAGTTGGATGGTTCTGTTATTGCCAACTTAGTTTTCAAACATCAAAGAACACAGAAACATCTCAAATCCATGCATTGTCTGAATAATGGGCCTGGCTTCCTGGCTTCCATTTATTCAGCAGAATGGACCAAAAGCCCAGTATTTTTAGGAAGATACCAAACCTAAACCCTAGTCTTGGCCATGCATTGCCTCAGTAATGGAACTGGCTTCCACATTTTCAACAGAGTGAACCAAAAGCCTGGTATTTTAGAAAGACAACAAAATTTCACCAGCAGCATGAAGTCTTCTTTCTGTACTTGGTTCTGGTTTATCCCCACATCTAGGAAGTTCAGCTTCTACACTGAGCAACAAGGAAGACAGGTTTTCTTCCATGAAGAGCCCTTATTTGCCTAACTTTGGTTTCATGTATGGATGAATTACTTCACCAAAGCTTGTACCCTTCAGCTAGTCTGTAAATCAGACTTGGAGTGACAAGCAGGTGGCATTTTGCCAAGTCACTTCCAGAGCAGACCAGCAATGCTCAGTCATACCCACGTAATTAGAAAACATACAAAAAAGGATAAAGAAGGGCAGAACTGTGTTACAATTTACAGAGCATGATGAATATGTTCAATTTGGATTAATTATAAAATATGTTCTATTCATCTACTTACAATTTAAGATCTGGCGAAGGTCACAGCTGAAAAATAATCTGAAATGGAAAATTAGCACTACTTTAATTGCAAGACTACTGACTTTCCTCTTCCTTTCAAAGGAAGTACACAGTCCTTCTTCAGTCAAAGCCCCAGCTTTAGAGATGTTGATCTGAATCAGACTTAGCGTTTTCAAAAATGTCCTGTACCTCCCACAATGTCCAAGGTTCAGTACAAACTTTATTTTCTTGTTCTCGGTGCAAGAAATCTGCAGGACAATTGGAACGTGGTTTGCAGAAAGAAAAATTATAATGGTCCGCAAAACAGAAGGTCAATCAACGTTTTGGAAGTGCTTTATGAACTGGAAATCTTTCTCTAAAGTATTTCACTTCAGCCCAATAAAACATTACACACTGGCCGAATTTTATCCTTTTAAAGTTGGCAAAGATTTCTTCGCCAAAGAGTAAGTTTTGTTCAGGTCTAATTTGGTTTCTATACTCCTCCCAAAATCAATGTAATCACTCCAGTGGAGTTTGACAGATTCCTGAGACAGTGTAAATTAAGTGACCCACAGCAACCAAGGCACAAACACCAACTACACAGCGAAAGCATGGAGGGACAGCAATTGCCAGCAAAAAAGCAAAATCTGGCAAAGGCTGCCTGTATTAGGTTTGTGTGGAGATCCCAGGCAGGCTGTTAAATCAGGCATAAGTTTTTGTTTGAAGGAGAGCAGAGCTCTGATGCAGAAGACATTTCTGGGTTAGGTCTTTTGCTACAAGCATCAATCACAAAGAGTGCAAGCGGTTTAAGACACAGTGAAGAGTTTGGCAGAAATTTGGACTGCTCTGTATGTGGTATGTTGTGATTCCTCCAGCTGCAATTCCCTAGGATGCATTTCACCTAGCCAACACCTGACAGGAAATATTTAGGAGGTTGTAAGTCTTCTTTAGAAGAAAATTACAGCAGAAAGAGGTCCAATATAACAACTAAAACATGAAAAAAACTCTCTCACAGTTTGTGTTCTAGGTGCCTGGCTGAAATCCTGGCTCCATAAAAAGTCTTTTGCTGTGCACTTCCAGGAGGCCAGGTTTGTCAACGTCTAGCTAGCTTTCGTATATATTTGACCTATTACGTTGCCTAGCATCATAGTGAAAGAACAGTAGATTCAGTCTCAGTGTGAAGAAGAAACACAGTACACACTGAGATGGTTTGCACAGCCCAGCGCATCTCAGGAGGCAGCCATTTTATACGCAAAGAAGATGTCCCCATCCTTGTCATTTATTGGACTTATTTGACAGAGGCAGGGAGGGAGAACTTTCAGAGCATTTTTTGACACAGTTGATGTGTTGATGACGATCTTATTTTTCTGTGAAGAGTTTTATCGACTCAACAGATTACCAAGATTTTAGATTCAGGGCTCACATTGCTACAGCATGACAACCGATTTGTTTGCTCTAACAGAGAAACGGTTGTACCATAACTGCTCCACAGTATCTAATCATCCCTTTCCATACATATATAGGTTATTTGGTGGCTTTAGTTTAAGGAACAGAAAAAAATATCCAGCTTTATGAAAAAGGGTAGTTGTGGCTGTTGTACAGATGTTTTGCTGAAAAAAACGCTAATTCACAAAGAAAATCGGAGAGGTGGGAAAGAATGGGTAGAGCCTATTCACTCCTACCATTTCATGTCAGTTTAACAAACCTATTGTGGCCAAAATTGCAGGAGTATCAACAGACAAGACAGGCAGAATCATCTTCTCATCTTCTCCACATCTAAGCCCAAGAAACAGAAACAAAAGTTGAAAAAGCTGGCATTTTTTCCCCAAGGCATGTCCAATGCTTAATATCAGCCTTCTTCCTGTGTTCCTGGTCAAACGATCAATGTGAATGAACACTGGAGTGAGTGTCCATCCTAGCAGGGTATATGACCTCAAAGAACCATGACTGAGATTAGACCACAGCTTTCAGTAAAAAACTGGCATTAATATATGCCTTTTTTCTTGTATTTCTTGTTAGCCGCCACCCTTCCAAAACACAGAGAATGAAAAGATCATCAGAAGAAAGTAGCATTAAGTGAAAGAAAAAAATCCCCACGGTTCTGGTAATCATCTGGAATATTCTGTATAGCCACCAAACTCAAGCAGGGATCCTTGGTCTATTGTGCTGTATTATGTGACTTCAAGAAAATGAGATGGGAAGGTAAATATACAAAGTAGGATTTAGCAATACGCTGGGTGAAGAGGGACAAAACCCCTTCTTATGGTTGTCAGGAAAAAGGAGGGTGACATTCTTAGGGAGTTAGAAGGAGGTCAATAAATCATCATCCTTATCTTGCAAACAGAGCCTGTGACTTCAAAAATTAGCTCATTTATTCTGCACAATTAAATTTATTGAAGTGTGACAGAAAAGTTTAGCAGTCGCTGATGCAGAAAGGCAGCAACAACGGAGGAAGGCAACTGGCTGAATGACACAATTAGTTGATTTTCATTTTATTTATCAATATAATTATTGAATTGTATTCATCTTATTTCACAGATTTTTACCATTATTAGAGCCTGGGCCTCAAGGGAAAGAATTAGTTCAAATTTTCAGTCCAACTTAATGTGATTATAGTGCTGGTAATAAAAGAAAAGTTCTATAAAGTGCTACACAATCTTGTATTCAATGTCACCCCACCATCCGGCTCTGAAATCCAGAAACCTTTCACGTAAAAGCAGTAAATTGAATGTGAATTGAGAATGTTCTACATTCCCCAGATGGCAACCAAACTAATGTTTGTGGGATCCCACCTTGATGTGACCTTAAATAAGCCAAGATTCTGAGTTTTAAACTCAGGTATATGTTTCTTTCTTAAAAAAACTCCAAACAAACAAAGCCCCCAACTAAACCAAAACCAACCAACCAAAGAAAACCCCCTCAAAACACCCCCACTGCATCATCTTTGACCTCACCCCTATGACAAGGTTCAGTAAACTTATTTGTAAATGATGTGAAAACTGTGCAGGAATATTAGAGAATGACTGTCATGCCAGAGGAACAGTGGATGAGTATGGTTCATATGCAAAATTAACACACTGACCATTTTGGTACACACTGAAAAAATATCATTCCAAAACTTCTGAGAAGATTTTTTTAAAACAAAATACAATAAAAACTATTTACAAATTAGAGAGGTGAGCAAAAGTTGTTTTTCTTCTTGTCCAGTCCAGTTTAGAAACACCTAGACTACTCTGAGGTGCTCTGGCTCACTTCTTGGCATACCTTCCTGTCAATCACAATGTCTGCTTTGGTTTTAAACTTGTAAGAGACAGAATGAGAAAGGCTGGACCTGACTCATGCACGTATTCCACCCTTGCTTTCTACATACATAAGGAATCAGGCATATGTTCAGCAGTCAGCTATATAATAATTCATGTCCTTTCTCACAGGTTCAGGAAATTAGACCACATGCTATTGCAAGTGTCTAACTTTTCCAATGTTTTGAAAGACTATTTCCATTGCAACTAGCTTATTCAGTTCTAACCTCCACTTACCATTCCATAAAAATTAATTTATTTGCTCTGAGAAAAAGACATACAGGCCATTTTTTCTAAATGTTGGTCAAAGTGTCATGGAGCATTGCCTAAAACATTAAAAAATGGAAAGGGTCCAACATAATTCTATAGCCATAATTAATAAGAATGAATATTATTACTTACTATCAATGACTGATTTTGAGTGTTAAGAGACTTCCAGAATTCCCACTGATTAAACAATATGTTCCAGTTACTAGGATCTTGATGTCTGTGTAGGGTCAGATTATATTTTGGGAATTTAGTACTGACTTCTTCAGAAATGAACAGGAAGAGAGGTTTATGTCTGTAAAACATATAAATTATTAGTGCTAATAAACTGGATCTCACTGGGACTATTTGAGTTAAATTTGACACGCATGATCTACAGAAAAAGGGATCAAAAGAAAGAAAATTGTATATTGCACATTTTCCTTTGTGTGTTTCTTCGGGGCAAAGCCTGAAAAGTTGCCTTTCCATTTATGGAGAATTATACACCCCACTGGGACCTGGAGTGGATGGAAACCATTCCACAGCAGCACCTTGCAGTGGGCTGCCCACCTCCAGAGCTGCAGGAGCAGCAGAGGTGGCCCTGTCTCCAATGAGCCTTCTCTTCAGCATTAGAAAAAATATAGCAAAAGGACAGGTGTGTACAAATAGGGATCAAAGAACAAAAGATAATTTTAATGGTTTAACTAAATGTAGATATTTCCACTGCGGTCAAGACAAGCAGAATCTTCACTGCTTTTGCTCGTACTCACCTTAAACAGAGGAGAAGAGAATACCTTCAAGGATTAATTTCCTGCAATCTTTGCAGAATTCAGCAAGGCTCTCATCAGTCGGGAGGAGCAGCATATGAGCACAGGAAATGGACTTCTAGACCTGAGGGAGTATTCAGCAGTTCGGCAACTACTATGCCAGACTTCTGTGGTACTTTTCATTCCAAGAACCTCAAATCATCTTGCAATGAAAGAGCTTTCTTGTGTTATGAGATCCCAATTCAGCAGGTAAACCTCCTTTATTCAGAGCCCCTCAAAAGAAAGGCTTTTGAACAAAAACCAGATGGATTTTACTAGAACATGAATGAGAATTCTTAATTTCTCACAGAATTATCAAGGCTGAAAGAGACCTTGAATGTCATTTAGTCCAACCGTCAACCCAGCACCACCACAGTCACCCCTAAACCCTATCCCCACCTGCCACAAGTCTCTCAAACACTTCCAGAGGTGTGACTCCACCACCTCCATGTGCAACCTTATTCAATGCTTAGCCACTCTTTCAATGATTTTATTTTCAAATATCTAGTCTGAACCTCCCCTGGTGCAACTTAAGGCTGTCTCCTCTTGTCCTTTCACTTGATACATGGCAGAAGAGATGATCCCCATCTCACTGAAACCTCCTTTCAGGCAGTTGTAGGGAGCAATGATGTCCCCCCTGAGCCTCCCTTTCTCCAGGCTCCCTCACCTGCTCCTCAAAAGACAGGTTTTCTAGACCCTTCACCAGCTTTGTTGACCTGCTTTGGACATGCTCCAGGCCCTCAACAACCTTTTTGAAGTGAGGGGCCCAAAACTGAATGTAGATTTTGAGACGTGGCCTCACTGGTGCCAAGTACAGGGGGACAATCACTGCTCTGGTCCTGCTGGCCATGCTAATGCTGATCCAGGCCAGGATGCCACTGGCCTTCTTGGCCACCCGGGCACACTCTGGCTCGTGTTCAGCCACTGTCAACCAGCACCCCCAAGCCCCTTTCTACTCTCTCGGAGTGGCAGCTCTCAAGCCACTCTGCCCAAAGCCCCTAGTGCTGACTTGGGTTCTTTTGAGTCAAGTGCAGGACCCAGCACTTTGCCTTACTGAAGGTCACACAACTGGCCCTAGCCCATTGATCCAGTCTGTCAAGACCTNACCAGCACCCCCAAGCCCCTTTCTACTCTCTCGGAGTGGCAGCTCTCAAGCCACTCTGCCCAAAGCCCCTAGTGCTGACTTGGGTTCTTTTGAGTCAAGTGCAGGACCCAGCACTTTGCCTTACTGAAGGTCACACAACTGGCCCTAGCCCATTGATCCAGTCTGTCAAGACCTCTCTGGAGAGCCTTCCTGCCCTCCAGCAAACCAACAGTCCCACCTAACTTGATGTTGTCTGTGAACTAACTGAGGATACACTCAGCCCCCTTTTCCAAATCATCAATAAAGGTGTTAAACAGGACCAGCCCCAACACTGAGTGCTGTGGAACACCCCTGGTGACCTGCTGCCAAATGGATTTAGTTCCATTCAGCACCACTCTCTGGGCCAGACCATCCAGCCAGTTTTTCATAAATTGGACTGACTAGGTCAAACACAATCACCATAAAATGGATTACATAAATCCATTTTCCCCTGCCCAATGCATCCTTAGAGGGATGCCTTCTCTCTGGTTTCATTCAACTCAGTCAATCTTTGGACCAGAGCAGGCCATGCATAGCCAGTCCTGGTCCTCATGAAGCTGCTTCTTCCCATCCCAAAGACACTTAATTACGAATCTACTTCTTGCTTTTATTCATTATGTCCCAGCCTGCCCACTGGAAGCCTCTTTTACTGAGTGGTTGCTCCTCCCTGTCTGCCATACTCTACCTCTTCTATGAAGTCATTTCTTCCTTGACACTTCATGGATAAAAAGGGCAGAAGGAACCATCTTCCTCTCACGAGGGCTGCAGTTGAGTCAACTATATCTTATTACAAAGAAATTTAAGCTCTAAACTGAGGCTTAATAAAGCAGACACTGTCAATTGAACCTTGGCATTATCCTAATTTTTCAGTTGGGAAACAGGAGCCAGGAAAAGCACACATCAAGATAATAAAGATTACTGTGAGACCTCTGACTTCCCAGGTGCCTTGCCCAATTCTCCAACTTGGCTGGCTTATACAGCACGCCATAAAAATTTAGATGAGTCCATTTTAAAGGCTTTCATGTCCTGGAAATGCTCAGAGAACTTACCCACTCACCATTCACCAGAAAGCTGTTCCTATGCATATATAGAGCATTGGCCTTAATTAATCTGATGTACAAGATTGTGTCTTAAAAATGCTGCAAGCTTGAAGGATGGTTTTCTCCACCCACAGCAATCAACAGTGCTTTGTTTTTCTCTCTATTTCTCAAAATAAAAACTTTACCAGGCCAGTTTTATTTTGTTCAGGGATTAATTTGATTTTTGACTGATTTCACAACCTTCCCAGGTTAACCCTGTGGACTGCTGTATAACCAACAGGCCTCTGAGCTGACTTTTCATTCCAAATCAATGCTTTCTAAATAATTATTTACCCATGAACAGGTCATAGAGGCCCTATGGCAACGTTTTCCTCCCCCTTCCATATGCAGAATCATTACTTAAAAGGGCAATGTGCCTCAGGTTTCCAGACTGCTCACCAATTCATCTTTTCTTTAAGCCACATTATGCATAAGCATTAACGTGCAGCACCAAACCTGGAGAAAGCCTGTCCAACTCTTCAGAGAAAACAAATTAATTGAATACCATCAGTGAGAACAAAGTTCAGAGGCACCCTGAGTGTGTGAAGTTCCTGAAACCCTCCTAAGCTTTTCAACTAACAGGGGCCCAGGCCACAGTAAACAGCAGTTCTGGAAACACATGGAGCAGTATCATGTAATTTCATTTTTTGATATACAAGCTTTCTTATCCAAAAAGTGAAGATTTACCAGCCAGCCTGAAACACTCAGCATTCTGGTGCTACAGGAGGCTGCCAATAGGAATTGTTCCAGGCCTGAAACTGGACAAGGAGGAGGAAAGGGAGAGGATCACAGAAGTGAGTCCATGGCATGAAGAAGTGTAGTCAAAGTGTTAGAGTTGCACAGTGTTTTAGGGTGAAGGAACCCATTCCTCCATATGGTTTCTGCTGTATTGAGTAATAGCTCCATGTGGACCTGTCCTGAATTCAAACACAAAGCAAAATTCCCTTACAGGAAAGTTCAAGTGCTACAAAAGATGGCTCAGTTCTGTCTACTCCATCTTCCTCACCAGTATTCTGCCCACCAATTCCTTTGCAGTGTCTCTCCAATCATAAATAGCTCAGCATGACAGATCTGACCTTCAGCTAGGTTGAGTTTAGTTGGTGTAGGGGCAGGTTACTGCTCCTTCAAAGCTGGTAACCTGGACATGGCAGTGGGCTGTACGTGAAAGGGACAATAATTGGAGCTGATGCATGTTAGACTGAACAGGTAGCAGGGCCAAGATCTGAGTTCATGACTCTTCTCCTTGGATCTGATGAGACTGTGCAGAGTAGGACATGTTCAGGGCTTGTGCCACCACTTACTCAAAGTTTTGCAATGAATAAGACAGATGATTATGGCAAAAAGTAAGATCCTGAAGGAAATGGGGAATAAAGTGCGGAAAATGGCACACTGAAATTCTCTGGGGGAAGTGGTGTTTTGTCCTGTGCCTAACTGCAAACAATATAAATCAACAGAGATCAAAGAAAATGTTCCTACTCCCTAGCTCTCAAAACCTTTGAACAGTAGGAGACCCACCAGTCTGAGGTTAAACAAAAAAATGGGAGGAGTGATTAGAGTGAGGGAGTAGGTCAGTCCACAGACTTTAGAAGAGGAAATGCTGTATTTAACAGCCATTACTTGCCTTTATGTCATGTAAGATGTCAGAATATCTGGGCTTCCTCTTTGCATCTCAGTCACCAGAAGTGGGTGATCAACAGAGCACCCCACTGCTGAGTGAAGAGATCACCAAGAAGACAAGAGTCAAACTCTCCACAGCAGTGTGTGGTGGGAAGGCAAGGCATAAGTGGAAAGCAGTTCAGACTGGTTATAAGGACATTTATTTTTCCCCTGGGGACAACCAGAGTTGCCCAGAGATTGAGCAGCCTCCTTGGAGGTTTTCAAGGCCCACCTAGATAAAGCCTTGAGCAGCCTGGTCTCATCTTATGGCAGATCCTGTTTAGAGCAGGATGTTGGACTAGAGACCTCCCTAGAGGTTTTCCACCCTAATTATCCTGTGATCATACTTGCCCTGATATTGTTTGCATATTAACTGATCCTGTATTAGAAAAGAAAGCAGCTCTATAATTGGTAGCGAGGACTCTGTCTCAGTGCTGGAACACTTGGACTCTTCTGCCTTTTGTAATGGGCAATTAAGTACCACTACAATTACATTACAGGTGAGATTACACCTAGATGTCTAATATTGCTATATTAATATCCAATTTTGACTGCAGTGTGTCAACAAGCCAGTAATTTTCAGCACAGAAAGTTTGCATGCTGTACATACTACATATAGTCTGGTGGTTTGATATAGTGACCCATAATAGGAAAAAATACACATACACAGGAAATTAATCTTCATCTCCTGGAGCTGTTCAAACATCCAACGTTCCATCAGACTCTTCCAGCTTAGCGCCATCTTCCTTTGCATTTCTAGGGGATGAGAACATAAGGAAATGCCATTCCTTTTACAGCTAAATCGTGCTATTACTCCAGCTACTTCTGAGATATTGGTACTGTTTGTTCTCCTAGCAGCAACTTTGAGATACTCAAACAGTCACATATTGCTCAGAGAAAATACAGAAGAAAAAACAAGTTGAAATTTTGGTGGAGACCTTAATTATGAACACATAAGGATAAGTACATTTTTCTTCATTAAGTCCAGAATGTCCAGACTGTACAACACAGCAAGAATTTCTAACCCTTCTAAAGTAATGTCATTGATGCCAGATATTTAGTGCAATGATTTCAGCAGTGAATGTCAAATATCTCTCAAATATTTGCATTCTTCTTAGCTCCTAAACTGACAAGCTTTAATTTAAGCAGATATAAGTGAAATCTGCCACGGCACATGTTGGCTAAGATATTTAAATTATACAGGCCACAACGAGAAAGACACAGAGCACATGCAATCCTCATTAGAATCAGTGTGGCAGGGGCTCTTCTCATTGCAGTTATTTAAACAATATATTAATTAAAAACTCCTCAAAAAGCCCAAGCACAAAACTATTCAAGATGTGTGGGAAAAATGCCACAGTCTTGCAATCTGCTCTTCTTAGAAAAAATGGCAGTCCTCTCTTTTCATCTTTATTTCTCTTTTCCCTACAGATCTCATGTGGAGTATATAATACATAACCAAGCAAAAGGGGCAACAGAAAATGTGAGGATATTAATTCCTGCATCATACCTTTGTGCAAGCTCAATAGACCCCAGCAGTATAGATAGCAGCAAGCCGAGCTGAGGGTTCCTCAAGTTGCTAAAAGAATTACCTGCTCTTTCCAACATGAGTCCTTAATATGCCATACCTCCCTCAGTCCATTCTCTTGTCTTTAGCCCATCCTTTAGGGACGCAGTAAGTTTCACAGGACAGACACTACACCCTTTTAATTTTACCTTTCTCAGGAAAGCACTACATGCCAGCCTGTATCTATCTTCTCTCCCCGACCCCAGCCTTTTGAGCCTGTTGGCACATTTCAAGCCAGCTACTAGAGGACTACAAGGTAAAAGATGAAATTCCATGAATTGTGTGAAAGTAAGAAGGCAGGAAATAATTGTAGTGCTTTTAACAAAAGAGATCTCTAAGAACTCTTTCACCATATTTTCAGTCACCAGACAAACCCCAGAAGCAAGCACTTTGAGGAGTTTCCCAGCTGCAGGCAAACCTTGGAATAGAGCTCATCCCTTCTTAGACACAGGATAATCCAGTCACAAGATCGAAAGCCACAGAAAACCAGGCTTCTCATGTGCCACTCATTAATTCCAGCTATCACACCCTAATTCTAGACCTGCTTTTGGGTAGAACTAATTGTTATCTCCACCTGACTGTTCAAGTCTACAGAGGGACTAAGGACTGGATCTAAACCCACATTTAGGTGCCCACAGTGCCACTTGGGTAAGTGGAGAGGCCTGATAGCAAGAGGCCTGATATGCTGTCTCTCCTCTAACTACTCTGTTCTCCTCCAGACCACTTACTGAGGCACCTTTAATTCTTCTGCTGAGCATGTCCAGAAATATAACTGTTTTGGCTACGCTGGGCCAGACATCTTGGAGCCATCCTACCCCAGAAGGCACTTGGTACTTATGAACTAGGTTGTCTAGTGCTGACATTGACTCAGCACATGGCTGGAGGAGAGGAGAAAGTCCTACTGAATCTGTCCTGTTAGACAACCAGCAGCAGCTCAGTTCCCAGGGTTGAGCGAGAGTGCACAGAGGGGGCTCTCCTTTTGGGATCTGGTCACTTTCTGCCCGAGGTGCCTCCATCCCAGGTAGCATTCAGAATTACTCTCTTGGTCTGAAGCCAAGGGAACTGGAAATAACAGATGATGATAATGACTAACTACAGACATCCTGTTAATGCCCTGCTGAGATGATCAGCCAATAAATTTCCATCCAAAGATAAGTGCCTAAGAAAATGGAACATGCCAACCTCTCTCCACTGACAGAAGAGGCAGCCCAGAGCATTAAAGTTCTCTCTGTTACACAGGTACCTTTACAATCTGTCCTTCAGACTCCAAAATATACAATTCACTTCTGAAATCCTTTAAACTTGTAATGATTTAATTTTAGTAAATAATACAGACAAGCTTTTTAGATTCAGTTGGGGTACATTTCAGACTCTGTAAATAATGTTCACATATTTACATTATAAATTTAGTGCAGAATTTCAAGTCTTACTTTTTAGATGCCAAATGCTTTTAGTAGAAAGCTTTTTAGATAATAGGATCTTTCTTGTATTATGCATTCATAAATTTCCTTCAGTGATAGGGGTGAGTTGAAAGATCAGTTCAACACTGCTGATTAGTTTCTTAATTAAGTTATTGTGTTCAAAAAGGGATAAATAAATACTGGTCACAACTTAAAGGGAAGCAAAAGTGGGTCACAGAACTTGAAAAGGCTGCACAATGAAATAAAAACAAAAAATTGTTGCATTTTTCTCTCTGGAGAAGGGCTTTTGCAAGTGGCTAGTGTGATTTTTCTCCCCCTCAAGAAGTGGACTGGAAATGCTGCACTGAGCTATCATGAAAAAGGGGTCAATCAGGGGTGTTTTGTAAGGTGGGGAACGAGATTTACAGCAACATGATCAGTTGGCCAGTTCATCATTACACACTGCACATGTCCTAAATTAGGAGAGCATGAAGCGGGTGGATACATTATGCTGTTTCACGGGAAGCAATTTGAGCAAGTTGTTCTTGTTCCAGTTCTTTGAGACTCAACAGCGCATCTCCCAGGAATCTGTAAATCATCAGCAGGTGATATTGTTGGCTGTCAGAGCACAGACAGGCAGAGCCAGTTACAACTTTTACCAGGCTTTTTTTCTGTTCTTGTTCTTAAAACTCTCCAGGAAGCTGCAAAACAAACCACAAACCAATAAGTAAAGTAGGACAGCACAAAACAAAATTCCAGAGGTAAGAGACATGCTGATAATACAGTCTTTGACTTCTGTTTGGGAGCATTGCTGAGTTAAATATCAGTCCTTTACCAGATTAATAAACATATGCGTGCTCTCTCTCTCTGTTCACCTATGTAGCCTCTGTCAGTGCAGTATCTGAATGCCTCTGGAAACCAATGAATGTACCCTCACAGCACCCCTTTGGGGTATCAAAATATAGAGATTAACAGACTTCTCTGAGGACAGATGTAAAATATATGGCAGAGAAAGGCCCCCAGAATTCTGGTTCCACATAACCACAGCAGAAGCATCTATGTTCCAGGGTCCCTCATCTATCTGGTACATAAAAGGTTGTTACTGATTGCCTCTGTGGCCACTGGGGAGGGAACAAGATTTACATCAAAGACAACTGTGTTGGACATGAGGGGAAATCTTCTAACTGCAGAGAAATGAGATACTGTGACAGGATACTCACAGCAACACTGTGACTTGTCCTTCAAATGGGTTTTTGAAAAAGGGCTGATAAATAATCCTCAGGAATGGGTCTTTTGAAAGATGGAATTGCCCTGCTGCGTTGTATGCTGTGGACATGACAGCCTAGGGTATTACCTAGTTTGTTTTGCTGTCTTTAGCTTTGCAGTGCATATCAGGACCTGAGTGGTAGACGAGTAGTGGTGACATTTATTACCACCATGGTAAAATAGAAATGGATTTAAGTCGACTGTGTCAGAGGATATACAAAATTATATGGCTCATGAAGTTATTAGACTAAACCAAGAAGCTACGAAGGACTAGGGACAGGCTCTCTCAGCAATGTTGAAGCACAGTCAGTGGGGCCTGAGGGAACATCTCCATATAAACAGACTAGGGCTCTAACATGAACTATAGGGAGTATATAAGGTGTGCTGAAAACTAAAGTAACTTCCAGGAGTTCTCTCAGCAGCTGATCAGTCAAGAATCCATGAGACAGAAAAGCAAATGTAATGGCCACATCTGCATGGAAGATGCAGATGTGTCTTATGGGTCCAACCCAACTCCTTTTTTAATTCAACAGAGCACTTCCATCTGACTTCGGGAGCCTGGACTTGGCTTCCCCCTTACAAAAAGTGACCCAAACTTTGTATTTTATAAGGGGCTTAATTCCTAGGGAGTGCCAAGAAATTTAGCACCCTCCAATGGAGTCTCCTGTTACAGCATACTTGCATGGGATTTCTGAACATCTGGAAGCCCTTCCTGATCCAAAGTCACGGACAAATAGTGACTGCACAGATGCAGTCAGAGTGCTCTCAACTTTCTTTATGTGCACTCAGCAACTCACAGTACCCAAGCATTAAAACGCAGGTATCACATTTCTGAGCTGGGCTTACCAGTCAAAAATGCATCTGTGCATTACCTCAGCCATCATTTTGCAGTGCATCTTCCTCCCCTTGCTTGTTTGAATGGGGTTTGCCTCTGCCCTCTCTGTAGAGATAAAATAATTGAAACAGTTGACATAAAGTATGTGTTCCGAATTATTTATGTGTTTTCTAGGGGATTGTTTTTAAAAAATGGGGGTAAAAAAGGATAAAAAAGAACAGAAATACCAAGCATACCTGCCTATCTATGCAGCAGAAATGGAGAGGATCTGGGAACAAATACAGCCCAGTTCAAAACCATGGTTTGCATTCTGTGAGGAAAAGACATGTCACATCATGTGTGGGTATGTGAGTTTCCTATGGATTAAGCAAACACCACCATTTGCTGCAGGTCAAAAAGAAGATAAAATCCTGTGCATGTGTAGAGATACAGGTATCTGTCTCCTTCTGCCATTTCTAACAGCATGCAGAGCTAGAGTTCATAGCAGGATCTGGCACTGAGGAACCAACATGTGCATCTGAATGTGGCCCTGCAGAGATAGATACATTTGTTTATATGCTTATACTGCATCAGGGGTGGAATACGCAGCTCATTTCTTCTCTTTCGGCTAATCTGGGGAAGGCTCAAGTACTGAAGCCCTAGCAGCATACCACCCATCAGGGCATTCCTGACACAAGCCTCAAAACCCTCTGAGTAGCCAAGCTGCAGATATACACCTGAGAGTTTCCACAGCCCAGCTCACCGTGTTACAGGATCACAGCTGTGATAACTTGATCTTCACTACTCTCTAGGGAGAAATCTAAATCAAAAGCTTTTCAGAGCTATAGGCCTCACTTTTCTGTTCATGAGAGAGACCCTTTTTATGTGGTCATGGTATGTTGCATTTATCTGAAGATTATGTTCAGCTGTTGCCTTTCCAAACCTTTTGATACAGTGCCTGTAGATGTTCACTAGCCTGTCAAGGATAAAATGAATACAGGGGAATCTTGGAAAGACATCAAGCAGAGAGGAACCTAGATCACAATAACATGATATCATGTGTAGATAAAGATCCAACCTTATCTAGAGCCTGGGGTTTAGTTGGGCCCTTTCTGTCTACAACATCGATGCTTACAAAAATTTCTCTAAAATGTTACACATGCAATTTCTGTGACATTGGCCATTGAGGAACTCACGCTGGTTTTGGTAAGTGCTGGGAAAACTGGCCTTTTTGGCATAGAGCTATTACTTTTGCCTCTGGGAAGCAAAGAAAGTAAAAATAGATCAGTGACTACAGCTCAAGAGACAGCTTTACATGGCTCATGTAAATAAAAAATTTGGCCAGGCTTCTTTTATTTCCAACTGTTTCATCTTTGTAATATCTTTTCAGCTTTACATTAAAGATGGTTCTTATCACAGAAATCAGCCTCAAATCCAAGGCTAGATAGATGTGGAATATCCTTTGCTTAGACCAACCCTTTTTAACCCCATGTATGCCCTTTACAGAGCTTAAGCTCTAGTTCAGAACCAGACCCAGTTTCCAAGCTGGCCTCTTTTAACAAAAATTTAAATCTTTTTCTAAGCTTGCTGGCCATAAAGCATTTCTCAGTTTCAATATAGCCTGTCTTCCCACATGCATCCTATGGTCACGTCTAGAGAACCTGTCCTAAGTTGGTATACACTGTTCAGGAAACAAAAGCAAACATTAGTTTTCTAGTGTGACATAACCTTATAAGCCTCTTTCAAGCCCACCTTGAAGGGGTGGGCTTCTCCCTCTAAGGCCAGAAACCTATTGCTGCAGATTTTTGGTACTCGAGGCTGGAATCAGCCATCAGAATGATGAGGGGAACACATGACAACACAACTGCTCTCTGCTCACATGGTGAGTGCTATAGGGGAGTCTGCCGGCATCTCTGTCCCTACCTTGACACACATTGCTGTCTGGATATTGAAACCACTTGCAGATCTCCCCTCTACCCCCATGATGAGTAAATCCAGACCACTGACTCAAAGTCTCTATGCTCTAGGATCCCCTTCCTTCCTGTTTTAACAAAGACAATTTCAAAATCTGGTAGCTTGAAAACTCCCAGCACTCAGCACAAATTGCTTTAAATCCCAGTGGAAAACAGATTTTTCCGTTTCAATAACATAGAGTTTGCTTAGAGAGCTGGCAATTCAGAGGAGACTGAACCACAGTTCCTGCCAAGCCTGGGCCGCACACCACAGCAGCTGGGGCAATGAGTAAGTATTTATTTTTTCCCACAGTGGTGGAATTGAGACATCACTTGTGTAAATATGTTTCCCCATGTTTTAAATGATGGCTGCTAAAGGGTGGCTCCCATGCTTCAGGAAGCTGAGTGCACATCTTTGTCTAGTCACCTGCTCTGGAAAACTTGGATCAGGTCATGTACCTCCAACGATGTTTTGGATTGGATACTCCTGCTGGCCTTTCAAACACAAAACATTCTCCTAAGGTGATGGAAAGGAGAACCTCATCAAAACACTATAGATGGGAGAACACTTATTGTCCCTCAGTTAGCACCCGGAATCCTCCTCACTAGTTTCAGTCATCCTCGCACGTAAGCCCACACTTACAACCATCCATTGCTGTCTCAAAGACCTTCTCCACAGCCTGCTAGGGGCTTATGCTAAATACTGATCTAGCCTCAGTCCCATCCAACCAGCAACACTTTTAACACTTTGCTGACTAGCTAGCTGCAGAAAAAGGGGGATTATTCTTTGTCATCCTCAGCCCAGTAAGCATTATCCTTCTTAGTCATTCAAATCCAATACCACACAATGTCTCAGGTCTTCCTTACAGGCCGTGGTTGTTGTTGCAGCCCTGCAGGAACCAAATGTATTCCCTTTCTTCTCAGGGGAAAATGCCAGCACCATGAAGAGCCTGCCCTCCCAAAATACTCAGGAATCAGCACAGTAATCAGCAAGAGCCAGAAGCTTTCTACAGACCCCCAAATCCAGGACTGCAACTAAGATTTGGCAGTGTCCAATGCAGGCAGATGTGGCCAAAGAAATCCAGCTGCTGCCAAATTGGTTGCATTTGCAACTGCATCTTAAGATGGCCAGCACTCTGAAGTGGTCTTCTCACACCTTTTCCTTAATGTGAGCAGCCCAAGCATGCCAAAGGGATTAGGATCTGCACAGATGTGAGTTCAGGCAACTGCAAACAAAGAGAACACAAATCTTGGAACAGAAAAAACCCCAACAGTGCTCACCACTCCTTCCCCACCTCATCTTCCCAGCTGTTGTGTATTCACATCCTAAGGAGCTCCCAAACCTTCCCTAAGTCCAACAGTTTTCAATGCTCACCTAGAAGTCTTGAACCATTCCTGCTGGCTCCCAGAAGAAGCTTTATGAGGGCCATGTGGAGGTGTCATGGCCCAGTGCCGTGCTTGGGAGTTTCCCAAGAGCTCTGCTCCAGTTTTGGGGGTATGTGTCGGGGGTGTGTCGGGTAGAACAGGGTGCCTCACACTGCCCTCTGTAAAAGCTCTTCTCCACTCCCCATGGCCTTCTGAGAAGGGGTAATTTTCCCCTCTCTTCAGAACTGAAGCAGGCAGAATAAAGCACCTTGCTGTTCACCCACAGCTTTCCTAACAAAACAGAACATGCATTAGCAGGAAAACAAAATAGCTACCTCCCTTTACAGCAGATTACACAGCTTTATCTGGCATATTTTTCTACTCTAAAACCATCCCAAGAATGAAAGCAAGTAAGTGGGCACCATCAGGGGGCTGGGAACAAGTTTCAGAACAAGTTCCACCATAAAGCGCTTGTGCAGCCACAGATACACATGCAATGATGAGGACACAGAAAAGCTCACGAGGGAATTAACCATTTTGTCATCAGAGAAGGATTTGAATGTTGTCCCATAAATAAGGGTAGGGGCCACACACGAAACAGTAAGGAGAAAACTAAATATTGAGTTGCTGCTCAGTAATTGAGCACAGCCCATTCTGTGCACGAAACAAGGCAGGGATGAAAGGGGGCAAAATGCAGAAGCATACGTAATTAAGTGCTATGACAGAAAGACATTCCCACAGGGACTAACAGAAGATACCGGGGTAGCTGGAGTTCTGGCGTTTGCTGACTTGAAAGTGTCGTGCACGTGCACGTATGAGTGTGTGCGTATGTGTGCATTCCTGCTGTGCACGTGGGATTGCTCCATGCACAGGTCATCTGCATAAAATCAGTAGCCAAGTCCCTTGAGACAATGCTAGAAGGATGGCAACTGAGGCTAGAAGGACAAGTGTCAGAAGTCCATCAACAAAAAGCTACACAGAATAACAGAGTGTTTCCTTATACCGTTCATGTACCTATATAATTCCCACTACTGAGAAATTTGTCTGAGTAGCAGGGCAATTCCAGTCAAGTTGCAGGTTACCTACTAGGAAACAACAGCCTTGCCTTTGCAACTCTGAGGCCATCCTTTAATTAATTTCTTTTTTAATGTGCATGCCCTCAGCTTCAACATGAGCAATGGTTGGAGTAGGAGAAATTCATTATACTTCTCTTCTAGTGATAATCTTTAGTAGGAAGCTAGGGCACCTACCCATCATTTACACCTCTCTCCAGAATGCTGTTTGCCTGCAGATCATTGATCAAAATGATCATAGATCAAAAAGCAGTTTTTCCTATTCTGGGATAGGCTAGAGAGCGAGGCAAGGCCTGGGTGGAGCTGGAAAAAATGACGGCAGGCAGCAGATGGGAAGTGGAGGTAGCCCAGGGAGGAGAGGCAGTGGAAGCCTCTCTTAGTAGGTAGCAGCTGGGATGAGAGGGGAAGTGGTCAGTTTAAGGGGAGAAGAAAAGACAGAGCTGTAATGCTGTTCACTCTGGTTACTCTACAGCAAATTACAAAAAGGAGCATGGAAAAGGAAAATCAGAAGGCAGCCTTTAACTCCTCTGATTTCTGGCAACCTGGGAAGCCTTGTTCTGATCATTAAAGTAATGACCAGTCTACAGTATAGCAAGAGAAGGGTGCCAGCCGCTTCTCTTCCAAAACTGACCAAGCTGCCAGAAATTTTCCCACTGGTTTGGGCCTAAGGGTGCCAGTAAGCCGATTGCTAATCTCTAACACATGCCTTGTCTCAGCAGTCGCAGTGGGGTGAGGCACAAGGGTTTTAATTTCTGCTTTACATCCTTCCCGCTAACGCCCAGCATGCCTCTCCCTTCACCACATGGCTTTGCAACCTCTGCTTCTACTATTTTCCACCTTCTTTTTCCAAAAGTCAAACTCGGGGCCAGGGAAGGTGGTGAAGCACTGTGTGGGAGCAAAACCCAAACACGGCTACTTAAAGCAAATACTATTTTTCAACTGAAAGACTTTTAAATTCCGCCCCCCCCCCGTTTATTTTTAGAACAATGTTAAAACATACAAATCCTGGAGGCCTCAAGCACTTTCCTGCTGTGCTATTGACTTAATTTACTTCTTTAATTTGTTAAAACCTCACCAAAAAAAATGTTATTCTTTGGAGACTTTGCTAGCCCAAGTTTTGCATATATTATTTGCTGCAAAAGATTAATGAGGTAGCAGAGGCATTTTTTAATGGATTCCCTTGGTTTTCTCTCACTCTCCATCACTTTTTCTTTTTTTTCAACTCACATGGCAGTGCAGGTCCACAAGTCTGCTAAGCGCTCTCCACAGACAGGATATAGGGTATGGGAAGAAAGTAATGAAGTTAAAAAGCCTCTTTCACAACTCTTGCCCTTCTCTTTTCCCACTCAGAGACACCGTGCTAGCCAGAGTACTGCACCAGCCTCCGGCGGATCCAACGCCTCCACAGCCCCGTCCCTTGCGAGGCTCCGAGGGAGTGGACGGAGCTGAACACCCTGGGTTTACAGGAAGGCTGCGCGTGTGACAGCAGCTAATCCTACGCATAGTTCAGAGGTGCCGTCAGCGAGCCCAGCGATGCACAGAGGCCCTGCTCTTGGCTCACTGAGGAATCTGCTGACACTCCCAGAGACTCCTGGGGACCATGTTGGATCCTGGCCCCAGAAACCTTCCCATTGACCTGCTCCTCTTACAGGAACTGAGCACTGCCTGAAGTGTGGCAGCAGCACAGACTTCTGTGGTGATGGCTAAGGATCAGATCTGTTTCTCTTTCTTCACCCAGAATAACTAGGCTATTTGTCAAGAAGACACACTATGCTTAGAGGTATCTAAATACTTTCTCTTCTCTCAGCCCACGCGCAGTCTCTGTTGCACAGAGCACAGATTTTGCCTAACAGGAGGTGAAATGGAGAGAGAGAAGAGGAAAACAAGAAGTGAGGGAGCACAGGAAGAGTGGGTTAAGATACGGGGGTCAGGGCAGAGAGGTGTGACAAGTTCTTCATGATATCTTTAGAGACAGGGTAGGTCTGAAATAGGACAAGGGTATGTGAAAGGGAAAAGAAGTCACAACACCCTGCTGCAGAAGTGAGGAGAAGAAAGGTGCGAGTCTCTTGAAAAGCAGCCAACAGAGACCTCCTCTCTTTCTTCACAGGCAAAGCTGATTTTTAAACTGAACGGACCAAAAAGAAATGGCAAGCAGCCACTCTTGTAGCTTTCCTCCCTGCCTTTGGGGAAGTCTGCCCATTGGCTGCAGACTCCGATATGCTGAAGAACTGAAGATGAATGCCCTTCAGCATGACTGAGGCCAGGCCACTCAGCACATCACTGCACTCAAACCACTTGGAACAATTTGGAATTCTGTCCAATTTGACCCATCAGAGAGAATACACAATAGGAACTGAGTCAGGGATACTAACCACGATATGATTTCATTTAGGGGAATCAGCTGGTGGTCCAAGGGCCACGTACAGTCTACGGGGCAAATCCATGCAGCTCGGTATCTTTTTTTGCCATAGTCTTAACACTAACACTGTTAAGACCATTGCCAAACATTTCTGTGTGCCATTGGTGAAGCACTGAGCCTGATAATCTGCACTTGTTCCTGAATCAGAGTGTGTCAGCCATGATCAGACAGATTTCTACAGGTTTCTGTTCTGCACATTCAGCAGCCCTGCTTCGCGTGCTGGTGCCACACAGGCAAAAATGTTCTGTGAGAAATCCAGCTCCTGTAGTGTGCCACTCAGGCAAATACCACCAGCACATTTTTCTCACCCTGTCTTCTTTTTCCACACAGAAAGAGCAAGGCAGAGTAACAATGCAAGAATAAGGAAATGACATGAAAGTACCTGTCTGGAACAGCCAACTCAAAGACAATGACACACAATAAATAACCCTGAATACTGAGAAATGGAACTGCCATTCTCTGTCATGCCAGAAATGTCATAAACCACAAAAGAGACATGCCAATCACTTCGGGACCCCCCCAGAAGAATTTTTATAGCACCATATTTCATAACTTCTTTTGCTGTCTAGAGGGCCCAATTTCCTAATCTATGTCTGCCTCTGCCTCCCCAGCTTAGTCTGCACTGCTGCAGGTGCCTTCAAGTTGCTGGCTACCCATCCCCAGAGGCACCTAGGGCCCTCCAACGCACGTAAAACATGGCTTTGTGCAACATGCTTAATGCTGGGATCCAAAGGAAGGACTGCTGAGGGAGGCAAAACAAAACAGTAGCTCAGTCTGGTTCAGACTAAGGAATAAGATCAGCTGAGAGGAAGTGTCCCCTGTGTATTTATCAAGTGTCAGAGGCAAGACTTATGTCAACATTGAACTCAGTGCTATCAGACAAGGTAGCTTAGAGCTACTTTGGGTATTTCTAGATGAGTTGCGAGCACAGCCCTACTCCCTCTTAGGCAACTCTGAAAAAAATATAAATGTTTAGTTCAACCAACAGAATTTTAAGTGTGCAGAGGTAGCCCTAACACCTTGGAATATCACTGACTGGATTCCTCACTATATCATGTTGATCAAAAACTCGACAGGGTTCCCCTTCTGCATTTTCTTTGGTTGTTTTTGTTTTTGGTTTGTTTTTTTTTTTTTTGGAATGGTATGACACATGGTAAAGAATACTACACAGGTACGGTAATGGTACTTAAATAAACCCATACATAGCAAAGATTCTTGCATACATTCATTTAAAGTAGGCCTGAGGCAAGCCAAATATACAAACAATTAGAGATCTGTAGGCATGCCAAGAAATATTCATGCAGCATATAGGCCCAAGAGAAAATATAGTGAAGATTAAGAATATTATTAACACATATTTGGAGATAATAGTGTATGATGAATTTGTCTGTGAGTATCTCTGTGATCCTGGAAAATCCCATAAAAAGGACTGGACTGACATCTTCCACATTTATCTACAACAGTCAAGTCTATAGCACTGCAGTAGGGCTAAGTATCTGCAATTTAAATGGCTTCTAAGCCATCTTCCTTTGTTTTGTTACACAGTAATTAGATCCACCTCATTCACTCAGTTCATGACCAATGTTTCTGTTTCACTCACATCCCAGATAACTTCTGTTGCCCTTTTCTTTAATTTTTTTCCACAAAAAGGCTTTTTTTCCCCTCCTGAACACGGTAAGATTTTTGTTCCCGTTACAATCTTTGGCACACAATGCAGGTGGTATCAGAAAGCGCAAATGCTTCCATATTCTTTGAATTACTATAAACTGCTGTATGGTTTTGTTCATTTTAAGTACCCAGTCTTTTGATATCTCAGCCAGTCCATTCCACGCTCACGAGTTAATAAGACTAGAGGCAGGGAGAGATGTGAGAAAGGCCACCCAATTAAAGTGAGAAAATGAAGATCAAAACAGGCTACTGTGCTGTAATACGGTCAGGTACTGAACTGTGCCTGGTGCAGTCACTGATAACAGGCTAGATAATGCTGCACTTGTCACTCTCCTGTGACCTTCATCAGTCACCTGGCCTGAGCCTCATGAGAGCTGACTAACTTTTAAGTCAAAAAGGCTTAGATTAAAATTATTAGTAACCCTGGAAATCCTCAAACAGCTTCACTGAAACAAGAGCGATGACTTTGAAATTACAAGCCCTGTGGAAAGGACTCTACATAATTTGATGATGGACACAGATCATTTTCTTCTCCATTAAACCAGCAGGAAATGAGCACTGAGAGCCCATGCCTACTTGAGGGATAGGGGACTAACCCATGTGTCACGTAAGCATGAGGTTACCCAGTGTCTGTGGCGGCCCTACGGAACAAGGGACAAAGAGAGTCCGCTGGCAAGACAGTCCCTAGTATCAGAGATTCCTCCCCAGGTTCGGCTGACAAAAAGAGCTTCCCCCACGCTGCATTGCTTTGCTATGTTAATATATCCCAGTTCAGCTTCCCTGGTTGGCCATTGGCCTCCCCGCCCCTTTGTACCTCATATGTCCCTGCCCTAGAAGCTTCTCCACTCCCTGTTCCCCTCATTGGCCCTTGCCCATCACCATTCCCCCAGAGTTTCCCCATTGTTTCCCATTCCCTAGTCCCGCCTGTGTGCTGACTCCGTGCCCTCAGATTATTGGTCCCTGATGTTCGATCTGCTCCCATACTTAAACCTGGACCCTCTATTGTATTTTGTCTTCGTCTCTGGAGCCTTTCACGAGCGTGGCTGCAATAAACTGCTCCCGTGGAATTCTATACGAAGACCCTTCCTGCCTCTTTACCATCGACCCATATTACTGCAGCTGTGTGTGTGTGCATGTACATGTGTGTGTGTGCCGTGGTCCTGCCAAGTGGCTTCACTTTGGAGACACTTTTAGGAAGGTCGCGGCAGCCTTGCACTCCGGCACCGCAAAGCCGCAGTGCCTGGCCAGCAACAAGTGTCCAGGTCAATCCTTGGGGCTGCTCAGGTACAAGCTGCTCCGTACAGCATGTACTGTTCTCCTGATCGTGCATCCAGAAACCACAGCGTAAGCATTGCTCTAGGCATCAATGCTATGGAGTAAGTGTTCCCAAACTCAGTGTTCCCGCTCCTGTATGCACTGAGAGGGAAGTGAGGGGCAGGAAACTCACTGTTAAGCAGAGACATAAGCCTTTGTTAAAACACCATGATGAATATGATCTACATTTCAGAGAACTCTCACACTGAAAATTGCTAGGAAAAATAGGACACACCTAATTTACAAAATAATAAAAAAATACTTCAATGGATTCTTCCTTAGGAGTATTAAAATAGGAGTTGCCTCTTCCTGCAAATGAAGGGAGCCGAGAAGGGTTCACCGCACTTTGTACCAAATAAAACTCTTATTAGAAACAGAATGCATACCACAGGAATTATTTGTTGGTGTGTTCTACTGCTTTTCACCAAAATTCTTGTGAGTTCAGCTGCCATCAGAGTATTCAGTGAAAAAGAAGAAGAGGGAGTCTAAAAGACTAGGAGTCTGCCAGTGCTACTGGACATCCCAGTTTGTGAAGAAGGCTGACCAGTTTACCTCCTGGCGAACTTGGTATTTTACACAATGACCTGTAAGGAGTCCACCTTAAATAAAATGACTAGGAAAGCCAAAATAACTGGAAGGAGAGTACAGGTATGATTTTGTTACCTAAGACATCAAATAGTCTCACAACTGGTCCCTCAAAAACAAAGGAAAAAACCTATCAAAATGCTGAATTTGGCTTCCACAGTGCAAAGAACAGCTGGAGCATTTCTGCATGACTTATTTTAATGCAGCAAGATTGGAATTTTTAAGTTCCCAAGGAAAAAAAAAAAAAAGGCAGCACAGTTGTTTTTCACTTTCTGATATCTGTACCAGTTACCACCTGGATCCAAGTATTTGCCACTTAGGATCCAACTATTCAAAAACCCACATAATTAATTAGTATCAAACCAAAGGTCTGTGAAACATCTGTACTCGAGGAGTGACCTTTTGATGAGAGAAGACCATTCCTTGACTCCCCAAGTTCTACAGCTCACACTTGCTGCTTGAAAAACTATTTCCCAGCTCTAAGTCCCACCAGTCTGGCAGTGAAGTGCGGGTGAGATATAAACAAATGCAGGAGAAAAGGAGAGATTTCTTAGGCATTATTGTAGGCTCAGCAGGTTTTATTAATTTGCCTGTTCTGGGGAAATTCAGACATCTTTTCCATTTCTTTTCTGATACTTTCCTGAAACCTACACAACACAGCAGTGTATTAGGGAGGGCATCTTTTTTTGCCACCAGAGTCTCAAGGGTGGGCACAGATCTCATCCCAGCAAGGAACCCATACAGTCATAAGGCAACGGCTGGACAATGACTTGGGAGTTATGCACCACATCAGCTGGAAGTCTCTATAGGGTCACAAGAGCAAGGGAACTAGAGACCTATTTGCCCCAGATTTGCCCCCAAAATCCACATTTCTTCCTGTGGAGTCCTTTGGCACACCCAGACGTGGATATGGGCACAATGCATGTTCCTGGATGCTGTTCTTTCAGACATAAAATCATATTGCTGCTCATGCCAGGCACTGGCACTTGTTCTTAATCTTACAGGGCTGTTTCACCTAATGGCTCCAAACCTGGCTTCCTGAAAGCAGCAGGGGACAGCTGCTGAAACACCATCAATCCAGACAAAGTCAACATGACCTGTGGACGTGGTCCAGCTCTGCCAGGAAGGGCCCAACGGTGAGGGTGGCTGAGGAAATATTATTGCAGCCTGGAGGCTTTCTCATGCAGAATTCTATTTTGGTGCACCATTTTTTGTTGCTTGAGCATTCCCCAGACATTTTGGAAGCTCCAGACGCAGTAATACGTAGTTCTAGGTCACTGTGTTTTTATTGATAAAGGTTTCCCCATCCTGATGCGGGTGCGAAAGCTTGTGAACTCTGCAGGATTATATAGGGAATAATCACTTGCCATAGCCCACAACGTATAAGATGTCCACCAAAAAGCACAGTAAATTAAATAACAGTGTTTCCTGCCAGTTCAAACAAATGTTTTTCCCTTGCTAGCAGAGCAAAGGAGTACTAACCCACAGAACTGCAGTGTTTTGGAACTTCGTGTGATAATAGCAAGAAAAAAGTCACACTGCTATGAAGTGACACAGAAACATCCATAACACATTTTTGTCATCAACACAGCAGCAGTGGTTAGACACAAGGAAATGTTTATTTGATCCATTTGTTAACATATAAATCAACTTGTTCTAAAACTATTTCATAATACGCGTTCTCAAGCAATGACCCAGTTTGAGGTGAGCTATTTGAGGTGATCACTGCATGTTTTGAGGCAAGACAGCCATCTGAGTAACAACTATATCTTCTTTGTCCACGGACTGCAGAGTTTGCACCAGGAAGAGAGCTGCAACGAAATTAAATTAACCCATTTTACTTGAGCCCTGTTAATTGTTTTCACTTGAAAAAAAAGAGTGAAACTGTGACCTAGTCGATGGGAAATCCTCAAGGACTTGGATAAAGTTGTCACGTGTATCCACTTGCCCTAACCTTTGGCCTTTTGTCTAAGTACAAGGGGCATATCAGTTAAGTATATGATGTCTTCTCTCTGGGAAACTCAGAGAGTTAATAAGTAATTTCAAACTATTATAATTTTGATGCATGGAAAAAAAAAAACCCTTGGCTTTCTTCAGACAGTACAGCTGGGTAAGTACAGAATTTCCCGGCACTGTTTAAGGCTGGGTGGGGTGGGAAAAAGAAGAAGGAAAAAGAGAAACAAATGAAGTTGCTAAAGAAGGGAAAAAAAAAAAAAAAAAAAAAAAAGGAGGCAGAAATCCTTCCAGAAGTTCAGGAAACCTTTTCTTCCTTGTTACACTTATGGAGATCAAAAAATCAAAATTAAATATGAATCCCCCTGAAAAATGCTGATGACTTTGCTCAAACTGGGGCAGCTAAGGTGCTGAGAAGCCACGAAGCTCAGCTGTAGTCCTTCAGATAATTCATATAAGCAAGTAGCTTAAGTGATAGGTCTCATGTCTGCAGGATCAGCACAACAGTTCTAATCCTTAAGGAGGAACTGACTCTTGGGTATGCCTGTAGCCCAAACCAGTTATATCCAAGCACTCCAGGCACCCCCCAGTACAGGCGGAAAATAGCCTCCTGCAGAGGAGATCATATGATCTCAGCAAAACCACTGCCATGTTTCAGGGAGATCTCACCCCATAACAGAGGAACACGCAGGGGATTGCAAGCACCTTTTCCAACCTGTTGCACAACAGAGTGAAATGTCATTAGCCATCATGTAAATGGGATGACTCATTTTTCCCAGTGCCAGTGGATGGGACTGTGCTCACAGCTATGCCTGCCCTTCACGTGGGAGGACAGAATTCCAGTCTCAGGAAAGGGCCTTCTTAATGCCTGTTAACTTGGTCTTTTGTCAGCCTATAGCCATACCCTGAAATGAAATCTACAATTTCGTTGCACTAAATCACCTATTTTTTCACCCGAGCACCTCAAGAAAAAACCCTGAAAAGTCTACATATCACCGTGCATGTCCCCACTTAAAAAAAGACAAGCTGTGCACAAACTAATTAATCAACAGAGGGTGCATGGTGGAAGTCAAATCTACTTTACGAAGCCCATTCATGAAATTATCAGTCTTCTCTCACTTTCCCTATGGCTTCCCTAAGTGACAAGATTTTTCTCTCTAGGGTTTTTAAAAGACAAAAGTATCTTTTAATATGTGCAGGAACAAATTCAGGACCATGCCTGCACAAAATATATGTTTATAAATATTTCATCTACATATTGATCTTGCCAATGTTAGTGACTCCCCTGACTGGCTTCCTGTGGCCAAGCAAGAGCAAATAAATTTTTAAGAGAAATCTGAAGTTAGGAAATACAACATGCAGATGTATGCAAGCCAGTACCTCCCTCTGACCCCCAAGTTTGGCAGGCAGATCTTTCAGAACCAGCTTGCAGGAGGTGGCTCTGCAAGCAGGAAAGGTTTTTAAAGCAGTGCACAGGTACAGGGATGATTTTCATGTTGAGAAAGTAATGTGAAGTCCATTAAAAAAACGTGCTTATTGCAGTGCTTCAGGGACCTGTGAAATCAGGAGAGACCACTGGACTCCCACCCAATGCAAAACGCAGGGGATTGCATCCATTCCTTTCTGCAGCTGTCTTGCACATCCCACTTCACTAAGCCCCTAACTTTTGACTAACCTCAAACCTGTATTCCAGAATTAAAATTAACTTGAAAGTCATAGTCTTCGAGGCCATGTCAACACTGCCTTGTGTAACACGGACCTGGGGGCAGGCCACTAAAATATGACGGTGCAACTGTATTGTTGACAACCTGCTGCTCAGCCTCCTCTGTATCTCATGGAGCTTCCTTCTTATGCAGCAGGAACCTTTCCAGGAAAGAACTTGGCCAACTAACCTGTCAGGGAATATTTCCTTGTGTTTGCCAGGCATTGGCGGATTCAAGTCAGCATGGGTGTATCTCAAGAAATGCCTTATCCTGAACCCAGCCCATCCATAGAGTAAGGATAAGTTTCTCTCCTACCATGTCATAAAGCTGATCCAAAGCCAGTGCTCAGTTTGGATGCAAGATGAACTGGAGGACGACCTCAAACTTGGAACTGTGCTCAAAAGGCAGCCCAGCCATAGCCTACATGCCATGATCCCTCCTTTGGTCATGCTCCCTTCATCTGAAGTGCTCTCATCAAAAAGCAAATGCTTGAAATCTCTCCTCACTCAGAGCATAATTCTGCAGGTTCAAGAAACAATCAGTATTATGCCATTTGGGATGAAGGGGTGCGATTATGCAGTGCAGCACTATTAAAATCATCCATATAAACTGATTTCTCACCTAATCCATTGCACTGTTTGGCCCACTTGCTCTTTTGAGTTTCTGCCTTGTACTCCACTCTGCAGCTGCCTTGTGCCTCCCACTCCTTCTTCTTTACTGTCTTCATGTAAATCAAAAATTCATCAAACCTCACTTCTTCAGTAATAAATCAATTCTTTGGATTACTCAACTAAAAACCATGACCTTGTGGCTGCAAAGGCAGAGTGTGCTTGAGCGCCTGGATGACAGCAAGCAAAAGAGAAAAAGAAGTATTTTAATAATACTTAAAGTTCACAGAGGGCATGTTCTTCTGGGCACATTTGAGCTCGCCAGAAGGGTTGTACTATTCTAATAAAAATTCTCATTTCTTGCTTGACAGTCACCACCCCCCCACCCCCCACCCC
>VZTI01002430.1:136810-192161 GCA_013397865.1 Struthidea cinerea | reverse complement strand
CACCCCCCCCCAAAAAAAAGCATTCCTATCTTTTTCTATGCTATTTTCTCTGTTTGTATGCTGTATTCATAGCTTTCTTTCCTAAATACGGGCAAGTACAAATGCCAGAGGCAGACTAGAAATGTTGGGGCACACACAATGCATTCTTGGTTTCTTCTAAACATCAGACCATATCACCAATTAAAAAAGAAATAAGAAAACAAAAGAGCACTCAGGCTCCATCTACCTGCTTCCAAGCCAAGATAAGGAAATATCTCAAACTTTCCACAAAGCCTCATATTAGCTCCCATCAAAGCCAGGAGAATCCATCCTATTGTTTCCCTTGCTAGTGCTGCATCGCTGCATTCCTACAGAGCTTCTGAATTTGTTCAAAGATTGTTGATGTTGTTGTTGTTATTGTAAAAGCTGAGTGTTACACAAGACAGAGAGCTTGACAGCTTTCCCACAATCCTCAGCATGTGGGAATAGCGAGTAACAAAGTGTTAACACCTGCCAACTGGTGGTTAGGTGTACATGTCTCTGTTAACAACAAACACTGCTGCTAGCAGTCATCAGAGCAAAGCAGCAAATCTGTTCCCTTCCCCAGCTTGGAAAACACCAAACAATAACAAAAAAAAAAAGGCACCTAATTGCTTGATTAAGATGTATCAGTGTTGGAAACTGCTGATCTAGAACATTGAATCTCTGACATTTACTTCACTCTTGATTAAACAGAAATGTTTAAAACCAGTTACTGTGCAGGCAGAAGCTCAGAGCACTGTGTACCATCCAAGGAATTGTGACAGTGTAACTTTTTACAAAGAAACAGAATCAGAACCACCTCCTTTCTGTCTCATAAAAGCATTAGATGCTGGGACTCTCTGGTTATTAGGAGAAGGGGATGGAAGAACACTAAGGAAGGATTAGGAGTCAGGTAACTCCTTAGAACTTCCAGGGGAACCTTGTGGAAAAGTCTGGCTCCTGCTCTGAAAAATGCTGCTAGACACGGAAGTTGGGACCGTTTCCTTATGGTGAGAGGGATTAATTGTGTACTTTTAAAAATCATGTTTTCATTTGGTGATTTCATAGGCAGCTTAGTGAGCCAGGTGGCACTGATTTATCATCACTGATTTGCATGTGACTAATGTCCTAGACCGGAGGCTAAAAGCCTGCTTGCTCTAGATTTGCCCTCAGTAGCCAGCTTGCTTGTTTTATTGCTCTTTCCTCATGACAAAAAGGTAAGAAGTGAGTCAACTCACTCATCTGAAGTGAACTTAGAGACTGCTAAGTCAAAAGAAGGGAAACTTCATTAATCTAACAGTATTCACAAAAGCTCACTGCCATCCAAATCTCCCTAACTGTGCACAGAAACTCCAGCTCAGCTGGGGAGGGACATTAATCCTGGTTTCCATCAGAGTGTATTTCTTGAGTAATTTCTATCAGGAAAATAAATTATCCCATTCTTTAGCAGTGTGGGGGGGAATTTCACATTTATATCTTTCCTCTAAACATATTATCTGAAATAGGGCAGACAACTATGATTGTACCTGATTGATCAGATGATGGCCAGGACAACAGTTAATATTAACCTACATCAGTTCCTGAATCTAAGTCACATGGGAGGAGGAGGGTGAGTGGAAAGCATAAATAACTTCTTTTGGTGGTTCTACCAATGTTGGCCAGCATTAATGTTGCATGAAACAAAGACTTCCAGTAGTCAGCACCTTGAAACAGAGGACACACATTCTCCTTATTTCATGAAACATCAAGTATTTGAAAATCCTACAAGTAGCAGACAGTTAGTGGTAGTAAATTGTCTTACAAAGGCTGGCAGAACACTGTTCTGACTCCAAGCAACATCATTTACCAAATTGCTATGGTTGAAGGCTCAAACAACCTTCCATTGAAAGCTCCCTGGAGAAGGTTCTATGCATAAAAATGGACCATTTTTTAGTTGGCCAAAAGTGGCTTTCTCCACCAGGAATGGAGGAATAAGGTAATATACTTGCCTGCCAACATGAATATTGACCAATTTACTGAGCTAGATATTTCCAAATAGCAGTTGGAAAGTTTTTTTGGTATAGGAGGTTTAGGATCACCTGCACCAGAATAGTATTAGAGGAAAATTTCTAAGCTTTGTGTGCATATTCAAGCCCCTTAGCAGATGAATTTAGAATCTCAGTCACATGGTTTCTGTGACTCAGCCATTTGTTAGTCATCGTCTGCCCATTATATCTCAGGAAAGTTACAGATACCCGTAATTAGAAAGGCAATTCCCCTCCTTCTGTCTCTTTTCTGCCTGTTCTCTAGATATCATGTCCTCTCACTCCCTTACTTACCAGAGGTCCTGTGCTATTTATTCCCATTCCCCTCCCAGCTAGATTTAGTTCCTTACAGTCTCACCCATTTTATGCCCTCCCCACAGTCGCTAGATCCTACCCCACGTTCAGAATGTTCCAAATTAACAGCTGCCCTTGCACCCTTCTTCAATCCTCCCTTTTCTGAACCCAGCAGCTCTGCCCGGGTCTTCGTCTCTCTCTCACACAGGTTTTTATCAACAGTTGCCTTCTGTGCTCCCACGGGCCTTATTCAATTCAGTGCCATTCTTGCCCACTCTGGGAGCATAATGCAAGAGAACTGGGTTGCTTCTGTCTAAACCTCTCCCAAGGCAAGTTTCTTTAATTAGTCTGAGTTGTCGATCTGTGGAGCTGGCACTTCTGTTCTTCCTCAAAGTAACATTGCTACCTGATATATTATTTCTGCTCTTGCACACTACTCCCTCCATGCATCATTCCACCAGTTCTCTCTCCTTTGCTGCATCAAACAGCTTTATTGGGCTTGTCTTGCAACCCACTATCTTCTCTTCTTGCTGTTCAATCAACTCCCACCATCCCTCTGCCAGGGATAGCTGCATTGATCAGAAGCAAGTCTAGTTTTCCAAGTACTCCATGACAAGTTTTTTTCATATTTTCCATTTGGTAAAGAACAGAGATCTCTGAACTACCAAAGCCAGAGGGGCCAACTGTCATTCAGCCTGAGACAGTGTAGCTCCTGTTCACAAGGACAAGCAAACAGAAAATGCTGTAGTGAATTTTCAGTGTCCGATCTGCAGTAGGCAGAGGGGCATGCGGCACTTAAATCTCAGATTTATGGCCCAGGTACTGGGAAGCAAGAGAAGACTGGGAAGTCAGGTACATACATGCTCTTACCACACTGAGAACACTCTGAATATGAGGGTGAGAGTCTCTCTCACACAAAACCCTATCCCTTTAAAAACTACTGCGTAATCTTCCCTTAAGAAAAAACACCTTGGTGGAAAATTTCAGACCAGTACTAAACTCTCACACCCTTAATGCCATAAACATCTCACACTGACATCTGTAATGCCTCTGCCAATTTAAAAATTCTTCCTGAGTTAGTCTTTCTCTGGTGACAGAAGACATTAGGTTTATTATTGGCTCATTATCCCACATTTGTCCCAAACACACAGCATGTGTATTTTACCTGAGGATGACCCTGCCTTTTTCAGGACAAGACATCCCATGACAGTCCCTTTTCCAGCAGCACTCCTACCCCTTGGGGTGATAGCTGGGCACTGCCAGGCTGCCAGGCAGACAGGTGCACACCACAGCAGTAAGGCTAGCTTAGATCCTCTTGGTCTGAACTTTATCCATGTTGTTTCTTTCTGAAGCAGCCATCTTCAAGGCAGGTTGGTGTCTCTCTGTTCAGGCACCTTGTAGCACCGGAGACCACAATACTAGAATGCTTCAGCAGCAGAAGAGCTAAATCTAAATGCAGAAAACCCCAGCACAGTCTAGTATTTAAAGTACAGAGCACATGATCTTGATTGAGCACACAAAGTCTGACCCCATCCATGACTATACCGGGTGGTGAGGGCTCTAGCGAGCTCTGATTTGGCATGGTGAGGTCATATGCTTTCCCTGCTGACACATGCACGTTCCTGTCTTTAGTCTCAACATGAACAGGTTAAAGTATCTTCCTCCTCTGCCATATTCAGATGATGACTAAAAGCTACATCTGCATAGTGTTTTCCCACTAGGTCAATAGCAGCCAGCAAAGGAAAATTTGCTTCTGGTTCTTTAGCTGAATAGGAGAAAACAATTGGTAAAATATTAGCCCAAAGAGGGAGGACCTGAAATGCACTGCCAACAAAGCAATCAGCAGCAGGATCAGGGGATGGGCACTGCCTGCCTGCCCTGTTCATCAACCTCACTGAGGGACTCAGTTCCCAGGTATTTAATAGGACTCGTCAGAGCTAACATACAAATTTTTGCATACAACTATCTTGGAAATAAATTACTCTTCCTGCATTTCAGGAAAGAGATCTGTTTGTTGGTAGTCTTTGAACAAAGGAATGAGTTTTCCATTCTGTTCCACGTTAATCTTAATAGTTTAAACTATAGGCTCCACTACATTACTTACAACTGGACTATTTGAACAGCAGCTGGGAAGGAAATAGTTCTGGTGGTGGTGATGTGGAGGACTCAAATGAGCAAGTTCAAACAATGTGAGGACAATACAGGCATGTGAAAAACACTTCAACACCTACCTCCCAGTAAATTTCAGGGTGTTGGTCAGTTTAGATGGTTTCTTGGAGGGTATAATGTCTCAGTGCCAGGCAAGGCTTGGTTCTGTTCCTGTAGATCAAGGCTCCAGCATTGCACTTTTGATATCCAGTAATGCATCCTGTTTGTCCTTCATCCTTCACCAGTGATGTGCAGCCTTTTCACCACTGAAAATCAGATAGCCGGAGCCTTAGTAAAAAGGAATATTTTGGTGTGGTTCTAAAAATCCCTCAAGTAAAAGGCAGTTAGGCTTACTCTCCGGACTATCCAGCATAAAGCAATCAAAGTAAAATTGCTAGTGCTTGTCAGGGCCTGAGCATTGGAGTTGTCCTGATCATAAACACTATAATCCTATCAAGAGGCAAATATATAATCACATATCACCAGTTCTTTGGGCTGGTAAAGGCCCTGCATCTGTGTGATCAGATCCTCCACTAGTAAAGGATAGCATGGAAACAGCAACCTCTTATTTCCAGTTCCTATTTTGGTTTCTACTCTTCAGCACACAAAAGGATGCCTGTCTTACCCAAGGCTGCCTCAGCATTAGACAGGCTATGTTTCCAGATCACCTTCTGTCCTTTTGTCCCATGTTTTAGTTTTCTGCCTGCAAGAACAAAGCCAAGGGTCTTGGGGCTATTTGCATCTTTGGGGGATTTGGATGCACTGCAGGGCGAGGCTGGGCCTCATTTTAAGAGAAGGCTCCAGCCCACGCCAGTGCCAAGAGGCTGACTAATGCAATTATTTCCTTGCGGAGCAGCATTTTTCAAAGTGCTGATTCTTATTAAGAAAAAGGAGCGGATTTGGAGCTCATATTTTGATCTTGTGCCCAGGATTATTTGGAAATTCTTTTTCCTGGAACGAGACTTTTTATTCCAAATTTCTCCATGGTGGGGAGAGAGGGTTTCCTGGGCAGAATTAGGATAATGATTACAGCCTGTATACAATCAGTTCTAACCGCTGTGGAACTCCAAAAATGAATGTTATTGCTCAGTGGCTTCATTGAAAACAGAAGTATTATTTAACCAGAAGGATGGCAACACATGGAAATAGCTCATTATCATATTTTCTCCCTATTTGAAATGTCACATTGAGTATGTATCTTTCACGTCCACTACACTTTAATTAATTTGGACTGTGTTTAAATATATGACACAGCATGCTTTATTACAAAATTCTGACACATTCCCATTGATGAAGCAGGGTTTTCCTTCAAACACATGCAAAGGCAATAGGAGCTATACTGCTAAATGTTGTTTTAAATACAATAAGGATACCGCATCATCTCTGTGTCTGCCTGTGCTTTTCTGCGGCGTGGAACATATAGAGCAAAACCAACATTACATCCAAAGCTAGCTTGCTGTTTATTGAAGGGACAATGATGTTAACATTATTATTCTAGATCTAAATCTTAACCACTTACCTTATTTACATAATTGCAAGACAAACATATATTTTACTCAATGGCTGGAAAAGATTCCAGCAGTGTGATTGCCTAGAAATTAAAAAGTAGAATTGCAGGGTGTATGTGTGAGATGAAAATGGCTTGTTTTAACGCAGCTGGTCTATCTTATCTTCTGTGCACTTTCAAACACAGCACTTATGAGGATGGTTGTCCTCCTCCACCCAGGTCTCCAACAAAGTAGAGGATTTATTTCATTTGCAAACCTTCCTCTGGAATGCAATCATTCCAGAAGTTATTTCTGATTTGTACTTGTTTAAGCAACTGGGAGAATCAAACCAGTTTTTAAAATCATGTAAAAATGAGAGTTCATTCAACTTTTAGTGTTTCTTGGGCTGAAATCTTCTATTACTTAGAATTCTATGCTGAGTGGGATCAGGGATTTTTTAGAAGGTGCAGCTAATATCTGACTGATAAGATGTCATCTTTTCACTATTGCTTCTGTTGAGGCACTGATGTACTAGCTACTGAACTACTGTGAAACCATTTTAGTTTGAGCCGTCTTGGGTACAGCAAACTGCTGATGACTTGCCTCCTCAGGGCAGTTCTATCCCACTCTATTATCCCACCCACTAGATGCCACCAAGCGCCGATTGTGTTTGTATCAGGAAGGAATCTCCCTTCCCGCTACTCACACCCCATTCAGGAACCACTTGGAGCCAAGGCTGGTGAAGGAGACCTGATTCATTCCCTGGGAGCCAACTGAGTGGCGTACCTCACACAACAAGCCTCTGCATGACATTACAGTCAATACCAACAGCTTGTTCTAAAACATGTTCCAGGGACAGCTCCTTGGACCGTTGCTTCCTCATCCATCCTCCTAAGAGAGCAGTAATCAAAGTTTTATTATCTGAATCATGGACTCATTTTTTTTTTTATTATTATTATTCTTTTCCCTAGCAGATGGCCTTTTTCCAAAATAATTTCACAAGCAAAGATTCTTATCATGGGGAAGGTAATACTGTTCTGAAACAAACTCCCAGATGGGGCCACGTGGAATAAACGTATTGTTCCTTAGATAAAGGGAAGGCGTTAGACTGCTGATCACTGTGTGGATGCTGCCATGGAGGAACAGCACGGCCCTGCTCTGTGCTATTAAATACTCTACTACTTATTCTTCTGCCCCGAGTGTTCTCTCCTCACCCCACATAACCCTTTCCTCAGAAAACATTTACAGTGAGAAGAAAAATGTTTTCTAGCATTTGAACAACAACAAAAAAGTTGCGTTTAGCTACAACACATGTCTGTCTTTAAAAATCTGGATTGGTTTTATATTTAATTCATTCACTGAATTGTAATAAATGAATAAACCTAATTTGAAGGATAATAAAAAATATGAACTGTGTTGCTGAAGCCAAAAGCAATAACTACAACTTGGTTTTTCCTGATTCTTTGCTCCTTCGGACCCAAGCATTACTGTTGCATTTTTTTTCTGTATTTTAAGTGTTTTGTTTATTTGATTTCTGCATTAAAGGAACACTCCAGTGTAATATAAAAGGATACTATAATCACAATGTCTAATTACAAAGAAAAGCTAAGTGTCTAATATAAAAACATGCTATAAAAAAAGAGTAACTACCAGATCAAAAGCCACCAACACAACAATCTGATGCAGCAGGCTAGGAAGCACTGCTCAGCTATCCCCCTTACAGAGAACCTGGTTTTCTGGTTATGGAGAACCAGAAAACTTTGCTGTGCGAGAAGATTGAACAGGGTACTAGATAATCTCATCTAGGCTCCCTCTTCCATGAAAGGCTGGACAAAAGGACCTTCCAAGCCACCTGCTAGCCTGGGCTGCTCTGTGATTCTGTAAGATTGGAAGATCTCTGTGATGCATGGCTCTCACATAAACCACAGCTTTTCCTCATTGGTTTCTTTCTAATTCCAAAGCTTGTTCTTACTGTTTTGTTGGGTTTGGGGTTTGTTTGTTTGTTTGGGGTTTTTTGGTTTGTTTGTTTTTTCCCCTGATTCCCAAGAGTAACAAATGTGAAATGGTATCCTTTTGGCTGATAGTGGGCAGGATTTTGTGTTCTTCACACATTTAGATTTTCCATCAAAATCATCAGGAATGTATTAAAACAAGCAGGCTAGTTTCCATCTCTTGGCATGAGTCAATGAAGCATTTAGATGTACATGAAACACAAGACTGACTATGCAACTGGCAGCTTCCAAATAGGAGTAGATCATTTAAATATGTTCCTGAAGGAGCAGTGTTTCTTTACCTGGCCTCAACCAGCTCTACTAAAAGAAACAGTAAAACTGAAGACAGCCTTACCATCCACAGCTTTCCTCGAATTAACAAGCAATTTAGGTTTGTTTTGTAGACCTTAAAAAGTCTGAAGACCACCTTGTATTAAAGGCAGCTCATTACTCGTCCATATGCAAGTGGACAGCAGTCTAATGTGCCAAATTCCAAGCATGAAAGACTGTTTAACCATAAATCCCCTCACAAAAGGCTTGAGTGACTTAGTTGGATTTGAAGGTAGAAAGGACAAAGTAAAGAAGCAGAGCCATTGGAAGGATATTTTAGAGATTCACAGCACCATCAACCCAGAGCAACAACCTTATTGAATCAGCAGAAATTATCCTGCAGAAAAAAATAACGAAAAAACCCTCAACCCACAAAAACAACCCAAATTCCAAAAAAAAAACCTAAACATTTTTTTGCATCTCATGTGTAGGACTTCATGTTTCTGTGTAACTTGGCAGTGGAGCAATTTTTAGCAGAGATATGAACAGAAGATTCATCCGCAGCCATACTGACATCTGATGAGGCATATGCTCACAAGAAGTACTTTGCCTATTCGCTTAACCTGATATTTAAACCCAAAAAGTATAGATATACCTTGGAAATTGTCATTTACCTTGTGCATAGGTGTGTGTTTGTGCTTTTAATGTTATGCCAGCACTGCAGAAACATTTAATAAAATCCAGGTAATTATGCTATGAGACTGACAAACAGGAACATTCCAGAAAGCATTGGTTGTTTTTGTTATTTCTATTCCACTTTTGAAAGAAATTTTAAGTAGGCTGTTTTGTTTTGGTTTTTTTTTTTTAGCAGAGGACAACAGACTTGAGACAAATAATACTTAGAAAAGTGTTCTCTACAGATCAGTTCCTGCTAACTCATTCTTCCATTGGCAGACCTCATTCATTTTTCCATGTTGATTTTGCTAAAATGATTAAATAGCTTTAAGAACAATAGAATTACAAGTGTTTTGAGGAAGGGAGAAGCCTTTAGACTGATAAAATACTTTTTTTCAGAGGGAAGTCTGTTACAATTGGCTACAAAGATGATGTGAACAGTGAAATCCTCCTGCAATTTCAAAACATGTTGATTTAACTAAGATTTAAGCAACTTAAGTACATTGTTCAGGATAGATTCTAGTCCAGAAGAATTCTGGCTACATTTGCCAGGCAATGATTGCCTCCATTATTTGCAATAGTGTTTATTCCTTTGCTCTAGTGTTCCCATTCTGCATGCAACTTCGTTTGATTTTATCATTGCTGCAATTAATTGTCCTAAATCTAAAACAGTACTGGAAACAGAATTTAACTTGGTCAAATAGGACTTAATTTGCAAGAGATACACTGCAATGTAATCTCTGCTGAAATGTTTACAAGTTGCCTGTGTAGGAGAACTAAAAGCCAAGAGGGTTTTCAGAAACAAGCTTGTGGAAAGGCCAGTTGTACCTAACTACATATACCATGCCACACCGCAATCATGCTCTTCTCTCTCCAGGGTCTTCAGTCTTACCAAGAAGTATAGCATTTCTGTTCAGTTCTATACACTACACCTTCCACTCAAAAGACCAAAAAAAGTGAATTACTCTGCTGTAAAGTGGTAGGGATGCAAAATCTAATTGCTATCAGCATCTTGATGTAAACCGCTGTGTAAGCCTAAAACCTTTATAATTTCATTCAGTGAGCTTCATCACTAAGATTTGCTTGAACTTTGGGTTTTACCTTCAGAGCCCTCACACCTGGTTGCTCCACCTGCGTGTCTCTGAGACAACACAAGTCTCCCCATGACTTTCTGTAGCATAACCTAACCCAAAGAGGAAGAAATACAGATTTAGCTTCAATTTAGTCAGTGGGCATGTTCCCCACAGTATAACTTTCAGAAGCAGAAATGCTAGCTGCTACCAAATGAAATGATAAATCTTGCTGTTTCCAGAAACATCAGAAAACAACCCACATTTTCCTGCCTCCTCTTTGCCGAAAAGGAAAAGAAGTGAAAAGTACGTCAAAGGCTTACACATTATTACCTTGACAGAACAAGCTACTTTTAGGGTCCGAGTAAGAGATTGAGCTATTATAGTTTTTATTTCTAGACGGCTCTAGAAAATTCATGTCAAAGGGAGTCTGTGATGATGGGCTCTTGTTGTAGAGGGAAGCTACTCATCAGCTTGGAGAACATTCCAAGGGATTTAGTAGGCTGACAAAATAGAGACAATACTGCTAGGCACAATGTCCTATCTAATATTAATAAAACCTTTAAAAGCCTGAAAATGTGAACATATTCTCTTAGAGAAAGATATGTCTTAAAGCCAGTAGTATACACACACGTTTACAAACATAATGAGGTCTTGCTCCCCAAAAACTTGTGCATTTTCTTTTTTCTTTTTTTTCTTTTTTTTTTAAATTAGTATTATTTTAACACCAACACTAAATTTCAGTGTTCAGAGAACTAGGAGGACACAGGCAGATTATTTTTCAGTAGAATTCATAATCTATTTGTAAATTGAATTAGTTTCTTTCTTAATGGCCTCTGTACAACCAAGAAACAGTGAAACTGCCAAGTAATGCTACTAATAGTTTGCCAGACTCTATGTATGAGAAGGTACCTGTTTGTGCAAAGAATCAGCCTGATTTCTTGCAGGCACAAATGGGTCGTCCAATTAAAGACTTCATTTGGCATCCTAAAAGCTGTGTCTGGCTTTCTGAAATTCTGAGGGTCCATTCTGGAGAAAAAAACAAATTATAAGGCATTTTAAAGAGATTACCAAATATAAACTGCATAGCTATATAAAATATATATATAAACTGTAAATGAGAATATATGACAGATGCATCCAGAATTAGAAAGAATGGAAAAGGAGAGGAGGGATAGACTGGGAGAACAGAGAATGTGTCCAAGGTAGGCAGATACGATCTAGGTTACTCTTCACATGATGTCACCGTTGTACCGGGGACGGCAAGAAATGACACAAGCTCGATCCAGGAGGAATGGAATTATTTATTAATTTACAGACTCGTTTATATATCTTAGTTCACTTGAATGGCATAAGGTTACTGGTCCCTGACCATCCACCTCCCAGAACAATTGGCTAAACCCTACAACACCCATTTCAAAATATTTCTTCAGTCAGCATCACAACAATACTTCATAACAGTCTTGCACCTGCAAGATAAAGGATTGGTTTACAAAAACCTCTAACTGTTTTCAGCCAGCATCTGTGTCAAACCAAGGACTTTCCACAGACCCTGGCAGAAAACTGGAAAATCTCCCTGTGACCAAGCCTTCAGCATCCCTAACATTATAGATGAATCATGACATTTCTGAGTACAAAAAGATGACAAACAACCCTAATGGGAGGGACCACATGAAGGTCAATAAACACATGGGTCTTAGAGACCCATCTACTGATTTAATCTAGCATCTTGAATCCACTAAATCTTGCAAACAGAGGTGCTGGAAGCCATTAAAGAAGAATGCTGTGAAAACCAATGTATGAAGCAATTTGAGATGTTCACTGATGACAGCATATGAGCAACACAGACCTCCACCCAAATAATATGTTCCATTTTTACATCTTGAGTCTAGATGGAATAAGGAGGTGGTTAAGAGCTGAGCAGTGGTCTATAGGCAGAAAGATCTGTAATTCTGACAAACTCTGGGAAATAATAAAGTGGTAATGGCATCCTAGAGACCACACGGAATTTGGGGCTAAGTAGTGTTGAAAATGGAAGGAGAAAAGAAAGAAGTTAAGGTCTAAATAAGATGACAGAACTTGGTGCCTAAAGATACCCAATTTCTCAGCATCTCAGGAATGCAACAAGGTTTTGAGAAAATCCTATTGAAAACTTGGTCATTGCTTTTGCCACTGAGCTCATGTCCCAGTAGAGCTTTCTGCTTGAATCAGACTCTAATGTGGGACATTTTAATTGTGATTGCTGGCCCAGCAGAAAATGGTGAGCCTAATGGGCTGGTTATATTTAACATTGCAGAGAGAGAACATGCAGAGCAGGGTGGAACATCAGAAAGGAGAAGTGACAAAGTAATGAGTTACCTGGAGTCGAAGAGGAAGAAAGTAGATGGTAGAAGTAGGGCAAACATGCCTTGGAGAGAGGAGGATGAGTTCCTATTTTTGGATTGCTGCATTTCTTTACATGTATTTCCCCCAATCTATAGGTGGTGGTGTGACCTCGGCTATCTCAGTTTAAGTTCAGACTGATTTTTTTGTTGTTGATGTTTCATTTTAGTTTCCCTATAAAAGTGTGTATCCACCAGAGTCTACAATCAAATTTACCTTAAGCAGACAACAGTGCAAAAATTATGGATTCATAGAACTGCTGAGGTGTGAAGGGACCTCTGGAGATTGTCTAATACAACATCTGTGCTCAAAGCAGGGACAACTAGAGAGGTTGATCCACTAAGGTTTTGAGTAACTCAAAGGATGGAGGCTCCTCGATCTCTCTAAGCAACTTGTTCCAGTATTCAACTAGTTTTATATTACAAAAGTTGTCTGTTATGTTTGCATGGAGTTTCCTGTGTTTCAGTTTGTGCTCATTACCCCTTGTTCTTACACTGAACATTATCGAGAACAGTTTGGTTCTGTCTTCTTTACCACTGCCTCATCAAGTATTTTTACACATTGGAAAGACCTGCCCCAAGTTCTCTCTTGTCTGGGGTAAATAGTCCCAGCTCTGTCATCCTCTCCAAATGTCAGATACTCCAGTACTTTAATCATCTTTGTGACCCTTTGCTGGACACTGGGGAGCCCAGAACTGGATCTGGAACTCCAGATGGCTGTCACCAGGACTGAGGGAAGGATCATCTCCTTTGACCCATCTGTTCTGCAGTATGGCAAATATGACAGAACTATTGCAGGAGATTAGCAAAGAAAGACTCAACTTACTACATTTGCAGAGAACACTATGAGAAAAGCAGGGAGACTGCTTGTGTCAACAGTCCAACCTGGTTACACCAAAATATCTCACAGGGTTTCTCCAGTATAGGCCTTTTGCCTTGCATCTTTCTCTCAGAGTATGGAAAAGACTCGACACCAAAAAGCCAACATCCCAAGTAAATTTCAAAAAATCCTTCATGTTTTTCAGGATGGTTTTTCAGAGTTGCTCACAGCCTGTTACAAGACCTAGATCTGTACAGAAACAGCAGAAGAGCAGCTAGCATTATATAACGCAACTACAACGAAGAAACCTTTTTCCACATTAATTATCCCAGCTGTTGAGAAGTAAACACACTACCTGTCAGAAGCTAGATGAAATCACCACCAATATAGTTAAATTTATTGTAAATTCTAGAAAAATCTTCACCTATTTCCAGGGGCAAGCTTAATAGCATGCATAAGCTGAGATGAACATTTATAGCTCTCTTTTCTTCTCTCATTATGGTGCACACTCTTCTGCCTGTGAACAAAAAAATCTCTGTAAGGTAGGAGTCACAACAGGTGGTAAACGCTCCAACATTTAAGGGCTTGTTTAGATGGTAAATGAAACCAACCCAATTAAATCAGTTGTAAATCACATCCTTAACATTTCATCAGTAGTTAGCATGAGACAGAGATTTCAGAGCCATTTCAGTACAGCTAAATGTGATTTCTTTTATCAGCTTAAATTACATCAAAACTAGGGTTTACAAATAGAGCTTAATCAAAATATTATTAATTAGAATGCAGTTATTTCCTTTGGTTCTAGTTACCACATAGATGAATCCTAAGACTTTGTAAACATATGCATACACACAGAGAACACTCACTGGTTCAGTGGGAAGACAGATTACAAATTACTCAGCGCTGCCAATTAGTGAACAAGCAAGGCAAAAAAATTTGCAAATAGAGGCAAAGCAGAATGCTTCACAAAATGTATGCTGTTTCTTGTATTTTAAAAATGTCATAACTGATACTGTGAAACACCTTACCCAGAGAACCAGGGAATATCCTGTAACACCCGATATCGGAAACTATATGTGAATGTATAACACATAGGAAAGAAATTCTCATTACGGCCCTGGGTTAAATATTTAGCTAATATTATTGGAAGAGACGCGTGTCAGCTTGAGATACATATCAGCAAATGGCAAGGGGAGTTTCTGTGCTGATATATTTACATGATTGTTCAGGAATACTGCAAGTAATTTTCTGTAGGATGCCCTAAAACAAATTAGTGCTACTATATACACAGCCCCCCGTTAAGCTTTCTACCAGCATTTCTGTGGTCATGTTATACCAGTGCAAATGTGCAAGAGCCAGCAAATCTTTAACTCTGCATATTCTGCAGAAAGTTTTCAAATAACTTCCTGTGAGGATTCAACAGAAAATTTTGACCTGCTAAGCTCATTCAGTCAGGGAAGAAAAACTGTGCCACATGACCAATAACAAACAGGCAGTACAGCTTAAATTACCAATATTGAACACCTCCACAAACCACAGAGTAATTTACAACATGTCAGTCAGCTGCAAAGGCTTCTGAGGAAACAGCAGCCAACTGGGAGATGTTGCATAAAGAGGCGAGATTCAAAAAGGCAAATGAGGCAGCTTCAATTCTTACATAAGCTAATGCAGCATGTACATTACTTTCCCTCTCTTGTCAGCAAATGAGACTGTTTTCCATGGAACATGTAGAGCCTGTGCTCTTACATGGAGCTGCTTTCTGTATCAAGGAATCCCGTGTAATGCTCTGCACGGTGGGTATGGCCAATAAATAAATAGAACTTTGCAAAATTAGCATCACTGGCCTCCAGTCGGGATCCAGTCCCTAAGGGACAAAAAGCTGCAGTCAGAGTCAGGATGACTCCAGGCAGATGCCATATCCACTGTGTGGATTAAACATGAATGTCTAGTTTAAACATGAATGTCTGGGGGAGTTTTTGCCACCCCATAACGACCTTATAGACCTTATATTTTCAGATGCTGGCTCAACATCAGAAGACATGGAAAGGGATGCGATTACTCTCTGCAAATACACCAAGGAGGAAGTATATGCTAGAAGGAAAGAAGAATTTAAAAACAATGTTGGCTCAGCAATAGGGAGAAGTCAGCCAGAAATATGTTTAGATATTAGAAAAAAAGGTCATAAGCTTCAGGGGAAAAAGTGAATGTGGGGCAGATATTACATAAATATAACAAGGGAAGAAATCCTTTCCTCATTTTTAACATGATTGTTGCTAAGCATAATACATTGCAGTAACTTGTTGCTGGAAGGGACAGGCTTGGGAAGGTCCCTCTACTCCTGTCAAAATTTATATACATAGATGGAGAGACAGACATGGAAAAAGGTTGGTTATGCATAGCAAGGTGAGCCTCAAAAGAGTATGAACAAAAGCAAATTTATTTCCTCAAGGGAAAAAAAAACCAAAAAACAAAAACCCAGCAGTGAGTAGCTAACATAAGCAACCATGTTATAACTCAGGTTATTGTTTTTTCAAAATATTGGCATACTGTTGTCATGCAGCTATTATGAAGAAATCACACTGTGAAGCAAGAAGCCTTCCTGCAAACCAGGATGGGAAGCACAGAATCAGCTGCAGTTTTTTCACTGCAGGGGTTTCTCTAAAGGAAAAAAATAATAATCTGATCATTGGTTTTGCACACACACTAAGAAAAAATCAGTTTGCAAACAATGAACATCCTTTGTGTTCAGCGTTGGCAAAGCAATTGATTCTAGTTTGAGATTGGACTTGTGCCACTGCAAAAGCAGTTCGTCTTTTCTGTTCTGAAAAGTACTGTAATGCAGAGCTTCAACAGAGAGGATTTTTATCATTAGACTCCAGCTATATTTTCATTCAGTTTCTCTCACTTCACAGAAAAAAGTATGGAATTCATCATTCCAGCATATTTAGAAATAAAGTAACTCTGAAATACTGCAGAAAATGTCAGAATTTATTATAGAACAAAAAAATCCCCACAAAACCCAAACAAAACAAACAAAACCCCCCAACACTAAGCTTCCATTATACTGTTATCTTCCTCCTTCACAGAGTTTTCTCTGCTTTCTCCACCAACATTCAGGAACACACGAGGATGTGACTTCCCATAGGTCTAACAGGTCTTAGTATGCATGCTATATACATGGCGGAATACCAGAGAAGACCCCACATAATTATCAGGCGAGAAATAGGGTCACATAAATAGAAAAGATTCTTAGAGTGCCAGAGAGCTTTTTTTTTGTACTCTTATGTGTTCAGGAACTCACATTTCCTCTCAAAGCAGATACCTTTGCATATCCAAGCAGCAGAATTAGTCCACTTGAAAAAAATCTGTCCTTCCAATGGCACCTTTATGATAAAATATGAGTAATCCGCTATAAAAATTAGGACCTTACTACTGGTTTCTGAGCCCAAAAGCTTCTTTATTCCTCACTGTGTCAGTGTGTCTAATAAAAGATTTCACTTCTCCCTATGAGCATTGTACCTCTCATATCCTCAGACCATCTTAGCTGGAACAACCCTGCTGCATTAAAAAAGACTCACAGCCTTAAAACTTGACAGACGTTTCTTTTTAACACCTTTTTATACAAAAGCAATAACAGCAGGTAGTAAACTAACACTGCTGCACAGCGTGGTATAGGAAGGAAGTGCTATAAACCCTATCACAATTATTTCAGTGAAAGACAAGGCCATCATTAGTGCCGTATTGATCAACCTCCCCCTCCCATCTCCACTGTTTGAAAATTCATTTAACATTATTACTGCTGCCTGAGACAGTATTATTATAACAGACCTGCATTATACAATAAGAGGCTTTGGTATAATGACATCTGAAGCACCAGGGAGCTTGAATGTTTGCTACTGGTTAGAATGTGGTCTCCAGAGGGACACTTTCTTCATCACAAAAGGGGCTATCACATAGTCATTGCAGTGTGTAAATCAAATCCTCAGTGACTGCTGTTTTTTCATTACTTGTTTGTGACCTGGAACCAGATCCTTACAACACTGTGCTGCTGATTATCCACCTCTGGAACCCACAACAATACACTGAAATGATGAACAAATACTTGGAAATTGGTTGAAGCAAATTACCTACCTGGGTTAAAACAACAGGAACTTGTTTATTCTTTAGCCTACTTAAATAGGGACTTGGATATATAATCCCACTGCTTGGTGCTGTGGAGAATCTCTGGTTCCCATGCATAGCTGGGCACAGGCCAGACACAGGAAGCACAGGTAGATTTAAAGCATCCATTCTTTCCACCCCCCAACCAAATTAAGCTTTTGCCAGAGGTGGTCATTAAAAGACGCACATGTTGCACATTAAAGGCCATGTGGAAATCAAAGCCAGCAATTTACATAGGGTTTCTGCTAGTGTGAAAGCCCAGGCACGCCTGGGACCTCCATCTGGCAGGAGGCTGAACACAGGAGCTGATGCAGGCAAGCACACACTGAGTCCTACTGAGCCCTGTCCCCCACCGGCAGCTGCGCAACGAACAGAGCACACGAGCAGAATCGGCCCCCAGACAACACATTAGAAAGGCTGATTTTTAATGTCTGACCAGAGCCAGCTCCAGCTAGTGGTAATGATTTATAAGGGGGATTTGAGCTCACAGAAAGTCCTCTACATTTGCCATGGCATGGGGAATTTCTCCTGCATACCCCAAAGTCAACATAACTCACTAAGTTCATACCCCACATGAGCTGCCTCAGGAGGAATTCCACCCACACACCATTTGCATGGATTCACAAGCCCAAAGGCCAGATCACTCAATTTAAATTGTGACTCCCTGGGTAATTGTCAGCTTCCCACTCTGCCCATACCAGCTATGTGGGGCACAGCCAAAAAACGATGCGTAGCTTCGTTCCCTGTTGCCATCATGGCTTCATGGAAATGCTACAAGCTGGCACAGGTCACAACCGCTTCTTCTTAAGCCAGGACCTGAAACAGCTAGGCCAATAACAGAACCAAGGAAGAAATGGCAATGGGGAAGGCTGGGAAAACAACTGCAGTTTTCTTAGGGCAGCGAACCCTCAAATCCGATAGGATTGCTCAGGACACATGAGGGAGTGCCAGGTCTGCCACCCTCACCTAAGCCACTTCCAGCAAGGTGGCATTCATGAGTTCACGTGGTAGGAGAAAAATAACGCTACTATGTCCATAGCCTGTTCCCCTCCCCAAAAAACTACTTCCACCCTTTCCTCAGGCAGAAATTAAACAATTTTGCCATATGGACCAGTGCCTGTTCCTCATGCCAATCTCGATTCAAAGCCTGACACCGTGCTAGTGGCTGGTTGCTATTTGGCTTTGATTTACTGGGCTGGTGTGGGTGGGGAAGCAGGAGGAGAAACTGCTTGACGTGGTATAGAATACATATCCTTGCAGTCAAATGAAACCCTGGTGCTTTGTGAGTAATGAGTCAGGAAAAGGCAGGAGGAGGCTGCTCACCATCCTGTTAGGGATGGATGTCTCTGGTTAAACAAGCAGGGAAGCAAGAGGTGCTGGAATATAGGCCAGGTGCAGGAGAAACAGGGTAAGTTTGCTGCTTGCATGGAAGAAGAGCACATGGATCTAATTCTAACCAGAGTCCAGCAGTGACACTGCTAGTCCTGCATTTAAGGAACAGAGGAAAGGTGACTAATGGAGTTTGCTTAGGAGGAGGTGAGAGGCCCAAAGCCCCGTCTGCCACAAGAAAGGCGCCGGGCTCTTTTGCCAGTCACTGCCAATCCCCTTGGCTCCCTCTGGCAACAGTAGAAGACACAGGCATACGCTGAACTGAGTAGATGATCCAGCAGCCCCCCACACCAAGGCAACAGGGCCAACATTTGTTTTCAATATCCAGGAAAGCCAAGCAAGTAAGCCTTAGCAGCTAGTACTGAGAGAAAACAGCAGAAGTCATGGCCCTGAAACCTCAGTGGTGCTCTCCTGCAATTATTTTGAAAAAGACCCATCTTATTCTCCTGTATTTCTACTCAGCAGGGGGAGGTGAACTTATCTGCTGCCTGTGATGTTGGCTTAAAAGCTCTGCTTAGGACACCATCATAATTCTTGTCTTTCTTTTTTGCTAATGGTTGCATACCTTTGATTAAAACCTGCATGGTGCATTAAAGGCTAAAACAGATGATGAATGCCATGTAGTACTTTGCATTAGATCAGAGTTGATTAGAATTTTTGATGATCTAGCAGCTAGAAGAGGAAACTGCATGAGCAGTGAAAATATTCAGCTGTTACTGTTGTAGGAGGCAGTGTCTTTTGTCTGACACAAGATACAAAACAGTAACTAAATGGGCAATGTACTCTGTTGATCAATGAATGGCTTTATAGCACAATAGAGCTCTGTAAAGAAAAGCTGGTGAATTAATCAGTCCAAATATTTGTAAGACTTCTTGCTTGTTTTCAAGTGGGTAACCCTCCCCCCACAACAGTTTTGCAGCCCGATGCTAGTTAGCTTATTTTTCATCGCTGCAAATATAACAGTCAAGTATTTTAAAGAAACAAGCTAACAACAAAGCCATCTAGTAAAAGTTAAAGCTGCTGACCCAAGTGCATATCACATCAGCATCCAGACAGATATCTTTAGTAATCTCTGCCAACACACCAGTTAAGCAAATCACTATTGCTGCTCTGGGTGAAAAGATTTAGTTGAACAGGACAGACCAGTCGCAGAGGAGGAAGCTGCCTGATTAAACATAATGCTGGCAGAAAACTGACGGTATGAGAAAACCCAATGTGACATGGAGGGAGGTTCACTTTCTAAGGTCATCCGAAATATGAAAGAAGAGTGCACAGAGCAAGTGTATTGAATAGGAACAGAAGGAAAGAGACGGAGATGAGTAAGGAGAAATGGAAGACAGAAAAGAAATGATAAAAAAAGGCCAAACTGTTTTTATGGTACTGACGCCAAACAAGGAAAATGGATTGTATGTTCTCTTTGGTGATCTTTTTAACCTAACATCAGGATTTTTTTTTTTTTTTTAAATATATGTAGCTATTAAAGATCTCTTCCTTTGTAAGAGAATTTTTCAAGAAAGACATGATGCAGCATCTTGCAAGGCAGGCCACAAGTTATTAGCTCACTATTTATAAAAATGTTGCTAAATACCATCAATTACCTTTCCAGTCAAACTGAGTTTCAGTAACTGTCTGAACCTTTCCAGTTTGGTGCACTGATGTTGCAATGGTTTCTTTGTCACTTAATGCCCCACATATGCACTTATAAACGAGATCATGGCACTCTGATCAATGGATGGCTAAGGTTACAGAGCTGAAGGGAATTTGAATCCAAGACCTCCCTACTTCTAAAACTACAGTTTTAAAGCTGAGTCAGAAGTAGGAACACATATTTTGAACAAGTATCAATATCTTCAGGTTCACAGGCCATTCTAGTGTTCAAGTTAGAGCTGCTTTTCAAATCAGTTATGTATATATCTATACACAAATCTGGAATAAACTGCCAAATCACCTCTTAGATTTAAGAAGGGAGAACTGGGTAGAAGGCATACTTTGAGAAGCCCGGAAGTAGTAAAGGAAAGCCACAAAGGCCACAGAAATGAAAACACTTCTACTGGTATCACATACAAAACCACTTCCACAACTGCAAGGAAGCTGTAACTTGCCCTTGTTCCAGGCTTCCCCAGGATGTGGGGTTCAGAGATCTGGATCCTGGATCTTCCTGGACAAATGCTCTGTTCACCATGCAGACAGTTACAAATTCTTTTCCAAGCAAGCACTTGCTTGAATCCTGTACAGAGGATATTGACCAGTTCTTCTCTCCTGCATGTACTTTACCATCCTTGCTTGGATTATTCTCTCTGAGAAACTTTCCTTGTGCTTTCTGTCCACGAAAACGTGAGTGCCCAAGGTAGAAAGAAGCCATCACAAGGCCTTAAATAATCATACAGTAGATTATAGAATATCCTGCCCTGTCTAGGCCAGTGTGAGCTTTTGTCCCATCAAAGTGCACCATTGCTGCTAGCCAGACACACTTTTCCTAAAGTAGGCTGCTGTTTTCAGAGGAAAAAAGAAAAACAAATGTCAACAAACCAGAGCAGTATTTCTAACTGCAAAGCACAACTAGTGCCTGTTTCCAATTTTTTGCTACTCACAACTCCGTTGCAGCAGATCATACGTTTAGGAAGCATAAATAAAAAGGAATCATCCTGGAAAGAGGGTGAAACAAAAGCAAAGTACTTTACAGACAGCTTCAAACAAAACTAGTACTAGTACAACAAGCCAGAGAAGTAACTAAATAATCTCTTCTCTTATGGAGATAATGTGTTTTGATCCAAAAACTGTGTCAAATTTTGTATGTATTTGCACTCTGCTATGGTTACGTGCTATTTCTCATCAGTGTTTGAAAGGGAACATACTCCAAAGGCACACCAGCTAGATTACATGGACACATTATAAGTTTCACAATCTTGAGAGCATCCTACTTTGATCTCAGGAGTTGATTGTTGGAATCCCACAGAGCAAAGAGATAGCACAGGAGGGTCTTTTCACTGATATACACATAAGGAAAAATTTACGAGATTTCTGTGAAATTGCTTTGGTTTAGAATTTTCTCAAGTGTTTCATTTCAACTATAAATAGAAAACAGAATCTCATGACAAAGATGTAGTTGACATAGTGTGCAATTTATCATCTGTGAGCACATTTCAGAGTGCTTGTCTCAAAGCTGACATGCTGTGTGGACTCTGCAATATGACTACTTTAATATATTCCATGACAAATGCAAGTAAAAGTAGCTGATATACAAACAATCCACAAAGAAAATTCTCCATTGCCTCTCCTGATCTGGACTTCTTTCTGATAACAAATAACCTTGGGGAGACAAAAAACGTCCAGCATAAATGGAAAAAGCATTGTTTCTCTGGGTTACTTCCATGCTTTTGCCGTGGGTTGTAAAGACCTATTCCTGGGAGCACACTTAAATAGATTTGACTTCTTCCCCACCTATAAAAATACCACAGACATGCAAATGATCCATAATATATATGTAGACAGCCACTGAAGTCAATGAACCAACATAAACAAAAGCTACAGTGTCTGGTTCCATGACCGTCACTCACTTTCAGAGTATTTTTCTCCTCAGAACCATTTCTAGCAAGAATGAAAAAGTAATGTTTTACAGTATAATGCTATTATTCTCCCGCATCTCAGACAGCAGATCCATAGGTATAAGTATAGGCTGACTGTACTAGTGCCAGCACAACTGAAAGAGGCAGATGACCTCTTCTGCTAAAATCTAGTGTAAGGTGTCAAGGGCTGCAAGTGATTTAAGGCTGTGGCACCTTGGAGGTGAGGTGCAGTCTCAGAGTCCAGATGATGACTATTAGAGAAGAGGTTCTAGATTCAGCCCACTTGAATATTGGCTTCAGTGACCATAGCATACTGAATGCACTTGGATTATCACTGAGAATTTTCTTTTCTTCCTTGTGCTCTAGGAAGCTACCTACGTGCTGCAAGGGCAAACTCACAACTTTGCTATAGTAATAGTCAAGCAGTTTAAAAGTTTCCCTGTCTTTTCAAGCCAGTTTCCAACTCTTTTTGCGCAGGTATAAATCCAGACTGCTGAGTCTGGCTGCAGCAGAAGTCTGGATTTGCACAGGAATAACTGGTAGCAGACTTTAGCCCACTGTTTTTCTTTTACAACCCTTGCAATAAACTAAAGCAGCAGCCGACAACAATTCCTAAAAAATAAGGCCCTGACGGATACTTGCTGGATTTTTCTTTGTTTCCTGTAGCACCTGCTTCTCTTACACAAGCAGCGCAGCCTCCTGCAACTGGGAGCAGCAGTAGCCTCCTGCTCTGCTGGACACGCCACCAGAGGGCAATGAAACACATAGACTGCGACAGCTGTTTGGCCCCGAGTCTGGCAGGTCAAAGCTCCTGTGACAGCCAGAAGCACACTTGGCAGCTGCCATGGAGAGACCCGGATCCACTTAAAAACCACATCCAGTCTGTGCTTCTACCCGACATTACACAAGGATCAGGCTGCAACTTCTCTTCGTGTACTGGTCAAACCTTGGAAAGCCAACAACTTCTGTAGTCCTAACAGACAAAAATTGACTGGTGACCTTAGTGCCTGAGACAAGTACTTCCATTGGAGAAACCTTACCCAAAGTTATCAACATGCCATTGGCTTCATGCTCATTCACACCCCTGCACCTCCATGCAGCTCAGGAGAGGAGGAAATCCAAGTTCTCAGTAATGGCTCATTCAGGCGAATTTGATGTCTCTTGGGTAGAAATTATGATGTTCTTTGTCGCATGGTAAGATGCCGTTGAGTAGCTTCCACTCTTCTGGGGTGGTTTTTACTCTTTCAGGTCTATTATTTGCAAATGATGTTTTTGAAATCCAGAGGATAAGAATTGGTTATGTATTTTTTTTAGTGCTAGGTTATGTATAGAAATAAGTGTAATATACCTCTGGTTTCAAGTCACCTTCCAACACTTCATTATTTTGCAGAGCAGTAAATGGCCATTAAGTACAGAATCAAAACTGAATCTTGCATTTGGTGGCTGACTAATTTTCTAATGTCACAATTTAATCATCTTGCTTTGGCACCAGAAACTACTACCTGCTATTTTAAGCACCAGGTTCAGAATTTGGATGTCCCAGCTAAATTCAAATTAGCCTAATACAGAAGCTGGTTACTACCATTTATATGATGAGAGCCCTCTGAATCAACTGCCTATTTTGACAATCTACGTATTCAGACGGTGCTTGGGTAGAATAGCTGGCTGATATCTTTTCAGCTCTGCTGGTCTCAGCTCTGAATTACTCCTGAACAAGTTCAGATATTGATGGGTACTCAAAGCAGGGTTCCTATATCTAGATATCAACAAAGTCTTCCCTGTTTTCCTTGCCCCTAATCTGGGGTCTGATCAGGGAAACTGTTGAAATCCATGGGAGCCAAAGTGATTTCACGACTTTAGAGAATCAGCATCTTAATCACATTAAAAATATTTAATTAATACAAAGCCAAGGAATGAAAGCAAACCTTTACCATAAGTAATTAGAGCTTTAAAAAGTAGGTATGGTGTCTGCTAGACAGCACCAACCAGAGTAACTTTTGTCTTCCAGGCATGAGTCAGAAGGTTAGATTAACTGTCAACACAATAATACTGGTATTAGTTATTGATATCTCAAAGACTGATACTGTGGTGGGATCTGCATACTCACCAGTGAAGGATCTCAACTCCAACAAGTACAAATACAGAGTTCAAAAAGTCTAAGAAAATAAGAGTTTGAGAAGTCTGAGACTGATTTGCTCTTAATTAGAGGGGTTAGGATAAGTCTTCTGTAAAAGGAAGGAAAGTAGGTGGTGCATGTAAAAGATGAAGAGATTTAAAATGTAGGATGGGAGGGGAAGGAAAGAAGAAATGAGACTGGGATTTGGAACAAGATTCTGTAAATGTTGCTTTAACTATTAATTGAAGAGTAAACATCCTATTAAATTCCTATTGAATGTGTCCATGAAAAGTGGTAGCACAAGTCAGATCTGCCCCATGTGGGTATTGTTTATGAAGCAGCCTCCTTGGAAGTGTTCCTCAGACTTCTGACAAATGAACTTTCTGTAGGTTGTATGTTTGAACATGGAATGCCTATTGTTTCCATCTGCCTTTGGCTTGTACAGTTCCTTGGGGGCTTAATAGAGAGACAGACTTTTAGTAGAAAGAAGGCTTTATGGAGTGGCAAAAGCGTATTCTGGGAGAATGCACTAGGAAGAAAAAAAGAAAACACAACAAAAACAACTTACAACCAACCACTGGTTTCTACAGAAATTAAAACATTGCAGAAGAAAAATGCTTTCCAAAAAGTACGTACATTTTTCATGGGGTGGGCCTAAAGCACTTATTTATATTTCATCTCCGTATGACACGGTTTTGCTCATCTAATTCCATTTAGAACATTACAATTTTCGTTTCAAATGTCTCTCTGCTGAAACATATTCTCTAAAGTGCCCTGGAGCTGCTGGTATTGTGAATGTTATCTAAATGACTCATTCGAATTTTTAAGGACAACTCAGCTTAGAAATACTGTATTCTGTTTTTCAGTTGCTTTTATTTGAATGTTTTTATTTTGGGGTGCAAAGAAGAAAGATGCAGAACAACAGATAGCACTTGAATGGAGTCACACAATTGCTGCTGTTTTCTACTTTACAGGATGAAGCCAGACACAGGCAAGTGGCACAGTTTCTCCTGATATGCACAGAGTGAATCTTGATTACTTACGCTATTCCTGCAAAGGCCCCTTCACAAAAAAAACCCTGAAATATCTCTGGTTTTGATCAGAAAGTGAAAGAAAACTATCAAACACTGTTGCTTAGATGATGTCTGTTTCTGTGGTGCTGCGTCATATTTCACAAATCGCATAACTTCGACAACATTTCATGCACACATTGTCTTTGCACACCTGTATATATCTGTATGGTGAAATTCTAGCTCCCATGAAGCAAAAGCTTTCTTAAAATACATATTATACTATAACCTTATGCACAAAAACATTCACAAATACTTCCTTGCATATAGATCAGGTCAGGTTCTGTGTCATGTGTACCACAGGGCCCCTGAGGCTGCAGTCTGTATTTTGAAGGCAGAATTTGTTATTTTGCTGAAGTAGACAGACTTAAGGGCTAAATTGTATGCTTTCTGAAAAAAGAATTCAGACTCAGGAATACCTCGTTGACTTCACTGACATGGAAAAAGTCACTGTAGAAAGGATGCTCCTCTAGTACCATCACACAGCAAGACAGGAATCCGTTGGCTGTTGAGCTACTTTAACTACCAGGACACCACTTAAAGTGAGTTACCTGTAGTTTTGCACTGGTAGTTTCCATACAGAGCCAGAAAGCTCACTGAGGAGGATATTCTTTCAGGCAGTGCAGACATTCAGTTGAGATCAGTCAGAATTGCATGGTTTTTACACATGGAAATGCACAATTTGAACTGTATATGTTGACTGTTGATTGAAATGAAACTAAAGCAAGCTGGACTTCTGCTGCATAGAGAGTAAGATTTTCTCAGGCTGTCAGAACAAGACCTCTAAGGGAGTCAGGCCATTTTTCAGAACAGAAAAGAGCATATTCCTAAATAACCACCCCAGACTTAACCAATGAGACAGCATATATAGATAACATTTCCTAAAAGTTAAGGCCAAAAAGGATACCAGATGCACCTACTGTGTATTCACAGACCATTAATTTTAACCAAAACATCTAGTTGATGCTCAAAGACTTTAGTGAGGGAAAAGCATTTCTCTGCTTAGAAAACTATCTGCTACAAGCACAGGATTGGCAAGACCTGAGGAAGCCATGCAATGGCAAGGAATTAATCATCTGAGATGTACACAAATGATCCTAGCAGACGAACCACACCTCATGCTATATGAGGTGAAAGATCCACAGAGCCTGCCAACCTGACTGAGGGAAAATTCCCTCCCAAACCAACTAAGGTAATCCATAATCACTCTCTGTGCCACCTACAAAGAGATCTCCTGCTCTGGCCAATCTCTTGTGCTGCAGGGGTAAGCAGTTAATAACAATGAAAAGAAGCCGCATACGGAAACCTTCGTTCCTTGCGCAAGGGAGGAGATGAAAAGAAATCTGCCCTGATCATCTTCAGAGAAATTCAGGTCTGTTAATTGTCTTTATGTGAAGTTGCTGGCTATAAGCTTTTGAGTTGAATGCTTGCCCATAAAGGAAAGGGATGAAAAAGGCAAGCTGTCCAGGCCAGGCTTGAGCTCTCATGATCGACAGACCTCGCAGCCAGAAAGCAGCTTCTTATTTCAAGACTGAATTAGCTGAACTTGAGCTTCTGTCAGCCAGGTGGAAAAGCCTCTGCTGTCAGGTGTCTTCTTCAGACTGACCTCTCACCCTGCTCTCAAATTATCTGAATACTCTGAATTCTTGACACCCCTCATACTGATGTTTGTTTTCCAGTCTTTAACTCACATTAAAGCCCAGCTTAGACAGAACAGGTCACATCACCTGATGAGGAAGCCTACAAACAGTACTAAGTATTTCTATTTTTCATGGATCACAGTATCCCTTTTTTGCCACAACACCGCAGGAAAAATTAAAGAAATTATCCGTGAAGTCACATAAGTCCATCCATAAACCACTGTTTTCCAAAATGTGATTTACTGCATTTTCCATGCCAATATATACCAGCTCGGGCTTGACTGTATTAAAAAAAACCTCTTCTGTTGCAACAGAAATTTTAAACTAGGTGATTATTCTTTACTTGGCCTTATTGTTTCTTTTCTTGCTAACCTTTTCATCAAACTTGGTGGTATCCATCAGCAGACGCTATACATTACCGACTTTATCACTGATTATGGTTTGCCCACTCCCTCAGCGTATGGAGTAAAGCTACTGTAAAAGTACCTGAACCAGGTGAATGACTTATGGGGAAAGGGTGCTTCCTATAGAGATTGTCACAACTGGAACCAGAGAAAGATTATTGAATATTTTGGGCAGTGGGTAAGCTATAAAGCTGAAGAGTATTTTCTTGCTTCTACAGAAAAAAAAAAAAATATATAGAGGAGAGATTTTGCTCAGGGGACAGCAACTGCTTTGCTGATTGAGGTGGAAAATCTGTGAAGGAGCATCTTGTTAGAGCTGCTGGCAGTGTATCATCCAGAGCTGTACATGCTTTCTCTTCACCAGACAGGGATTTTTCATTTCATCTATCATTCAGAACTTGTTGTAACGCTTCCAAAAGTCACATTACATTGTCATACACTCCCATTAACACAAAGGCTTTCACCTCATGAAGAAACTGGCTGCTGTGGAAGATGGGCATTGTGAGCAGGTGCTACAGGTGGCCTTTTCACATTGAGATGCTCCACCAACACATTCAGCCAAAGAAGCTGTGTTTCTTCTGAAGATGAGTTGTATCTCCCCAGCTTCCTGCACAACACCTTGTACCTGGGTGTTCTGAATATTTCTAGCATCCTTCTCCATCACCATGCCAATTATACTACTTACTACACTCCCAGCCAAATTAAACACAGAAGTTGCTTCCACCAAGTAACAAAATTTCTGAGATCTAAGGAAAGCCCAGCAACACATCCTGAACTATTGGCTACAGTCTTCTTCCCTAAAGAGAGGAAGGCCAGGCCATATAATATTTTCTTCATAAGAAGGAGATAACTTTTGCCCTCAACAAAAACACTACAAATTAAGCCATGTCAGGAATAGTAGCTAAAGTAGTACTTTCAGTGGTCGGGAATGACAATCACATCCTGATTCTTCTGCTTTACTCAGACTTGTTGCCTTTTACTTTGGTAACAAATTTACTTGAAAAATTATACCAGGATTTGTACCTCTACAAAGTCTCATCTATGCCTTTGTTTATTCTTTCAGGATAAACAACTTCTCTTGATGTTATTAATCACAACTAACAAAAAAAAGGGGGGGGGGGCAGATTATCTAAAGATCATGTACTATATAGAGCAACAATGGTTTGCATGTGCTTTCACTCCCAGTTTTAGAAAGACTCCACTGTGAAATGGAGTTAAATTTGCACAAGCAGCTCAGAAATACTAACTTAATTCAAGACATTACCAACAACTTCTGTTTGATGCACTTGTTACCCCTCAATTGCTGTGGGTGTTTGCTTCAGGTATTTTGTGTTGGAAATACGTGCTGTTACCAGCAGCTGAGAGGAGCAGCTATGATTGCAGAAGCAGTGGTAGCATTCAATGCCCACAAATTTCTTACGTAGTACTGTCCATGCTCTGGATGCTCACAGGTTGCAAGAAAGGTCCTAGGGGAAAACAAGTAAAAATAAACATTTTTATTGGCAGAAAGACAATTTCAGGAGAAAAATGTTAAATCATTAAAAGAAAACTTCCACCTTCATAACTGACAGATTTTTAAAAATTTCTTTTCAAAAATGCTTGTTCTATATACTCTTTGGCAGCATACTAAAAATGTATTAAAGCCACAGACCTATTCAGAAGCTTCAAGAGCCGAGAGTTGATGGCATGCTGCACTTGCTGTTTTGATGAGTTTACACTCCATGAAGAGGAAGGAAACATCCCCCTGCACAGCATATGGCAGCACTACAGGAGATAGCAACAAGAAACGACCTTCAAGGGACCATCTGCCAGTTCTGCTCCAGTCACACCTCCTCCTTGCCCACAACATGACCCTTATACCAAGGAGACCAGCAAAGGATGCACATGGGAAACATCCTAAACAGTCAAAGCTCATGCTAGGCTTGCATCATTCACTTCACCTTTGCTAGAGTTTTTCCAATTAAATGCCAAGAGCATTTAACCTTTAACACTGTTGTCCAGAAGCATCTGAACACACCACTGAAATCATGGCCCAGAGGTGGTTATCCATTCCTCACTGCTTCCATCTCTTTAAATATTCTTTCAAAGAATAACAAAGGGAGAAAACTGCTAAGATAAAAATGTGATCTTTATGGCAGATGGTACCACAGGATAAATGGCTGTCGGTCTGCTGTAAATAATTCATCATTGTCAAGTGTGGTGCTCCAGTCATCTCAACAGAAGTATGTGATACTAAGAAAAATGTAACATTTGTCACAGAAGTACCAAAGACATCATGGGGCTTTCTTTTTAACCCAAGTTAGGTGCAAGATATGATTGACAGAGCCAAGCAAGACTTTAAAGATGCACAGGAACAACCTTCCTTACACGCACACACATCCCCCCTCCACAAGATGTGTGACCCCCCATAACCAGAGACAAGTAAGCTGAGTGCCACTGACTTTCCATTCACTCGTGAGAAGGTGATCAGAGAATGAGAGGAATGGGCAGGAGCCTTGTTCTGTTTCTCTCCTAAGCCCCCAGCATGGCAGCCTGTGCACATCACATTCCCTGAGCATTTAGGCCACCAGCAATTTACAACATGTGTTAGAGAAAAAATGAAGTAGGGGGTCAGCTGGGGCTCACAAGATACCACTCAGCCTCACAATTCCTAGCACAAAGCCTGGGGCAGTCCAGCTCATGACACACTGCTTGACAACAGGGTTCAATCTCCTGTTTCAGGGATCACATGGGAACAAGTGGGCAAATAGGCAGTCACCAAGTGGAAGATATTTCTGTATACTGCCCTTACGATGTAGCATTTCCCTTAGATGGCTCCAGAGAGTCCAGACCTACAAGAACTATTCTTCCCAAATTACAGGAAAGACCAGCAAAACAAGGAACAGCATTAGTTGACCCAGTAGAGAAAATCCAGGTAAAGAACTGTAAACACAGAGTTTCTTGTTCCCCACGCTTGTCTCCCCAGTAACTGCACAGAGATGATGTGCTTGACCTCAAAGGGCAGCTTGAGTCACCTGTTAATCTCCTTCCAGAAGAGGTCCACGTATCCATCTTAGGTGCTCAATAGCAGCACTGAATGCATCCTTAGGGTTCTCCCTCATCTACGCCTCTTATAAAATACACACTGTTGTTGCAGGTCCCAGCTGGAGCATACAGTTATTTAGCTCAAGAGAATTTTTTTTAATCCCCTGCACTTCTGGCTGATGCTTGTGCATTCCAAGCAACAGTGAGAAATGCTTCTCTAACAGCCATAATGGATGGGGCACAGGACCAGGTCTCCAACGCCTGCCCTGGGCAGGCACATTTCCCCAAACAGCAGGCAAGGGTGGGCTGTCAATGCTGTTCCAACCCATAGAAATAGCAGGCAGACCTGAGATGTAGGATGAATATAGTCTTCATTCAAATGAAATATGCTTGTGCAAAATAGTGTCAACACCTCCCCTCTTTTTTTTTTTTTCCTCCCCTCTTGTCACTTCTCTCTAATTTCTGCTCATTTTACCTACATTACAGCTGTAGCTGTATAAATGACAGGCTGTGGCCTAGCATCATGTGACAGATCATCATGCATCAGCTCTGAAAAATGGAGATGCTGTCAACTGTCTGGTTCTCCTCACATTCACTGTCAGCATCAGTGCATTCAGGCAGCATGTCACAGCCATCTGAACAAGATGAATACAGCACTGTGAACATCAGCTTGGGAACCAAGTCAATCAAACATGTGACCACAACCACACAGAATCATTTGTGCTGAGAAACTGCCACAGAGAAAGGGTTCCTAGTGCCCTACTATCTACTGCCACTGGTAGTTTTTAATTAAAATATCTGCTTGATCTGGCTGAAAAACAAAGAGGGATTTTTGTGATGAGGCTTTCCATACAGTAGCTCGTAAAGAAAATCTCAGCAGCCCCTGGGGTTGAAGACAACCTTGGCATGAACTACAGCTGTCAGGGACCAGACTTGCTGTTCCTAATCTCGCTGGACTAATCTCACTGACAAGCTCCCACTGTGAAGCAAGGGGATTGAGTCTCCTGTGCTACCCAGGTGCCTCTAATAGAGGGTCAGAGGAGACAATGTTGCCTCCATTCCTCTACCTGGTCTAATAGAAGGTGTCACTGCCTATGGCAGGGGCATTGGAACTAGATGATCTTTAAGGTTCCTTCCAACCCAAACCATTCTGTGATTCTATGACTGCTCAGTACAGCTAATCTGGAAAGGAGATGAAATTAAAGTGACCAAAGTGACTAAATGACAACTGCTGCCATTTAGTTCTCATTTGTAAAAGCAGAAATAGCAATGAGCCATGCAATGGTTCAGTGCTACTCTGTTCACAGTACAACATGGGTGTGCACTGCCTCCTTTCCTACCACCCCCTCCTCAAGACTCCTGGACTCTGTATCCCAGCTGAGTGCATTAAAGGTTGTGCACCCCTTATCAAGGCACCTTGAAACAGAGGCGTTTCCCATATAACAAGAAACTGCACAGTGAAAAATTGTGGAGGGCATGAAACGGGAAAATGAACGTTAGTCCTGTTCCCTTGTATTTCATCAGACAATATCCATAGTTTTTATTTTTTTTCCTCTCTTTCTTCTCTCCGTCCCTAGAGTGCTCCTCTCATACATGTGTGCAGGTCTTTATGTGCCTCTCTTATAAAATGTCGGTATTCTGTTGCCTGCTACAGGTTGGTCTCACAACATGGACAAACAATCAATCACTACACAAACAAGCAAGAAAATGTTAACCCGTTGTGCCTGTGCTCAAACTGGTTTCGACATCAACAAACTAAAGCAGTGGTCTGGAAAAACACCAGAAATGCCTTTAGCAATTCAGTGATAAAAAGCAGCATTCACTCAGTTGAAGTGGCATTTACGGGCAAATTTTTGAGCACTGTCCCAGAATGAAAAATGGGCAGTATGTTAAAATAAGTATCATAAAAACATCAGGAAAAACGCCAAAAAAGCAAGGACTTTGCAAGAGTCAGAACAGTCGTATTCAAAGAGAACAGGATTTCAGCTCAGATAAAAGATGACTGTTTCAGCTGTGTTGGGAGGTTCTCCAACCAGAAGATCCATTCGAATTGTCAGTGGAAGCCTGCACTCTTTCTGGCTGCTAACACAAACATTGAATCTCTTTCTGGGGTGGCAGAACCTCTGCTACATGGCTGTATATGAATGACACAGTTCAGAGGACAGAGAAGAGGAACTCCATTGCAGTTACAGGAGCACTTCTGGCTTGACCAGAAGGAGATGAGCTAAACTGTGAAGGAAAAGATGCGTACCATACCATTAACAGTGAAGTGACTTCCTGATTTTTTGGACTGCATCTCTCGGCCTTGCTTGGATTGCCATCTCGCTTGGTACCTGAATGAGAGCACTGTCTCCTTCAGTGCTTTATCTGAAAATGAAAATTTAGAGTAATTTAGAAATTTAGAAAATTTAGAGTAATTCCATGAGGATCCCTTCATGACTCTTCTGCCCCTCAAATGGCTCTTGACAAAAGGAAAATGTTCCTTGCCTTCTTGATGTAGAATGCACATGCGGCTGAATAGGCAATTTATCTGAAATATGATACCCATTATTAAAAACAGCAAAAATCAAGACAGTTTACTTAAATTAGTAAAAATATTCCCCAAATTCCAAAAGACAACCACTATAGTTTCTGTGGATTCTCTACTGTCCTCATCGCAGTCAGCAGGGACAGTCATATGGAGATGTTGATGTGCAACTGTGGATATGAATCAAATGAAGATCCTACTTCTGAAATATATACCAAACTGTACAAGCTACTTCTGTCCTATGATTTTCCTAAACAAAGACATGCATTTATTTAAATAGCTCCCTGTGCTGACAAGGACCTTAAAACAGCTCAGTATCAGTGGATAAGATCTAGAAAGTGAAATTAGTTCGCAGCCAGGGGATCATAAAAATTGTGGAAAGTTTCTTCAGTTTTATATCACAGCCTGTGCTCCTGCCATACGCACATGAAAAAATAAGCAGTGAGGCCTGAGACCATATTTGATTCTGCTAATATTCAAACCTAGTCCATTTGGGAGATTAAAAAAAATTCTACTATAGTTCACAAAAGATAGAACAAAACTGAATTTTTCCTTTCTACCAATAGTATTTTGAAGAGTAATGCAGGAAAGCTGGAAGAGATTTTGTGTTTAAAAAAACACTATAGAAATTAAAGAACAATTTGTGTTAAAATAACTAATTCTTCATGACCTAGCAAATTGGACTTTTATTTGCCATGAGGTACAGTTACCTGACACATTGTCGAGTTGATGGATATTTTTAAAGTTAGATCTCATTTTAAAATGCAGGCTCTCTGCTGCCAGCATTTGAGTAATGTGCTGGCTCATTAACAGATCTCTTTGTATGAGAAGAGGTAGAAGATTATCCCCAAGCTCATGTTTTCTAGCCAAACAGACACATTATTCTTGCTGTGCTCAAAGTTCTGAATGGTCATTTACAGTAAAGGCAACAGCTTTCACTGGAAAACAAGTGACTTGCCAAGAAATGATGAATTTAAAAAAAAAAAAAGGAAAGAATAAAGAGAAGCAGATCTATTGCAAATCTCCAAAAGATGAAGCTTTGACAGGGAACAAACTTGAGAAATGCTGTAACTTGATCATCTATCTCATACCTCAACAGCTCTGCTATTCCTTTGGATTCTACCAAGAGGAATACAGAAATGTGACAGAAATGTAGGTGTCAGAAGACAACCTGACTGGGGGCAGGGATTGGAGAGGCAAAGAAAGCTATGAAATGTGATATAGGTATAGTGCCAAGTAATGCAGTATTAAGACAAGCTGACATTACTAGAACAGATATAATTCCTGGCCATATTTGATGGAGCTCATTCACTGTGTTCATCACTTCTTATCCAAGCTGTCAGGAACATTGTAGCACTTATCGTACACAGTATTAACAAAAAACACACCTTTGAAAACTGTGTTAAACAAACTGAGATAATTCATGACAGAGTTGCTAAACTCACAGGAAACGGGTTTGTTTTCTGACCACCGAGCCAAAATCTTGAAGACTTTTCATGACAGGCACTTCTCATATAACCATTGCTTACGTTTTTCTCACCAAGAAGCATTCTAAAATCTTAGTTTTGTGGAGTAACTGCCAAGAAAGTAGACAACTTCAAATTCTTTAAATCTCAAGTGTTAACTGGTGGGTCAAATAGAATCTAGTGGGTCATCCATGTGCCATGTCAGCACTTTAGTCAATAAGAACTGATACCTAACAGACCAAAACCCTTTGGGATATTTGTTCATGTTCTTTTAAATTAACATTGCATGTAAACTAGTCTACATAATTGAGCTCTGGGACAGCATTGTGATATTAGGGCAAGATGTAAGCCAGTCTCACCTGTCATTACTGCACTAGAAGAGCACAAACACAGATCCAGTATGGAGTGTGGTCACACTTGTTTGGCAGTTGCATGCAGAGAACGTGCCGCTCATCATTTACATCTCAGATCAGGGAATTAGACTTCTGTCAGCATCAGTGGAGTCAGTGAGGGAGAAAAGAGAATCAATCTGCATTCCATACTAGTTGGATAAAGTAAGTAGATCTGGTCAAACAGTGAACTAATTCAGAACTAGGTCATTAAACAAGTTAGCTCTGATATTATTCACCGAGTTGCATTATTCATTGTGTGCAGATAATTGTCAGGTCATTTGCAAAATATTTCTGGCTCATGATTATTTCACAGATACTCATTTCTTCAAAAAAAGTTTCAGTCACCCAATGAGGAAACAGGGAAAGAATGAACTGGATAATCTATTATATATCACAAGTGTTGTCTTGCTGAAGTGAACCTGTCATGAATAATCCATAGACCAAAACAGATGCACCTATCACTTACAACCAACACAGAGATAACAGGCTTGGTCTGCAAACAATAGAAAGTAGGTTGCTTATTGTATAATTAATTTGCAACAAATAATTCAGGGTGCTGGTTTCCCAGAACACATTTAAAATAATATCTATTTTGAAAGCAGTAAAATCATATAAACTTAAATAACACCAATTAATTAGATTAATTAATGCTAAGAACTTGAAGGTTGACTTCAGAGCCAACAAGGAAAAAGAGTATGATAAACAACAACAAAAAAAATCTATTTACAGTTTCTATATTGCTCCTCCTTCTGGATGAGAGAGAAGCGATACGTACTGACAGTGCCAGTAAACTCATAAATTTGCTGAGATCACTATCACCATTGCTGAAAAAAGTAGCCCACTACTCTCTATCAGCCTCAAGACATGACTGGGTACCTTGCTACATGCACAAGACCATCTCGGTACCACCTTCAGCGAGGTTGTTTCAGTAGTCAATGTCTTACTGAGAGGCAGTGTCAGGGAAAAATCAGTAGTGAAAAATCTAAATTACTTCATCCAATAATGCTTCACCACTATGAATAAAACAGGTCTTTACTGTTTTAAGGACATAATTTTGCTGCCTCCAGTTGTAACCTTCCCAAATGCCAAAGACTAATAAGAAAGAAGTGTTATTTGGCCTTGAATGGGAGACTCCTTGTGATAAGTAAGAGCATAAAGGACACAGGGAAAATTACTCAGACATTAGACATTTTTTTTCCATGGAATTCTTATTACCCTTTGAAATTTTCCTGCTGAACTTCCAAATCTGGATATTCCTTTAATGAACCAGATGTCTAGGAAATGACCATAGTTTGCTTATTTTCATCTGTTTTATCATTAAGTACCTCCTTAAAAAGCTTTCCTAATTTTTTGTAGAATTAGAAATAATAGGATTGCTGGAGATAGAATCTCCAGATTTGCCATCACAGAGATGGCAAGAAAAAAAACAAAAAAAGGACCCACTTTAAAACCCATAATGTGGCCTTGCCTTCAGGTTCCACTATGACACTTTTCCTTAATAAAGGAGTGAAAAAATGTGGTGAAAATATGTTCTAAATCAGACACTCTAACCTGCCTCTTTCTGGTTTTATTAGTATCTCAGTTTACAAATTTTGTAGACTTCATGCCTGAAACTCACAGGCAGTTGGGGATAACCACTAAAGGGTGCTGTACAAAACTAAAAAGGAAGCAGCTGCAAATGTTAGGAGTGGACTAAAGACTTAATCCTGCAACATCCTACTCAGGTAAGTGGGTCTTAATAATGAGAGTATCTTAACTGTGTGTAAAATTGGACACAAGGAACAGCTTGAAGACTTTGTGCATATTTTGCAGTACTCTGAAATGTTTCCTGATGAAAACCAGGTTTTCAAGTTGTCTTTTGGGTGTTACCATGGTAGTTGATATAAGGAAATAATTTTCAAGGACAGAAATGTCAAGTGCCTGATGCCCAAAAATCATCTTCAAAACACTTGAGGGATGAAGGCAGGGCTATTCACCCACTGTTAGTACAAGCAGGAAAGAGTATAATCACTTTGCATAGTTTCTCTCAGGAGGCTGAGGACAAACAGGAACAAATCTGAGGTCACTGCAGGCTAACACGGCAATTACCTTACCCTCCTTTTTCCCAAGAGGTGTCCCTTGTGCTTTTATGGGTTTCAGAAGAGTACTCAGCAGATGCTGAACTTCCAAAACAAATGATTATATGATGGGTTTGCTCACATGCCAGCCACCCTCACAGTTTAGGGGACAAGGACATGCTAAAGCATTTCCCTGATTCAGGGGTCAGCTGAATAGACAAATCTTCAGACTTTTTTCAAGTAGCTTATTTACTCTGTTCAATTTTATATTCTCTGTCCATAAATACCTCTTCTACTTTTGTCCTAGCCTTTTCTGTTAACTTTTTTTACAGTTTCAGAAAAATTCTGGAAAATATGCTCATCTTCAATATTTCTTTTATTTATTTATTTAAGATCCAGTTTTTCATATTTACCTCCATTTTATGACCCCTTGGAATACGAGTCATATCCATAGCAGTAAATGGCTGTAAATAACACAGTATCATGTAACAAAATGAAACACAAAAGCCACACGTTAGAAAACCAGACTGGTGAACATCCAGCTTGTAGTCCGACACTCTCAATATTTTCAAATATCTACCTAATTCAAATTGGTAGTTTTAGAAGGAATATGCAATTTTGGTCTAAATCTCCTTTAATGAATTTTGGACCTAAGCATAATAGTCTCTTCTTAGACATTGTTTTGGTTTCAGACCCATATAGAGTGGTTTTTATATACAGGGAGAAATAAAACACAAAGGGAGAGGAGAACAATTAATATGATTTATTAATATGAAATATGCATTAATCATTAGCCAGCCACTCTACATTCATCACTTACAGGAAGGCTCATCATTCAAACCATTTTTGGTGTCAATGTTAATTGCCTGATCTTGGGGGTGATCTTCCTTCCCACTGAAATCAACAAGACAACAACTTTCACTAACTTTTACAGGTTCACATTTTGCCCCTTCATGGCAGCCAAAGAGCTACCTCCGTGTGTTTCCCCTGTTTCCAAATAATATGCCTCCTAGGCCTCTTCTTTTGTCTTAGTTTTTTTCAAGATGACATCTATACATTCATAATTTTAGCAACTGTTTTAACCTACAGCGATTGCTTCATCACTGAAGCTGCTGAGAACATCACAAGGCTTTCTTTGTAAATCACTTCGCTCTTAGCTCTTGTGTTTTACTTTTACAAGTACAGCCACTACAAATATAACATCTGACCAGAACACAGGCATTTAATGCTTACCTGCCACTGAAACTGCTGCTTTGCCTATCACCACGGAGTAAAAATAACACACACTCCTACCAGGAAGGCTGCTTGGTAGGAGGATGGTACATCATACACAACACATAAAATACATCACCTGTCGTAGCAGATGACATCTGCTATGTCATATCTTTATGTAGGAGAATGTCTTGTTTTGCTTTACCCATCAGACTACTGATGTCAGAGGCTGAAAATCTTCTGGTGCCCATACCTTAATTCTGGTATAAAGGTTAACTCATTTTTACCTCCTCCGACAGGTACCAGCACATACAGGAAAGCTCTCATGGAAGATCGCGAATCTGCAAGGATGTTCACCTAGGCCAAACCTAGAAGTTCACAAAAGTCTGGGATTCTTTGCAATCCAGAGCTTGCACATGAGCTACTCATTCAGTATAGTGGCTTAGACAGGCTTAGAAAACCACTGTACAACAGGCAGCTAGATCCATTTAACTCAGATATATAAAAATACATCTCTAAAGGTATGGTGCTACATGCAACATCCAGCAAAGCAATCACACAACTCAACTCTGCATCACAGAGAAGGTCTTCCCTCCCCACACACCCAGTACATATTTGTCTTTAAAACAGTTCCCACACCATTTTTGTCACTGAAACAGCATTACTGGAAAATTGTCGCTAATTCTTTTTTCATCTTTCACAAGAAATGTTTCCCCATTATTTTATTTTAAATGTTCACATCATTTTGAAGCAATTTTCAAAATCACTGACATTTTTATTTCATGAGAAGCAGTCGTAGCCTTCACTAAAAAAGAATGTAACCCCTGCTGTTTTCTGTGAATTGGCATTTTCAAAAGTTGTTTTGAAAATTATTCAAAAACTGTTTGGAGTCTAGTTTTGAGTGTAACACAGCATAGAAAAGTTCATTGGAGATAGATCCATTTCAAATGGTGTGTATTATGTTATTTTTTTAAAAAATAATGTACTTTCTGATTGTCTAGATAAGCCTACAATAATTTCTATCAAGAGCCCTGAATGTGCTAATGGACTCCAATTCCCATGAATTCAATGGAAGCAACACACTTTAGTATCTCACAAGGAGATAACTGCCACCACATGACTGGATTTTCAAAGGACAGTTTCTCAAACTACCTTTGTCTTTAAAGAATTTAATTTAGTCAGCCCCAAAGCCTGTCTCAGTCAGACAATACATGTTTACAGTCCAGCTATTTCTCCCATTGTTCAGCACATAACTTTCAAAAACAGCTATTAAATGTCCTTAGTCCCCAATCTCTTTAATTTGCAAAACTGCTCACCTCTTCATTGGAAAGTCACCAGAGGACTTGACCATTGTCTGTTAGGGAGCCTATCTAAAGCCATAAGAGCAAACAAACAAAAATTCAGGTTTCTGAAAAAAAACCCCAAAGCTGGTTATTGGTTGCACAATATAAGATGTTTGAAGAATTCAAGCCAAGTTAGAAGGTTCTGGATTTGAAGCAATGACAACAATAATAAAAATCACAGAAACTGAATTGACTAAATTAATTTTCTTGTAAAAGTGTCACAGTTACAGATGGTAACAATCTGGAAATAGCTGCAAAGAGAAAATAATTACAAAGGGATGAAAATGTATTAATGCTCAACCGTACTGGATGTGTGGGAAAGTATACCCTGATGTATTCCGGCTGTCCTTAATTCATCACCCCACTGTACTAAGCACCCAATTTTACAAGCAAAAACATTGTCTCACTTGTTGAAATCCTTTATTTAGTAATCTGTGTAGGCTGAAATGTTGAAAATGGTTTCTAAATTCCTGGCTTCTGAATCCATCTTCAAAGTTGTTTTTGCCTGTATTATCATACAGCTGCAGGCTTTAATCAAAGGTCATTAGATTTACCGATTTCTGTCAAACATCCTAACATCATTCCTTCAAAGGAAATACCTACTATTTTAGAACTTGAAAGGAAATGCCACTTAATCTGAAATTGTTCCAAAATAAAATCTCACACCAAGGGTGAGAGGCAAGAAGAGAGAAACTTTGGCGCATTCTTCAAAGTGGGCATTAGTATGGCTTGAGAAACTGCAAGATTTAGCCAAAAACACAAAGTCAACAGGCCCTCGGCACCCATGACACCCATGTAATTTTTTTAGCACCCACAGTCAAGCACTGCTCCGTGAAGCACTGCACCTGTCAAAAATCACCCAGATTTTCAGTACCCTCTGCCTCAGGTGCTCACAATTGCCCACATGGTCTAGAAATTAACCCCAAGCCATTTGAGAAGTCCAGTCCAGCAGGTGTGCTAGAGCCTCCGTTGTGGATCAGGCACATTGCAAGTGGAGCACCATGCCTCAGAAGCGCATGCCCTTGCCAGGAAGCAGACAGCAGTGCTGCATGCAGGTACTTGTGTAGGCAGCCCCCAGGTAATTCCATGTAATTCTCTTGGAAAAGATACTATATCGTGTTCACTCTCTTGAGATAGATCTGCAATTCTATGCAGAATTGAATGCAGCCTTGGAAAAAGTATGACAAATTATGTATTTTCCCTCATTTATAAACCACCAATGGCTATTATGATACATAGAGAGGTGCCCGTAAGTGCAGGAAGGACATGCACAATACTCTCTCTTTTGTACTCCCATCAAGGCAGTAGGCTCAAATAAAGTCCCTGATGTTTAGGACATTTGAGAGCTGCCAGTATAAGTAGAACAGGAAGGAGAGGGATACATGTTGATAGGATGCACCACTTGACAGCAATGAACAACTGCAGCTTCTCAAAAGGTGACACAGCTACTTAATGTCATTTGCCAAGACAATGACTTTAACCTCCAGCAAATTTTGAACAAGGATAGAAAAAAGGTTTCTGGAAATGGCATCATACTAATGATATTGGGGCTATTTAATATCTGTTTCTAGAGATGACTGCTAAGTGACCAGAGCATAGTGCACAAAGTGACATCCTACTGACTGGAGTGGCAAAAGCAAACAGTACCACTGTATAGATCTGTCTCTCTACACATGAAAACAAAACACGCATGCACACCTTACCAGGCTTTTAATTTTTATCTACTTTGGACAGTGACCCTAATAGGCTAAATGCTTTATGGACCCATCAAGAATCGCCTGCTCCATTGTGCTTAGCCATAAAAAGGGGAACCACAGTAGACATGTTCCTCGCCATCCTTGGTGCTGTTTACAGCTCCCAACATCATCAAAAACAGAAACAATGGAACAAAACTGAGTACAAGATCCAAGTGGCATGGTCAAAAAAAGCAATTCCACCCTTCATAAGTGGTACAATTTGGGTTTTGTGAAGAGGTACATTAAGGGGTGAAGCTTGAACACACTCACAGCTGTCCAGGCATCACAGGACTAAGACAGATGTTTACACATGAAGAAGCTCAGCTTTCTTTCCAAGCAATGTACATTCAGAAGACCTGCTAAACACTGGATGCCTTTATGTCACTGCCAAGCAGTCGTAATGAATGAAACACTTCTCAATCCCAGCTAAGATCAAAACATTATTGGTGAAGAAGAAGAAAGATCCTTCTGTACTAAATAAACCAGAGCTTCTGTACTGCCAAGAAGTCCTTTGGGGAGTTCAAGTGGAGTCTGAGAAGGACATGATAGAGAACACAATAGTCCCTCTTCTGCAGAAGCAAAAGAAGAGTGCTTTCCTTCTTTCCAGGCCTGAAAAAGCAGTGTTACCCTCAGCTCCCACATTGTCTCAGCTGGTGTTGTAAAAGGTTCCATCTGCTCCAGCCACAGAGTGAGTTATCTATGATGCTTACTCTATGCAGGCACTCACAGCTACTGAAGATTAGTGTTCATGCCTGAAACTGTTCAAAGCAAAAAGTAACGGATGTTTTATTCTCAAAAGGATCCCAGCGGATACATATCCCACCCTCACCATTACTTAAGTTTTTCCTCCATATTATTTTGAGAAGATGAGATCATGCAGATAGACGCTCATCCTGATAGTCTAAATGAACTGAGATTTAGCTTTCTGAAAATCAGTAAACAGGGTTACAAGCACAATATTTTTTGCAGCTATGCAATGGCATCGGTAGCATAATGTTTGTTAGTTTTCTGTAGGGTCTATGTTCAAGTGTATGCACTACTGCAGAGAATATGCACAACTGTGGTTACACTCAGTTTAAACCCTTTAAAAGGGTTTGTTTTGTTTGCATTAGACAAAAGAATTTCATTGTCAGAAGAAAGTTTAAGTTTCTGTTATTGTTACTTGGGCAGTAATAGTGTGTGGGATCTGCCCACAAAAGCTAAATAGCTTTAGCCACTTCAAACACAAACTGTGAAGAGTTGTTATACCCTAAACTGTAGCCGCAAAAGGTCCTCAGCATAGCTGGCCTCAACTAGGAAGCATCTTAGCTATGTAAACACTACTTCTGGAGAAGATTAACACATGGATAAGAAGTTCCTGTCCTGATGAGCTCATAAATGGGGTAGGGTTTTGGTTTTGTTTTGCTGGGGGTTTTTGGTTTTGTTTTGGAGGGTTTTTTGTGGTTTTGTTGTTGTTTTGTTGTTTGTTTTTTGTTGCTTTGTTTTGGTTTTTTGTTGTTGTTTTGTTTTGGTTTTGTTGTTGTTTTTTTAAAAAGGGCATCAGAACACTAGTTTCAACAGAACTAACCATAGCTTAGGTTCCTGCTGCTATTTCTCAACTGGCTTCTCAGAACAGCAACCCATCATAACTCTCTTGATATATTTTTACTCTATTTATGTATTTCCATTCATTTCAGTTTGATCAGGAAATAATTGAAAAGTTCAGTCTTTTGCTGCTAATGAAAAAAGGACATTAAAAAAAAACCAAAGTCAGCAATTGCCACAATTGCCTAAGGGATTTAATAGTTAACGTAAAAGGAACATTAAGTTTACCCTCTCCTTAAAGAAAGCTCTGATTGGACATTTATGCTAGGCTTTATAATACCTGTGAAGCACACTCCTGACATCAACAGCAATAATCATGCCAAAGTTCTACAGGCCAACTCCTGTGATCTCTGAAGTGGATGAACTGAGTAAGACCCTTTTCAAGTAACTTCCATGTGCAAAGTTACACCTGAAACATTGCTCACTTCTGGGTCTGAAAATGCAAATGTGAAACTTTCTGGTTATTTTTTTCCAAGTGCTCTTCCTCGGTCATTAAGATTCAAGAGACATTACAAATATGGAAGGGTTTTTGATCTGAAGTTAAAAAAAATTATTTAGAGAAAAGTAAATAACAACATGAGATACCACTTTCTCATTTAAGCAGCATGACAGGTGTCTAAAGCTATGGAACAACAAGGTCACTTCTTTTTAAAAATTGCAGTGATGCCAAACTTGGGAAGCAATTTCAACAACGATAGAAAAATGTACAGCGAAACCAAGTCCAATGAAAAACCTAATCTCTTACATATACCGGCTAATTCACTGGAGCAGGCCTTCCCCAGCTGCAGCTGCTCAGAATCAGTGCTTGCCTTCCCCAGAAGCTGCCTCTCCAGCACAAGGCCTCTTGACCAGCAGAAACACTCACCCTACCTGTCTCACCTTGTTTTCCCAAACCCTTGCTAACACAAACACATTAACTGTTAATCCAGGCTATCCAGCATTCTGCTGAGCATCTTCTTTCATGGTTTAAGTGAAAGAAGGTGCTACCTTTTCCTAAAATTAGAGCACAGAGAAAGGTTATGCAACACAACATTCACCACTCCACAGAACAAAGCTCAAATATGATGCTGCTTCATATGCATGCAGAATATAAATAATACTGTATGTATATACTATAAGAAAGTGAAGATTGCCAGTGGTTAGCTTTTGCCCTTTCTTCTTCAGGGCAAGCAGAGAGCTTTCTTTACGTCTATCTTTTCTTACTCAGAGCTTGTGCATGAAAGAATGGGAGGTGCCCTGTTCAGAAGATCCTTTTTCTTACAGTAACCCATTTCCCCAGGCCAGCTATTGACAAAAGGTTTGTCCCATGAGTAGTCTTGCTTTTAGTACACTTGAAGAATCAAATACAGCTAATGACAATACAGAATCCTTGAGCACAGCTTGAAATTCTTGCTTAATTTTCAGTGAATTTTACAGAGTTATGACTACTGCTATTTGGAAGGAGGCTAGCTGGCACAGCATCAAGCAATACACCAACAGTTTCAAATATGGAGTAAGGTATTAACTTTTCCAAGAGTTTACAGCTCAGCAGTAGCTGTCTTTTAAGAGCTACATTTGAAAAAGAAGAAAATAAAAGTACTTTTACAAGTACTGCTGCTTTTAACTACTTCTACTGCTTTTAAACACTTTAAAAGAAGACTTAAAAGTACAACTGAGGTTATAAGTGGACTTTGTTTTAAACAAAGAGAGAAATGTAATTTGCATGTTAAAAAAAAATAAAACAAAAATGAAAGCAGCTCTGTCTGCTGAATGGACAAAGTCAATTTAGCCAGGCAAGACCTACACAGCATTCTCTCTCCATAAACAATGTAAATACCATACCTCTAACAGTCATTAAAATACATGTAGACATTAAAATCCCTGGGTTCCAGGTGCTACAAAGTTAACTTTTACTGTCATGCAAGAAGTCATGCTCATATCAACAAGTGCTGCTGACTGAGTTATCTTCCACTTGATAAGGAAAGTTTGGCTTGAACTTTCAGCATCCTCAAGACCTTTTATTTTTTTTAAAGATTACTGTCAATCAACATTTGTGCTAAAAAACCCCCAACTTTCCTCTGCTCGTGGTTCCTTAATTACTTACATATTACCTTAAGATAATCTTAAAACATTCGTAATCTTCTTTAAAGCAAACCCCTTTGGGTATAGGAACACAGAGATTCAGAGCAAGTTTTTCTTCTCAGTCTATTTGTACCTGTCTTGCTAAGTACAATGCGTCAACCAAGCCCACATCCTGGATTTAAATTTATAATGCTCACTTCACCAGAGGGATTTACCTTTGCAGGCAGGAAAGAGGCCTGTTCAGATGCATCTTAATGCCTGAATCATTTTCAGAAAAACTGATTATGCAAATGAACATGAATAGCATTAAAAAACATATCTCGGCGTTCTGAGTTGCAGTAGGAAAAAGTTGGTTTAGTAGGCTTCCCTTTATCCATGGCTGATCAGTACCAGATACCATGAGCTGCTCTGTGCTGGCCATTCAACGCAACAACAGTGCAGTCCCTGCTGTAGATATGAGAGCAATTCTACAGTTTCTTCCACTTCCCTTCCTCTTATCCATCCTCTAAAACACCCTAAGAAAGGTTAGCATTTGTTGGATTTGGATTATACCCATAGTCTAACATTTTAATCTTCTGTGAAACACCATTCACAGGAAAACGTGTAATGTCCTCAAGAAGCTGTTTACCAAGCACAGCCTCATTGAGGCAGCATAATTAATGAATATTAATCCAGACAATAACTCAGCAGACAGACAGGAATGCAGTGTCAGCACCCAGCAAGATGAAAATGGGATGCCTTTCTGTGTGCAAAGAAGGCAAACACTTTAATATCAAAGAAATTTCAGGAAATGGAAACAGAAAGGGCTGGGGAGTTCAGCTGGAGGTAGACTTGCACACTGTCAGATTTCTATTTCTGGAACAAGTTTTTACCTTTTCAGTTTTAAAATGAGGAATTATGAGAAACTCTTTGGTGTCCCAGGAAGCCTTAAAAGGTAGTAAAATGCATCCTTCTAGATTTTTTGGTCAGGCAGCAAGAAGTTATTAAACTCCCTGTTGCCCAAACCAACAGTCAGTAACTGTGTAATTTCAGTTACAGCACTGGAAGGAATAGTGGGAAAACAATCTATGTTCTTATGTCTCTGTGCTGGCTATGCCAAATCACCGGAGGGAACTGGAGACTGGATTGTCTGCCATACAACCTCTCCGGTCCTTGCAATCTTATCCCTGGTCTCAGGGTATCTGTTGCCTGTTCAAAAACCTGCTCTTTGGATGTACTTCTTGGATGTGACACTTGGTTTCATTTGAGGAGTTGCAGTTGACTCTTCCCAGGGAAGGGAAGAAGCAAGTCCCTGGGTCATAGAAACCTACTGTGAAGGTCCATATGTACTCTCTCTGCTCAATATGGAATTGCACTGTGATGATTAAAACAAATCCAGATTTTTTCATTATACTCCTTTTCCAGAGGAAAAATAAATTATATTTTTCATAAAAATTATCTGGGTTTTTTTTTAGGTAAACTGACTTTCTTTAGGGTGCAATTAGTCTGGAAAGTCATATGTATTGTGTCTCCACATAGGGAGCTATATAGTTCTTTTGAGGACAAACATAAAAGACTTCATCAGAAAACACGAGCTAAAGATATAAACATATTTTAAATACAATGCAATTTTTCCAGAGCTATGCAGACATAAGAACATTGATTTGCTGAATAAATGGTTATGGGATCTGTTGACATATTGTTACTACTAACTCTCAGCAGTACAAAAGTTCCTTGAGAAGCAAAACTAATGAAAACTGGTTGGTTTCCTATCAATCAGGATTCGACAGACACTCTGTCTAACACTGTATACGCTCGAGGCACAGATTTCTCTCCGCTTTCAGGACATTCATAACATCACTCTCCTCTGCTGATCTCTGCTGCCCAGTAACACATTTATGCTGCTGCCTTTATGTCAATGTGGACATGAACAATATATCTCCTCTACTTACTTCCATGAGTCATACAGTTTTGTAGGCTCAGAAGAACTAATTATCTTTAGAACTTCTGTCAAATTTGGTTAAAAACAGTGAAAGCACTGAGAAGAGTAAAAGGAGATGTGTGCAGATGTGCAGACAAGCATAGAGCATGATCTCTTAAGCCGTGTTTCCTGAGGAAAACAAGCTAAAAAAGGAGTATGGCAGTAGTTTTTCAAAGCTCGTTCAAATAAGGAGTTACATTGTATATCCTGTTCAGCATGCCTCTTTTTATACTACTGGAATGCAGTTGCATTCATAAGCAGCTATAAATACATTCCATAGAAACAACATATAGTTGCTGTTTCTCCTTGCTCCCAGCCAAACCTCATCTCTCCAAATCTAAGACAAGAGCCTATTTTGGAAACTGAACTTCTGCAATATGTGTATTTGTGCTATTTGGAAAAGGACAAGTTTTTTTGAGAAACAAAACCAACATAAAATGCCCTTGTATCATTAGATGTACAGTTTTCCTTCACAGCTAAAAAAGCAGTAATTTCAACCTTGTAGACATTAGGATGCAGAAGCTATTCCCCATATAAAAAACTTGTCCAAAAGGTGCTTTTTTTTGTCACCCTAAAATAAAGCAAATTCAACATCTCATACCTACTTTGTAAATACGCCTCACAGACAAAGGATAGCAGCTTGCTTTCATAGTGTTGGTATCTTGGAAAAGTTGATACATGTCTCTGGCACATCAAAAATATTTTTCTATAACATCTGGGAAAGCTTCAGGAATCGGGGCATGTGACAAGCACAGCACAAATTTGTAAGGGTGCTCAATCCACATTCTGAAGAGATTATTGATTTGAGAGAACTGTTGTCCCTAAGTGGCAAGCTTGCCATTGCAAAGGAAGAGGCAGGCTTAGCGACATGACTCCATGTTTTGTGTACAAGCAGCAACAGTAGTCCAGGATCTACTCCAGCGGCACAACTCATTAGGATACGGCCAGCAGTATGGAGCAATGGCTTTCAGCTTTATGTTCACACAGAAGCTCGGAGCATGATGCCAAGTACTTGTAAAATCACTTAGTTCTTTTCCAGCACTCCCTGATCTCCAATTCCAAGTTTGGAAGGCTGACGTTTAATTGAACGTATTAAGTTTAGCTGCATACACTTGAGGGAGGGACAACCAAACTGTATCCATGGCTCCTGCAAGCTCTTAGATGTGCCTGCAAGACCACGGGCTAGAACTATCATTGTAAGCAAAATAAGCCACAGGCAATGCCTGCCCAACAGCCTTAGGCAGAGAGAGGAACCTCTCATCACTCACTGGGAGAAACCCAGTTTAGGAATACAAGTGGTACAACCCTGCTGACAAACCCCGACTTCCTGCCCTTCCACAACTGGCAAGAAAAGCTGAAAATCCCTCTGAAAAGTGAAGGGAGCACAGCTCTGCCCATAAGCTAATCCCTATGACTAAAATGTCTTGATCGGAGCTTCTGACTGTTGCCACTCTTCCGTATAGCAGAGCATTTGGTTTTAAAGCAATTTGTCCTGGATCAAATCCATATGCAAAATGCTGAGCTATGGCAAACTCATTCCACACAAGCATGTTCTAAAAGAAAAAAAAAAAAAAACAAAAAAAAAAACAAAAACAACAAAAAAAAACCAAACCAAAAAACTGAAGGGGCATCTCATTTCTAGCATACTTTATGCCGGATTAGGTATTGTCTTTCCTCCCACAGCTGGCACAATCCCAACATAAATTCCACTCTCTGTTCTGCTTAATTTGACACTTCATCCAGATCGTATTTGTGCTGCTTAGTGACTTGGTATTAATGAATAAGAATCAGATTTAGGAAGATCTTTTCCAACCTAAGGTCAATCAGGGTAATTATGATAACTTAGTTTTTTATTCCTGCATTACAGAGATAATTTCTGCTAAAACAATGCAGATCTACAAATTTAAAAATGCTTAACAGCCATAGATCGTCCTTCTTCTAGTAATCTTCAGAGATTATTGAATTCCACAAGTTACAAAAACCATAGCATCAGAACTGTGTGTTTTATAAGCTATTTTCTCCTTATCCATCTCTTCACCTAACGGGGATACCCAAGCAAACACAACTGAGGGAAAATAACAGCTCTGTAAAAATAATGACTGTAACCAAGTCCGGAGTGCTTATTCATTAATATGCCACTGATAACTTGCAGCAGTGCTGTGTGGAAAAGGCTTATGCTCATTTTCCTCTAACAAGGTCTCCTGTCACTACTACCCTCTCCTCTGGGAGTTGTGCATATATGCTTAGACTGGCAGGTTACTCTTCCTCAGTCAGGGTCATTCCCAGAAATCCATGCATCTCAAATGAAGGGTAACTTGTTCCAGCTCATTGCCTGCTCTTCAGATCTATCCTTGGCCCAGCCCTACACTGGGTGGTGCCTTCCCCTGCAACAATTTCCTCTGACAACAAATCCCAGATTTGCAGAATCACAAGACATGAGGAATTATCCTTTTGAGACACACAATAGGTCAGGAGTTTCATACATACATACATATCTATTCCCATGGAAGAGTTCAATCAAATGGTTTAATCAAAGCAGTTCAACCAAATACAAAGATTTAAAAATTAGGCATTTATTCTTTAATTTAGCAAGAACACCATCACTAGGTTTGAAGTTCTCACCTTGGCTTCATTAGCACTGACTTCTACTCCACAGGCCTGACGTGTCACTAGTGCATCAAATTCATATATGGTAACAAATACAGGACTGAACTGTATTATTGTAGTCTTGGATCTCAACTTGTAAGGTGGACTTGGATGTAAGTTATTAATCCAGTGATCTGCAAGAGCTAGCAATCATCCGTAACCTTTTCACTATAGCAACTAGAAGATTTATATAACCAGGAGTAGTACATCAAGTCTGATGGGTTTATGATTGTATTGAGCTATTCATCAAGACAGCTTCTCAGAGATCTAGACTTGTTCTATTTTTGTTTAGAGTTGATTTCAGATATAGTAAGGCAGAAACAAGCAACATTTACAGCCTGTCTTCATGGCAGATAAATAATTGAAATATTCATTTCTCGTGTGCCATCTCCATATCTTTAAAGAAGAATTTTAAAAAGCAGCTTACACCAAAGCCAAAAGAGCTGAACACAGCACAGATGAACACACTGTTCTTACTAAACCAATGAGCCAAAATGACCACAACCTACTTATTTACACATATGTCTCCAAGACGGCCATTGAACTTATTTATTACTGTAAATCCCTGCCATTGCAGGTCGGATTTTTGCGATGAGATGGTCAATTAACAGGTTGATATCCAGTGAGTGTAGCACGGGGTGAGGTTATTTATTTACAGGAGCAGAGGCATCAATGATACTTAAATATGTACGTAAGATAAACACACACAAAAAAACCCAAACAAATGCCCCTGTCCCCCCAGGCAATTTATTCTATTTGTTTTCTTCCAAAAATCTTTGTTCACTTTTGGCAATGTTCTCAGCTACTGTGTAGCACTGCCTCCAGACAGGCAGGGTTTTCAGCAGAGAACTGGCTCAGTTTTCATGCACCATGCTCTAGAGCAGGCATCTGAGGATTATGGTAAAAACTTCGGTCATGCTCCCACCACTTCAACACAGTCTGAGGAACAGGACTCTTTTTTGACAGGCAGTGCCACCATCAAACTTGAGAATGAAATAATAAAGGTGACTGCAAAGCACCCAGAGCAATCCAGCTAGCTCCCTTGATCCTGTATTTCCTAAAGGAAGATACATTAGATAGTAAGAGAGAGCTGAATTGCCAGACAGTGAATTTCTCAGCCTTCCTGTGGATTCCAGAACAGCAGTGTTCATGGTCTCCACCCCACAACACGTGGCAGGGATAGAAGTTGGCAGAAAATCTTGGGACTATTTTGCTCCTTGGGACCATTTTGCTCCTTGGGACCAGACTACTTACCAAAGGGGAGTGCTGCAACCACCGAAGGTTGTTCAGACATACTGAAAAGCAAGTAAACCTACATGAGGAAGACTAATTAGGTGCTGGTTTACCTAATACTTATTAATTCTCTTTAACTCTTACCTTCAGTTTCACTCCCCACATTGTGGTTAAAAAAAACTTCATGTAAAAAGACACTGCACACAAGATAATTGCCCTCAGGTGGCTGGTTTATTTCAGAAATAATGTACCTAAACCATCCGTCGAGGTGCAGTCCTGTAAGTCAGCAGCAGCCAAACTTCTACTGAAGGCTAACATATTACACAAAAAAAACCACATTAAACCATCACATAAACTTGTCAGATTTGCAGCTATTTCTTACCATTGAACAAAAGTAAATAATACCTTTTATTCGATGCACTACTTGCATTGTAACAGGATATAACGCCTCGTCATTCTGGGTACACTCTCTGTAATAAACACCCAAGATATATGTACGTACAAATGCATATCTAAGAACAAAAAGATGTAAACATGCCTTCCAAGTACCCATCAAGACTGGAGAAATTCCCCACTTAGAAGGCCAGAGGGGCATCTGAGTGTTTCTAACCTCACAGCCCCCATAACACATAATGTTGGTCTTCACCCACATGTATCATATTCCTAACTGTGAAGTGCTGTACACAATCATATGTCACCGATCCATTCCAGATCCACTTAGCATTGCCTGAGAGCCAGAGAGAGTTGTGCGTCTTTTGACACCATACCAAAGATATATGTGCAGTGTGGCATGGCTTCATGGTGCTCCTTGCTGGTATCCTGTCATCAGCCATGACGATGATGGTGCTGCAGGAAAAAAAAGAAAGCAGCAATATGGGCACATCATCACAGCTATGACGTCTTCTAAGAGAGAACTGTAGTGATTCTTCTAAGAGAGAACTGTAGTAATGGGTACCTGGGGTTCTCCTCCGAGAACAGTTTGCTTCTGGGTCCCTTCCCCTTCTCCATACTCTTTTCAGGTTTACAGGATATTATAATAATGTTTAGGAACTGCAGGCAAAGAGAAAGAGCCTTCTGTTTCAAGCACTGCACAGCCTCAGAACTAAAACTGCCCCAAGCAGTTTATCCACAGCAACCTTCCCATCATTTTCAGGACAAATAGAAAAATCCTTTTCTACAGACCTGGCAGCCACAGCCCTCTTCCCTTAAACTCCCTGTGCTTCAGCCTCAACTCCTTCCCTTTTTCCCTCTGTTTGTTCTGAGCAAGCAGTCCTATGCTCTGAGCTGGCATCTCTTTGGCAGTTTTGGACACAGGAGCCAGACTGAAAGAGAGCCACCCATGAGGAAACTGCTATCCAGTTCATGAAACTCAGCCTAGCTCTGCCCTCAGATTTTCCATGCACCAATAAAGCCCTTTCTGACAGTATTCCTGATTGACTTCAGTTGATGGAGAATTCCCCTAATGCCAAAAGAGAATATCTCCCCAGCTTTCCCAGGGAACTACATTTGCCTTCAAAAACACAAATCTTATTAAGGATGTCAAATCCTGGAGAACAAAAGAATTCTCATGATATTTAATGAGGGAGTCAAACAGAATAGTAGCCCCAAGGAGTACAGGTCTCAGAAAACGGACTAGGACCAGGCTTTCAATGCTTCAACAGAGCAGAAATTCCCAGAAGGCTCTTCTGCTGGTAAAAGGATTCTGCACACTTAGAATTAATGTAAAACTTAATTAGAATCTCAGTGAAAAAAAAAAAAATCCATTTGGAGATAATTATAAAAAGGAGGCAGTTATAACAATTATTTATCATCTCTATTTTTGGAAGAGAAATCAGGGGCTTCATTCTTGGAGGTGTTCAAAAAGTGTAACAAGCAGTCAGGTCCTGCTGGTCAGTGCAGAGAGAATCTGAAGGGTTTGCACCTGCTCTTATCACCTCCACTCAGCCAGCATTATTGATGTATAACCAGCTGAGTTATTCCCCACCACAACTGTTATTTCAGGATCTCAACCTATTGCCTCACTTGTGGGCCACTCTTCCTCACCACCATCCCCATGCCTGGGAAATTGGACTTCTTCCCATACAGCACGCGGCATCTGCGTTGCCTTGTGGCCACAGGATGATGCCACCAGCCTGGTGACAGATGTCCTGGTGCTGTGCAAATTTCAGCTGATACGTCATGGAGCACAGGAGGTTGGTTACCAGTGCACCAAAATCCTGCTTTGCATGTGATGAAAAAATATCCTATAGACAATGCTCTTGGGAGCCATCTACTGGCATTTAGGAATTAACCATTTGCATGTCCACAGAGACATCAAAGAGCCACTTGTAAATCCACCACTTCAGGGTGCCTCCTAAACTCCTGCATTCATGACTGGAATCTTTTGAGGGATCACCTGCAAGCTGGTTATTTAGCCATAGCTAAGCATTATAGCCTGAGTTATTAATTATTCTGAGCCCCTCATATGCTCAGTGTGCTACCTAAACATTACCATCTTTCCTAACATGCAGAAGATGGAAAGCGCTGTAGAAGCCCTGTTATTTTGATGCTAAATGCAAAGCTCTAGTAGGCACTCTTGGGAAAAGTAGGAGGAAATTCCAGGCCACACAGCAGACTCAAATGCCATGATTTGAAGATTCAATTCCATGACTGGAAACACTAGGTAAAGAAGCCAAATAAATTCCCAGGAACTAGGTGGGAAGAGGGTAGCTTCGGGTTGCAGTGGAACATCACCACTGGGACAAGAACATGAGATGCATGTGGACAACTACTCAGTGAAGAGCTGGTCTTCCCCCACCACAGCATGACCGTGTGAACACAGCCCCTTGGGCTACTGCAGATACATTGCAGGTGTCAAATTGGGAGAGAGCAGATGCTGATTATGCTACATCTCATGCTTGGATGGTTTAAATTGCTTCCCTACTAAGTGCAGATCCAAAGGCAAGGAAAGACTCCCAGCAGTATTGTTGTAAGGGCTGAGGGTAATTAGAGGGGGAAAAAGTACATGCTCAGAAAAAGGGGTTACCTTTCCAAGAGAGAAGAATTTTCTGGCACAGGGATGTGCTCACAACACACATCAGTTCCCAAGCCTGAGGGCATGACCCAGTTACATTCATGTTATACAGAGGACAGACCTGCAGCAAGCATTATTCACCCAAAATGCAGGGAAGAGTAAGGCCAGCACATGCAGGTTGCCTGCCCTCAATGCCCAGGATTTCAGCTGGAGGTAGCACACGTGCTTCAAATGGGAGCCCTGGCACCTACCAGTGATGAGACTCATGCACTTTGTGGTTAACCAGCAGATTAAGAAAAGAGTCTGGGGCAGTCTCCCAGGACACAGAGTACAGCCAGACCAAAAGTGATTCAGAAATAACAATGTCTTCCAGGAAGGTCTCAAAACTAGTGCCTGGGGACTCACAGCAAAGTACCAGGAAACCAGCAAAGAGGAAGTGATTCATGTTTATCCTACTAGATTTTGCATGGCGGAAGGTTTCCAGGGCATTCCAAGAGCCTAGCAGACACAACACAGGTGGGTACCAAAGTAGAAAAAGAGATAACCTCATATTTATCCTGTGGGAATATTGTGCTGTAAATGCATAGACCAAAGAACAGAGGTGAGAGCCTGGGAATGAATGTCATTGCAACACACATGTGCAATATTTATTAACCAAAAACACATGAAGTTTGTTTACATATACACAGATTAAAAGGATCTCACTTATCACACCACCTGCTAGTTACAAAGGAGAAAAATGGCAGCTTAAATATATATATCCAATTCCCATTGTGTTTCATACTTGGGTTTAGATTTAAAGCTATGTTATTTTAAAATTAAAAGTAAACCCAAAAAAGCCCTGCTCATATATCACCTCTACATCAATGCTCTGTTTTCAGTCAGCCATCATTAAAGCACCAACTCTGCATTAAGACCTAAAATGCTGCCAGTTTTCTGTGTCCTTGTCAAGGTCCAGTTAACTTCTTGGTGTGAAGTGGTGCTGTTTCTCAGTCCAGTAGTAGTAATGCTCCACGTATTTGGGTTTTTTCCCCCCTCCTTTCTCTTCATGTCGTTTTCTGTGCCAACTTGTTTTAGTGAGGCTGTCTGGCATACTTTCCATTCCTTTTAATGGTTTAAAAGAAAACATTTTTCATCAAATGAAAGCACTTTGAACATAAATTATTATGAAGAAGAGAAAAATATTTTTTTCTCCTCTAGTGTCAGTTTTGTAGGGCACTAAACTAATTTTTTGAGTTTCTTAATATCTTTAAATTTAGAAATTCAAGTAATAGCAGTCCTACGTGGGCCAAAGGATGATCTAAGGATGAGGAAAGCAATATATCTTTTTAATAATTGAAAGAGTTGGGAACATTCCCACAGTGAGAACAGACTTAGCAAATTTCTCTGCAAGCAGGACACTTAGATGCATGGAATATTTCAGCTCCAGTAGTAACCCTGCAATGTTCTGTGCGGAAAGTGGAGGTCAGCCTTAAGGGAATTCTATTAGACATACAGTCAGACAAGGCAGGCACCTCGGGGAATAGCTCCTTGCATAAATATAAACACGCCACCTGCATGCATGTCATTGCTTCCAAGATGCCACAGCTTC
>VZTI01002430.1:66554-136543 GCA_013397865.1 Struthidea cinerea | reverse complement strand
TCTCCTCTCCTCCCTGCCTTCTAGAAAACCAGAATTTGACACCATGCTGTTTTGAACTATCCACAGCTTTCCTTTAGGTGCAAACATCATTTCACATGCAAGTAAACATGGAGCAGATGGGACAATCATTCTCAAAACAATCCACAGTGGGCACAGCCGGGCTGTTAACACACTTGCACAGGTCTGCATTTAGGACTGCATTGTCTAGCCCTGTCACATAGGGAACTCCACGTCAGATATTATCAAAGAATGTGAAATACTTTAGGTTCACAAGAGACAGAGGGCATTTCCTCCAACAGGTGATTTGATGTCAAAGCCTGATTTACTGCTTCCACCACTACCCACAGAGACACCCACCACCCAAGGATGATCACCCATCTTGGATGACTCAAGTTCAACACTGTAAGTCCCTCCCCTACCCAGCAGAAAGTGATTCACCCACAGAGCTCTGAACAGACCATCTCAGGACTTAAGATGGAAAATTCTCTGTGCAGGGCCCAGCTGTTTTGGTACAACAACCACAGCTTTTAAAAATCCACAAACACAACCTGCTGCAGCTTTTTGGAGAGTCCAGCCAAAGCTGTAAGTCTCCACCCTCAAGACACGTGCAAGGCCAGCTGAGTTCCTGAGGGAGAGAAAGGCCATGGCCAAGTCCAGACTGGAGCACGTTCTGGGGTTTTTCCATTCACAGCAGAGTGGCAACATATTTGGAAAAGCAGCTTGAACCAGACGTTTTTCTGGGAGCCAGGGAGCACCACACACACATACCTCGCTTTGGTTTCCCTCCCAACACAAGCTCTGATATTATGAAATCTAACCACAATTACTCTTTTATAAAATAGTGCAGTGTCAAGATCCTGCTGAGACCCGAGCCTGAAATTTTAAAAAAAGAACATTTACAACTAGTCTTGCTCATTTGGAGCTCAACCACAGAGCAGGAGTAAGACCTGATTTATAGCAACCAAGGAGTTGATACAGCTAGAATAATTCCAGACTGATGAAGGACCTCAGCTGCAAATTACTACTGTTTTGTCCACTCTGTTTTAAAAACTGCTAGTTTCCAAAAATGTAGCTCTTGCAGAGACAGCTTGGGTGAGGAAAACAGGATTTCTTGTTCTTATGTATATTCTTAGCATGATTTACTACTCATAAACAAACTGAGCTTGGTTTCCAAACCCAACAAGTTACCTTTTTTTTTTTTTCTGGTGGCACTGGACAATGAACACCAGAAATTTAGCAACAGCTCATTGCGTGTATGCTTCCTATTCTTTTATTATTTTTTGTCTAAGTTACAATACACTTGCTGTATATATTATTACAAAAACCATGAGTACAATAGCAGAAGTTGGAGCCTGGACACTTGCAGCCTATTCTTGGCTGTGTGCAGACATGCTCTTCTCATCTTGGGTGAGGTACCCTGTTGCCCCTCAGCTGAGCTACTTCTGTAATAGATGCACCAGGTACCTGTTTCAGAGGATGTTGTGAATTAAGGTCTCCAAGTGCTTTGAGATCCTGCAAAGGATGGCAATGTACCAAGCATAAATTATTTAATAATTGGGAACCAGAAACAGAAGGGCAAAATAATTGCAAGGGTTGCACAGATATTTTTTTGAGAGAGGACAAGCAGGAAATACAAAAAGAGGGCTTGGGCTTAGGAAGCTCAGTGCTGCTTAGTGATCTGTACCTCTGAACATCTAAGCCAGCAGTTTCAGTTCCAGGCTGAGCACCAGTTTGCCTGCAAACTGCAATGAGGTACAGCTGTTCATCAGGCCAAGAAATCCAAAGGAGGATTCTCGCCAGGGATCTTGGGGTTTTATGAGGCATTGAGTGGTGACAGCTTCTTTGGGCGCTGGAAACTCATGGAAACCTGCAAGCACGTGACTGCACTGAACAAAAGAAAGATGGTTTCACTTCTGAACTCCTCGAGCCTCCAGACAAAGGGCTCTGCAAATGTTCCAGCAAGATATCCCGGACCAAACACATTCAATTCACTGGAACAGACAGTAACATTTTAAGTTACTTTCACAGAATGTACCTAATTATGTCATCACAAACTATAAAGGCTGTAAGAACACATGCTAGAGCCAATATCTTGACATCATGCACACATGCTTAATGTCTTACTAAATCTTACAAGAGCGAGAATAACATCTTTGTTTAACAACAAAGAAGCAATGCTGGGTTTACTTGTCTTAATCACCTTATGTATAAGATTATTTTTTCTAGAAATCCCTGCTCATACGAATGAATGTTTGCTGCAATGTTGCTACAGAAGTGCTGTCTTCCATTTGCTGTTTAATTTTCCTTCTCTGGAAGAAGATTCTCAATGTGCTTCACAGACACCAGATCAGGTATAATTTCTGTTTTCCTTTTTCTAATTATTTGTGTAAAAATAGGATTATGATTAAATGAAATAGTGTCATATACCCAAAATAACTACAGCAGTAACAACTAGCCAATACTTTCAGCTGCTTCTGTGAGGAGTTAAGCAAGTAAACCATTAAGCAGGAACAATCTGAATGTTAGGAAATGTTTGTGGAAATCAAATTCGGGACTTGAAATTTTAAGTATCTGCACCCAAATCCTGATCCCAAGCACTGGTTTAATGCAATCAAAGTAACCAACACAGCTCAAATTTTTTATCCCATGTAGTCATAACAAGCTGCTTGAGAACAATCTACAGATCAAGACAATTTCAATGATGAATAAATTCATGAAAACCCTACACTGTTCAGAAATAATTTAAACATGGGAAAATTAGGCTTAAAAGCATAAAATATACTATATTTTAAACTACCTCTGATGAAAACACACGTTAAAAATACTAAAATTTCGGTAAAATACTTGAAAAATATGAGCACGAGAAACATAGTCAACATAAACAATGTTCCAACATGCACATTCACCTCCTACATTAACATCTCTATGTCTTAACAGATCTCTAATTCTTAGTTTGAAGCATTCACCCATTTCCATATTTTTACATATCTGGCTTTTAGACAAACTCCAGATATTCAGTCCTTAGTTAAATGATAATATCTGCTGGGTATATGGTTCAAACAGCAAAGAAAACTTAATTATCGGGGCAAACCCTTAGTATTTAAACCCATCATCCCTGCAAAGCCCCCCATATTTATCAGCATCACAACTAATGGATGGATGGTACAAATAGGAGGGACCAGAGGTAAATCCCTCACTTAGGTATGTCCCTTGGGAACTAAAAAGTAATAACTAAGGTAGTGATGTGAAGAAATACTTGGAGAGCAGAGTTTCAGGGCTACATGTGGAAAATGATCCTGAGAAGTGAAGAAGAATGTTCAAGAGGAGTATTTATGGCAAATGAGAGCTAGAGCCAAAACACAAGGTATCCCTCGGAGTACAGGGCCCCAAAAGAAAGAACAAATTTTCAGCCTCCATCTTGTCTCGGCTCACCAAGCTATCACTTAAGACATGCTATAAAGTGGCACATCTCTGCTGCAGACTTCTCTAAGGCAGATAAAGCAAAAAGATAAGGCCTCGTGTCTGAGGCACAGACCTGCACAATGAGACATGCCCCAAGGGCAGCAGCAACACCAAAATTCTCTCTTCTTGAATCCCCAGCTGTCCAGCCTCCGGGCACTTACCTCTACAACCTTTAGGCACAACAACAAATGGAAGGTGACAGCTACACTCTTCCTATTCTTTCCCTTCCTTTAACACTGGGAGCACAGGCAAGAGAGCTGGGCCAAAGCAGCAGTCGCTGTGGATGAACACTGCCGTTCTCTTGGATCTCTTGACAGCAAGCTTACAGTGTCTGTGGCTGTGCACTTCCCGAGAGTCCTCTCTGCTTCCTACCATGCTCAATTTGCCCCCACTCTTCACTTCCTGTTTTGCCTGGCAGTCAGGTTCCAGGTTTTTACCCTTTTTTTCCATACCTACCTGACACAGAGTATGGACCTCAGCCCAGCCAATAACTCTGCCTTGGCCAAGAAGCTGAGAAGTCCCCACAGCTATTAGGTTGTCAGCTTTCTTAACCACCTCAAGCAATGAGTTCTGATGACTTTCTGGCTAAACACATTCTCCCTCCTATTCCTTTTTCACCCTCTAGATTCAATCTCTATATTAGAGATCATGGTAACACAGGGATGTTGGAAAGCATGTTATGCCTCTAGCAGGTCCGCAAGAAAGCTTGACAGCAGCAGGTTCCCAATTTCCCTGGTTATGCTCAGATGAATCTGCATACTAATGGAAGAAGAATCAATTACAAATTTCTATTTATCCTAATAAACTTCACAGGACAGATCATGAAAAGAAGGTTTTTGGAAGCTTTCAATTTTTATTTTGAAGCCTTAAATGAAAAAATCAGTTCTGAACTGGCTTAACATACCAGAAGATTAAATATGTCACAAGCTAAAGAAGTATACATGCATTGTTTTTGTTGCAAATAATTAAATATTAGCCTAGTTATAAATACTACTTCTAATCTTTCAAAGGCTTAATCCAGTTTTTATATGTCTTAGTCCCACCCTAGATACTTTGAATTGGAACACACCACCACAACCAAGGGTCCAGCTCTCAGAGTTCCTGTTCTATCACTGGTGGTATCCCACACAAGTATGTAAGGAAGTGTCCTTCTGCCTCACTTCGCAAAAGTGGTCAAATATGTCATAGCTGTGCATATATGTTCAGAATTTCAGCAGAGAAAAGAAAACACTTGATACCAGTTCTTAAACCTTGAAATAACATATTTACCTGTTACAGTGTTCTATCGGAACTACAGTGTTATCCAGAGAACTCTGATGCTGTACACAAGGCTCATGAAATTGGCTGGCAATTTTAGCATCATAAAGTACAAGAGAACATATCTGCTTAAGTATTAAATCGAGCAGGAACATTTATCACTTATTATATATCTGAAGAGTGGTTGTAAATGCATAAAACTAGCCAATGGACTTTACATAAAAAGAGATGCTGGTCTTTTGACTACACTGCACAGGAAAGAGCAGGAAAGAGATCCTTGTGGATAAATGAGTTCTGAAACTGGAATAGTGACAGCCAGGTCTCACTGAAACACGCCTGCACTAGACAGGACAATTCATGCAAGAGAAAGGCCTAAGGAGCTGTTGCTCTGACTCGTAGCTGACTGCATCACCCCACTGGAGGTGTTCTCCTGGACATCATGTCACATCAGTGTGACCTGGATCCAGCAAACGAAGCCCTTGGCAGAGTTCTCATAGACACTTCTGGACGAGAGGATGAAAGAGGTTTTCAGAAAGCTACAGCCTGTGAAATCTGAAATGAATGTGAAAGTGGGTATGGCACTGGACAATAGCAACAGGGACAAAAGATGACTCATGCATTAGAGTCCAACTGTCCAATTAGGAAACTATTTGTACCCTTTTATTGGCTACCATCCCTCCACCAGCTACATAGACATCAAGAAAATGTGCACAAAATGTACTCTAGCTAGAATCCTCCTAGCCTTGTTTGCATATGAAAGAAAATCAGCTCTTGATTTCCTACTTCAGAAGTAGTTCAACTGGACTGAAGAAACTGCCCTCTTGGGAGTAATCTTTCAACCACTAATTCCAGCATCATTTTGCAAGTGGGATACTCCCATTACTTCCAGCAATGCTGTTAGCTGGGAGGCCTGGGTCCATTAATGCTTGTGCACAAAAGAAAAACGTTTCCATTATTTGCCTTTTTTACTAGAATAAGCATCTTCTAGAAAAAAAGGCTGAAATCAAGGCAAAATAGCTTTTCATGTGAGGAACAGAACAAAGTCATTAGCTATCCCAGAGGGTGTATTTGTGTGCTGTCCCACAGGGTTTAAAATTCCTGACCTGTAAAAGGAGGGAAGTCTGGATTCCCTTCTCATTCCTGTCATCTTTATCTGCTCTTTCTGCATAAGTAAGTATGCTTACAAAGAGCCACTCTAAAGGAAATATGCTTAGATGTCAATGGATGTCCCTTTTGGCACTGAAGATATATTTTAATGTATAGTAGCACACACTGTGGCAAAATAAGAAAAATTTAAAAAATAAAACCCTTGCTCGAGTTCCCCAAGCCTTTGCTGTGAACCAGAATAGATTAAGGAAATACAATAAAGAGAAGGTTTTGCTTTGAAGTTTTTTATCTGAGTGTCGCTTAACTATGTGACCGTCATGGACACCTAGCCACACATCTCAGTGGACAAAAGGCAAAGAAAGGAGCATGACATTTGCAGTTGTGATGTAGCAGAACAAACTGCAGCCTAAATCATCTCCCTGATCTTGCAGGCAGGTAGAACTCTTGCATACGCGTTTAAACACTGCAACATCCTTACTTGCTCATTCACAAGGACAGAAGAGGAAGAAAAAAATATGTCTGTCTGCTGTCTTTACAGAAAATGCTTTTTCCCAAGTCTGCTTCTTAGCAGGAATTACAGCATTTCACTTGCTGAGCAATTTTCTAACCCCAAAGCATCCTTCATTAAATGGAGAAATGCAGCAACTTATACCGGGCAGAATAAAGTTGCAACCTGCACTGATAATGCCCCTGTAACTCATGCTGCTTAAATCATTAGTTATGTAGGATCTGGCAAGTCAATGAGCCTTGCTCAAATTACAGAATCTTATTAATTCTGCCTTTTATGAGTTTTTCTCTACCTAGTTTGAGGACATTTGGCCCACATTCACAGTTCAGGAGCTAGAAGAACCACCTCCCAAAGGACAAAATGTTTAACTGATTAAAAGCACAAAATCTGTCTGGTAAGCCTATGTTTTTTGTGATATTTTTAGTACTTCCACAATGAACCCTAGCTCAGAAGAAGATCATCAGAAACAAACAAGACATGAAGAAATACAGCTGGGAGCTCATGTGCACATATGAAATCCTGAAGAACATGGTTTGGTTTTTTTGAGGGCAGCAGGCCATAATGGCACAGCCCTACTAGCAGCTCCACTTCTAGACTACTCAGAACGTAGTGCTGATCTCCAGCATTTCCTTTCCCTGCGTGTGTTCAGTTTCCCACCTACAAACTGGGGAAGGGAACATGGAAATTTTTCAGTTGGACCAAAGATACAAGAACCAGGCACCACTGACTACAGCCCATTTGCTTTCAAAATCCGTGGATTCTCTTGTTAAGCTCTTTAGGTCACAGCTACTGACCTTTATTTTATGTACTGCAAGGCTATTCCAAGCAAAGCAACAGCTCTGTATGATTCTCTTTTACTAACAGGGCTGGACAGAAAAATGCCCAAGGTAACAACACTAGATGTTATTCAGGCATGGAGAACAAGTGCCTTTCCAGGATTTCCCTCAAGAATTAGCCTCTGGAGCATTCATGCACCTGGCTTTGCCAGGGAGGTGTGGTACTGTGGGTGTTTTTCATGCCTGAAAGATGAGTCATAACTTCAGCCCACAGAAGCAAACCTGATGAAAGGTGAGATTTTTCTGTTCCTTGCCACCCTTTGACATGTTTCTGTGAAGATGCCCAGTTGCTGGAACTAGTACAGCCAGGGAGCATCTGCTATTGCTGTCCAACTATCGAGAGGAGCTCATGCCAACATACACTTTACTTACAGGCACTTCTCCTTAGTAATGCTGGATAATGCTTTGTAATTAAATAAATGTAACAAAATCACTTAGTCTTCCCAGTGAGTAAGAGTAGAGGAAGCCACTGGAGACATAAACATTGGCACATGGAATCTTACTTGTGACCCGTCTATTCTAACATCCTGCTTCTGGCCTGAGCCACACACCAAGTGTCCTAGAAAAAGAAACAAGAAAACCTGTTAGAGGTAAGGTTTCAGATATGCCACTCCTTAGAAGGTTTTTCAGGGGTTTTTTTTGTGGTGATCACTATATGCTAAACCCTAAAGCTTGAGGTACTATTTCCACCTGACATGTTTGTCAGCATTAACAGCTATAATTCTGGATATTCTGGTTATTTATACAAAAGCGTTCAATCCCTTGCTTAATCCTGCTAAATCCTCTGGCCTCAGCAATGCCTTATGGCAACCATTTTCACAGTCAAATCACATCCATAGTCAGGGACTTCAGAGCTTGCAGGCTTGCTGCCGTGGAGTTGGTTAACACAGCAGCTCTGTGGGCCTGAGGAAGCTCAGCGCTAGCTGCCTGCAGGACACAAGGAAATACCAAGAGCAATGCCATTTCACCAGCCCTCCTGGGAGGCAAGGTGCAAAAACCAAGGCAGAGGTGGACTTCTGGCCCCCAAATTGACTCAGAGTAATTTTGCTGTCTGCCTCAGATATCAACATCAGTATAGTCCTGTCCCCATTCCCGGCACTAGAGTAGAACCCAAAGCTCTGTGACATCTCTCAACACTCACAGATGATCCAGGACTTCTGGGTTCCAAAATCCTCTTTAGTTAGGATGGTTGGCAAGCAACCTATACTTAAGAAATAGAGCTACTGCTGAAGCAGTACACTTACAGCTTGGGCTTTAAGGCTTTATTTCAAAGTGAAATCAAAATAGACCGAGAGAAAGGTACTTCACTTTTGACTTACCATAGAAAACTTAATTTCTTTTTTTTTTCTCTCCCTCTATTTTAAATGGAGACAAGGTTTTAACTTCTTTTCAAAATCAAAACTTTTGCACCTGTGCCAAACATACATTTGAAACTTATGCAGTCATTCCTGTAGTCACTGCACCTTTCACAGTGAAAGGTGCACACAGCTTGCCCTAAAAAAGTGCAGCTATAGCCAGGATTTTGTGCATGGACTTTGGGAGGCTTTCTATCAAAATAGGAGGTCAAAATGGGAAATGGGACCACAGACATAATGTGACACACACAAAAGTTTATCCTCATTATGATTTGTTATCACTACTGTCCACTGATCAGAGACAATTAAAAGCAGCAAGTTGGCTTTGATGTGCCAGTTAAAAACTTGCTGCAAAAAGCCTGATGCACTGCACTGACACAGCTCTGCTGAAAAAAAGTCAGAATTACTCTGCATTTGAATCTCCCCAGGTGGGATACTACAAAACTCTATAACCACATGCCAGTACCATTTATAAAAAGACTCACTACCTGGACAGCTTGTGAGAGGTTCCATATTCTGTCAGTATGCTGGCTGCACTAACAGTATAAAAAAAACTAAACCAAGCATAGATCATCATTATTTATGATAGCATAGGAACTGTCAGGCCTCCGCACACTACCAGAGTCTCACCTGGAATCTGCAGAGGCTGACTATTAAAAGCAGTCCATGAACAAATTCATGTTGTAGCTGATTCTCAATATATTTAAAAACAAAAACAAAAACAAAAATAAATAAAACCTTTGCCTTCAGCAAGGAGACATTCTTGTATAAATTGAAGAGAGATACGAAAGCAATACTTTTGGCAAATAATTTGTGACATGACATATTTAGAAAGTCATCAGTGTAATATCGGAGGAGAATCTGCCAGACAGAATTAAGACACCTTAGACTATGCCAGCATAAGTATTTCTGGTGGTTTTGGTGCTCTGCAAGGTCTCAGAGAAAGCTGAAAATTGATAAATCTGGATTAAAAGAATGAAGTTTTAAAAAAAGGAAATAAAACCACTTTGGATCATTTTTGAAAGTCTTGTGACATTTAGACCAATTTCAAGATATCTTGAAAGAACAGGGAGAGAAAACTCATGAGCTTTGAATACTTGGATTTGGCTGCCATGAACAATTCCACTAGCTTTCACATCATTATGGGATTCAGATCAAAATCAATCTCCTTATTGCAAAAATCCTTCACAGGCTTAATTTGGCCAACCTGAGAACTGTGCCCCCTGTATTCAACAAGTACTGGCTTGCTTTCTGTCCTTTAACTCATTCTTGCCTTTCTCTCCCACAACTCTCTGCATCTGTTTTTTGAGTCACCAATCCACCCACACAAACAAAACTCAGCAACAGCAACAAAAAGCAAACTCCTGCTCCCACAAAGTCTCTTTTTGCCACCTTATTTTCTCCTCGATTTCTCTCGCCTTCCACTATTGTTCACCATTTGCTTTGGTACCTCTGCTGATGTCCTGACTGCAAAAGGCTTCTCGGACAAGGAAAGTTGAGGCACCTCACTTCCACATTCCATATCCTACTCAATATAGTTACCTCTACACCTATACCAGATTGCATATGCTATCCTATTTGTCCCCGGAGTGATGGTGGCTACTACATGAGGGATGCTTTACAAAATAAAATGTATCATCCAGGTTTAATAATAGGATTGCAAAAAACAAACAAAAACCAAACAAACAAAAACAACAACAAAAAAAAACCAACCTCAAAACCCAAACACCAAAAACCAACCCCAAAACCCAAACACCAAACCCCACAAAAAACTCCAAACAAACATGATGCTAAGACTAGAGACTGCTAAGGTGGGAAAAAGTAGTAATAAAAGAAATAGATTTTAGTGCTTCCCAGAAACAACATGGCAATATCTTCTCCCACTGACAAAACATCGCCTACAGCAACATTTCTGTACGGGAATAGTAAACCCTTGGTGACTCTGCTTCAGAAAGAGCATGAGACTTTAGATCCTCCCTGAGCACATTTATGTTTAGCAGTTTAACACAGCCCTGGAAGAGCACAACAAGGACTAGATGCATATCTACACATATATAACTTGCAAATACTTACAAACGTTATTGATTTTGGAAGACAAGGCCAAGTATCCCACATGTTTCCCAGTTTAAAACGTTCCATGCAAAGGTTCATTTGTGACAGCACTAGGGGAATTAAATATGTTTATATTTGAGCTGGCAGATTTTGACTCAAAGGAAGACTTGCACCTACATCACCTCTGTAGCCACCTGGAGGATAGAAAAACAACCATACAGGTAAAAAGCTGTAACCTTTCCTTGGGTTGCTTACAGTGGGAAACCAATAGACAGTAACTCCAGGTGCCTGTTCATCACATATCAGATATTTGCATCAGGTGGAGAGGAAGAACACCTCTTCAAAAGATGCAGGACATAGTAGGCAATGTTAAGAATCCTACCCACATGTACCCGGATCCAGATCCTAAAGGAATTCAGCAGAAAAACTGCATTCCATGGAATTACTCTTCTGGTAAGGAAGAGAAAGAGGAGTGCCAAAACACAGGTTGCAGCAAAGGACACGGATTTCTTTTTCTTGCTCCATGAAGTTTTACTTATTTTCTCTGCCTGCTTGTAAATCCAACAGCTGAAAAATCAGACCTTTCAATGGCCCAATCTCCCCTCTGACTTCACCTTTTTATGGTGTGCTTTTCTGACCTTTCACTGTAAAACCTTCTCCAGTTCATGCCACTACTCAGAGGTCTTGTCCTTCAGACCACACTTACCAAAATAAATTCTCACCCTCAAGGAGCTAAAACCTTTTATTTGATCATCTGTTCTATTACGTGACTTATATGTTCATGCAAACCATTACAGGGTAAGCATAATAAAATATAAATATTCAATAAATATAACTATAGGGGTTATTTTGTTGCATGGAAGCACATATTGATCAAGTACCAATGATCATAAGCCTGAGAAGGATCTTCCAACCCTATCCAACTTCTCAAAAAGGAGAAAATGAGTCTGTGGTTAAGTACAGTTTAACCACATGAATTTGATCTATCCAAAATATATTCTCGTAATTCCAAGGCTGTGACACTGCTCTGTGCATATACAGTTACTAAAGAGACAGAAGAAACTAGACATTAGGAAACAGGAGCCCTGTCAAAAAACAAGGAAGACTGGCACTTAGTTAAGGAATGAAAGCAGCAGTCAGTCACAGAGCAAGAAAGGAGAGATGGCATTTTGTCCTGCCAGGAAAGTGGAGCTAAGAGGAAAGCAAATAGCACCTGGTAGCTGAGACACTGCACACAGGAGTACACTCAGGTCCATACTTGGCAAAGGAACTCCATGTGAGGTGCTAGGCTACTATCCATAATCAAGTCATAGTAAATTTCAATGAGTCTCAAAGAAGCATCCCTGTACTGCCCCAACCTAGGACATAGTGAAAACTGAGGGTGCTTAGAGGACATTTTGTCCTGCATCGTTTCAGGGGTGGTGTTGTCATACATAATCATGTAATTTTGAAAGTCTAGGAACAGCAAAGAGATTGTTCCTTACAAAGTGAAATTTCATCAACCGGCACAATATGAGAATCGGGAAGCAGTTCTCTTTCTATTCCCTATATTCCCCTTTCCTGCTTTGTTTCACTCTCTCTCCATCTTTCTGCTTAGAGATCATCCCACAGACCAAACCCAACTGGCACCCTAGATTACTGAAAACAGTCCAGAAGTAACACAAATTTCCTTAAACACTGGAGATGAGGTATCAAGAAAAAAAAAAGTCCCTTTTGTCCTTTGCATCTCTCCAAGAAAAGCACATCATCATTAACTACCAAACACCATGAAAGCTTTTCGCCAAAAATAGGTTGATTGATATGTTATGTGTTGGCTCATCTTATCTAAGCCTCATGAAACAAACTCCTTGCTGGTTTATTTTTTACCACTATTGGAATTATTTATATTATTTGCCATTCTTAAAAAACAAAAAGGCTAGTACCAATAAAAACAACCCAGATACATTCCCTTAAACCACCAACAAATCATTAACTGAGCACCAAGTTAATAGCTTAAGAATATAAAGTAAAATGTATTGTACCAGCAGTGATAGAAAGAAAAAGATTTAAAGGGTACGGAACTATTAAAACTAGTTTTGAGAGAGCTCAATGTGAAATCAACCAGAAAATGATCGTTCCACACAAACAAATACAAGTACTAAAACTAAAACAAAGTCTCTAGCTTTGTGAAAAAAAATCCATAAATTTAAAAAAAACCACCCCCTAAACCATTTCGGGGGAAAGTATTTAATGCAGCTATAAAATACGGACTCTGTTTTCTTTATATTAAGTGTAGCTTTGATTGAGTTTGTGGAATTAAACACTAATGTTATTGTAAGTAAAACACAAGGAACTGGAATTTGTGTTTGGCATATAATGAAGTGAGTCACAAAGCCAAAGGATGTGATATGCCTTTATATGGCTTAGTTAGGGTTACTTTTGATGTGCTGTAAAATAAAAGTATTCCTTCTGCAGAGATACAAAAATCTTTGCAAATATACATAGAGAGCTCACAACCTAATATTCTGTATACATGCACTGTGATCGGAAAGTACAGATTCACATGTATAACACATTTGGGCTTTGCATGAACATGTTTGATGTTCTCAATTACTTTGTAACAGACTGAAGGAATATATCATTTAAGTGTTTGGGGTTTTTACAGCATTTTAGATGACCTACTGCAATTGATCATGCCCATAAAATAAACTGGCAATCAGAAAACCCAGTTTTGCCAGCTCAGGCAATTTCAACCAAAAGCGTTACAATGTTTGGTATTCTGGTCAAAGTTCTAGCTCCCAAAAGTTAGCAGGTATGTGAGACCTAAAATTTCTCTGTAAAACTAATAGTGGTGAAAAACACCCCAAAACCAACAGAACACAAACGAAAACTCAAACGAACAAACAGACAACACAAAATTCAAAAGAAGACCATCACTTCAAATCATGGCCCAACTGGCATCTTGAAACTCAAATGGGAAAATACTTTAAAAGAAAGCATAAAGCTGCTTTATCACTTAATAATTTGCTTTGGTGTCCTGCATCTCACAACATAAACCCTCTGGAGAATAATCTGAAGACCTTTTAAATACTTGGGACTGGTGGTACCAGAGTGCAGACAAGACATTAAATGACTCCACCTAGAGACCTCACCCTGCACGATTTCCATTTCTCCCCTCCCTCTGTCAGAGCCAACAGAACCCAAGGTCTTCGTAAACTGAGCCACCAGTTAAGCAGATTTTGCTAATGTAATAGGACAGCAGTAGCACCCAAATTTGAGTTTCTAGAGCCTCTGGGATAGGACTAGATTAAGCTTCAAATACATAGTGGCTCTAGGCGCATACTAACAGTTCTGCCGTTTGTTCAACTGTAGTGGTAAACTGAGACACTACAGTTACTCGGAAAGAGTTACTCTGAGTTATTCTGTAATCTCAATGCTCTCAAAACCCTCTGCCTAGACTTCCTTGCTATATTTCCCATCAGGAACCAAGAAAGCAGACAGGATATGCGTAAGGCACCTATGTGACAGAAAGCCAGTTGTAGCAAATTTCAGACTTAATGACAAAAACTCTTTAAAAGGGTAGTAAAGCATATTTACTGGTGCCCAACAGTCTAAACATGTATATTAGGCAGTGGCAAGTAGAGGAAAGTTCTCTAAATTATGAAACAGCCAGCCAGTGTATCAAAACTACTGCAATGCACCCACATTGCAATTAATATAGCTAAATGTCTGATTCCAGAGTCACTGTGGGTTGGGTGCTTGAAAAGCCAAACATAAAATGACTGGGGTCATTTTATAAGGACATAAGGACAGCATTCACTATCAGCTGCATCAACATGACAGTGAAGACAGCAAAGAGAGAAAAGCCAAGAATCATTAAGTAACAAAGGACAGCTGAAAGAGTAAACAAGCATCTTTGGTTTGTGTGGAAAGGGAACATTTCTTATGGAGACATCTTTGAACTTGATACAAATAGCGGACAAGCTGTGATGGCTCAGAAGAGCCACAGCCAATTCAGCATACAATTGTACTGTAGCAGCTCCCTGTACCATTCTGAAATCTGAATTCCTTCTCCTTGCTAGCTATCCAATTGCATTTTACTTTTCTGCAGGAAGAATCTAGTCTGCACCTGTTGTTGCTAATTATAATTTCAAATATAAAATGAAAAGGACAAGGATATATTGGTAGGAAGCCTACTGTGAAGATTTAATGTCTAGTGTAGACGTATTTGTGCAAACTGACATGCACTAGTACTACACTGCATGTTAGGTCACACTGTATGTGGGACTTTATGAATCTAAGTGGTCCTGGAATGACTCTGTGAAATCAAATAGGTTACCAACAGGTTTGTAGAGGAGATTATACTTAAGTGGTTTCTCTTTCTGGTTTAAGGATATACAAGTGATCATATTATCACTGCAAGTAATGATGTAGAGTATTCTGTAGGCAAAGAGTATTCCTACCTAGTACATCAGCATGCCATGGTGAAAGACTGGAACAGAGGCCATTATCACATAACGATCCGAACCTCTCACTGGGATACACCCAAATAGCCCCATACTGGGAGGTGTAACACGTGGAAAGAGTGATCAGAGAGATCACAGGAACAGCTTTCTCCTGTGCCTTCACATAAGGACCGGCTTTACAAAAAATCGCTAACAGCACTAATAGAGAATCAAGGACCTGCTGAGTACATTTCAACTGCTCTTCAGTGCTTTGATGCTGAGCACTTCCTGCAGAAAAAAGGAGGAAGTATGCTGATAAAATGAATACATCTCACTACCCTCTGCACATAACCAAGTGGCACTAAAAAAAAAAAAAAAAAAAAAAGAAAAAAAAAGAGAACTAAATTCCCTTTGGCTAAGAGGTCTAGCACATATGATCTGAACTCAATCTCAACAGCAATTAGTTTCCACACAGAGGGTGGAAGGGACCTCTGGATATCATCTTGTCCAAACCCCCACTCAAGCAGGGTCACTTAGAGCCAGCTGCTCAGGACCACATCCAGATGGCTTCTAAATATCTCTAAGGAAAGAGACCCTCAGGGCAACCTGTGTGACTGCTCAATCACCCTCACAGTAAGAAAAGTGTTTCCTGGTGTTCAGAGGGAACCTCCTGCGTTTCAGTTTGTGCCCATTGCCTCTGGCCCTGTCACTGGGCACCACTGGAAATAGTCCGGATCTATCCTGTTCCCTCCCTCCCTCTCTTCAGGTGTTTTTATACTTTGATATGATCCCCAAGCCTTCCCTTTTCCAATCTAACAGACATCTCAACAATCTTTCTTAAAGCTGGGTGTAAGCCAACACTCATTTCTGCTACCTACATACATATACCTATTTGGAAGTAAACTGGGACCAATTCATTTAATATTTCATCCAACAAACATGATCACGACCCATACTGGGGATTTTGCTAGCTTATCTGTGAGACTCTTTGCAATTCAGACTGGGTAGACACTGGGTTTTGGGTTTAAATAGGCTTAAAGGGAACTAATTCATTTGTTAGATTGCTTATGTGCAAATGTGAATATTGCCATTTCAACTAGTTCCACTTGCTAAAATGAGCAGAATATAAATACATGTCTTTCATGCAAAGTTATCCTAAAATGTGTGTTAGTACATGGAAGAGGTATCGCATGATAAAGTACATACCAAAGATCTTGACCCTGTGACCAAAATATCTGTCTAGATACTTATGACAAGACAGAGTTTTCCAATTGAAAATATTTCAGCTAATAGCTGAATCTAATATTTTGTTAGTGGAAGAGAAAATATGAGTATACAGCCTTCAAATTGCAAAGATAATTTTCCAAATATTGGTTTCATGAATCATTGTTAGTATCGCTGCCTGCCTTGGCTCACAATTGTGCAGGCCTCTGAAACGCAGATGTCAACCCCTTGTATGCTGTCTCATAGCATTCTATCAGTGTCTCCTATAAGGTTTTAAAAATACCCCAAAACTCTTCTGAAATGTTTTCCAGTTCTTTAAATGAAGTAAACTCAAGCAGAAGCCTGGAAAGAGTCTGTATTTGGAGTTTGGTTACAGTTTAACCCCAGTAAATTTAAACCAATTTAGTCAACAAGACATTTACAAATAAGCGCTAATTCCATTATGAACTGGGATTTTTTTCAGTGTACTCTACAGCACCTTGAAGCAAATTTGAACTAATACAAAAGTGGCCATTCCCAAACTAAACATCCACTATCTGAATCCCAAATTTAAAGCTGATTAGAGTTCATCTAATGTCATAGTCTTATGGAAGCATGGCTTTCCTTCCCCCCTCTTAAACTACACATTAGATGAATCCATTCTTCTATATCTTTGATTCCATAAATTCAGTCAAGTTACTACTTGAATTTACAAAAGCACTTAATGTTAACAGATGTAGTTTTGCGTGTCTCACTAGGAAAACGCTGCCTCTTGAGGCAAAGACAAACAGCATGAAAGATGTCCAGAGAAGTCTAACAACGAATTTTTGTGGCAATCTACAGACAAGCTCTCTCCACTCTCCAAGCTTAGCAGAAATCTTGGTGCACTAAATTGGTCAGAATTGGACTATGTCATTTACACCTCTGGCTTCATAGTCATTGGTGGAGCTTTCTTTGTACTCCGAGACTGAGTATGACCTATTGAAGATATGACTTTAAAAGTTGGCCTCACCACACTTTGAACTATATGCTACGTAGAAAGCAGTAGTATTTTTCAGGAAGCCCCAGACTTCCCACAGGAATACCAACCCAAATTCTGCATGAGCAGCTCCTGCCTGGGAGGTGAAGAATTAGCTTATACCAGTGCAGCTGATTCCACTCAGGGCTGGTACATCATCTTACTTAGCCACAAGTGCAGAAACACAGAACAGACAAGCATTTCAACACTTCTGGCTAGGGGATCTTGCCCTGAACACACATACTGATGCTTGTACATGGTCTCCTGGCTGTCTATACTCCTGTCCATCTGTTGGGATGGCATGACGCCAGTTAACAAGGTAGCACGCCAGCCTCACTAGCACAAAGGTGCCAAATAAAGATAGGTTCTTTTGAATGCACTGCTTTCAGAAGAGAGCAAGAGCCACATCCCCACTAAAGAAAAACATCAAGAAGCTTCTACACATCCCTAGTGCTACTACAGTTATTTTAGGTTTGATCTCCCCTTTATTTTCAACATTCAAGCACCTTTCTAAACATGGAAGTCTGAACAAAGTTGTTAAATATCAGAGATTGCCAGGCAAAGCAGGCAGTATTTTAACAGACTCACTGGTAAGACCATTGCATGCCTGCAGGAGGTCCTATCCCTCCATCTATTCACCCACTAAAATCCTTAGGAAAGAGCTTTCCCATCTAAATCTGCACATTTCTTCACTGTTTTCTTTCTAATTGACTCTACTCCTCCATATTTTAAGAGCAGCTCTTCTCATAGAACAAAACTATGATTTTTCAAACACTGATTAGCCTCTTAAACAGAACCAGAGTACTTGCTGTTGGTAAGTATATAGGAAAGCCTTCACATCCAGTAGTACTCATTTAACTTCAATTTTAATGTGAGCTTGAAAATTACAGAAACAGCTCAAGAATCTGTGCTATCGTTGTATTCATAAAAGTAGAAATTTCCCTATAAGTACTAACTTAGAGGTCTGGAGAAATGAAGACTCCCTTTCTTTGGAAGTTCACGTGTGCTCACAAACCACACGGCCTCAGTTCCCTGAGACCAACACGTCTGAAGAGAGCCACGATAGACAGGGTTTAAGACGCCAGACAGTTTGCCAGCTCTAGGCATTACTGAGCACTCTGGAAATACTGGAAATTCTCTCCTGTAAAGTCTTATGCCTGAGCTGTGTGCTTGCCATATAAAAAGAGTTGGCCAAAATTAGAGTTGGGTAGAGGGGCAGAAAAGGAATTTATGTAATAAACATTGTTGGAAAGAAGCAGGGAAATGGAAAAGACAGTAAAGACCTAAACAAAGCAAACAGAAACAACTTGAACTGATCCCCCCTGGGTTAATATTCAAGCCATCATAAAGATGCTTCAGCAGCCACAGAAAATTATAGAAAAGTTGGTTTTCCTCTAAGAAGCAAAGCTCAGACAAAGCTACCTGTACACCTCCAAAGGTCTTTCTGCAGGAGTTATTTCTCTGAGCATCACATGCTGAGTTTACTGGTGAGTAGAGATTTAATGCGCGTGGGCACCCTTCATGTTTTTACACAAGCCCTGAGCCCATGCTCCCCAGCCACCTCACAAATGGCACCGTGAAGGGACAGAAACAGAGGAAGGTGTGTCTCACAAAACAGTTGACTGACAAACCAAGGGTTCTCCCTGCCTCTATCTGTTTCAAGTCCCTAGAAACTTTACATGAACAGGATAGAGTCATTTATCCTTTTCTGAAGTCATCACAGTAATGAAGCCATTTCTTCTCAGGCCAGTTTAGCCCAGTTATTTAGCTGCTCTGCCACTCAGACCCCACTGCTTTTGATACTGGCACATTGCTGGACTGGACTCAGATAGAGACCGTGGTATATGCTTCATGACTCCAAAGCCAAAGAACAAGTTCCACCCTACCCTTTCCTTCCTCTCACAGAGATTCTGCCCTAAGAGTGAAAACAAAAGATCTGACTCTAAGCCTTTAGTGCAGTTTGTGGCTAGCAGCCCCAGACAGGTGTCATACTCAGAAGCATCATTTTTGACAGCAATAGAGAATGTGCTGGTGGGGGGAAACACAGGGCGTGGAGACAGGCAGATCTGGGAGAGGTGTGTGATAGTAAACACAGCCAGCCTGTGGTAACCATCTCCTGGGAAGCTATTCTGACATGTAAAATATTGAGCAAGCATGAATGAAATACAGCAAACCCCACCCGAGCACCAGACACAATCAAATCTGACCCCCTTGAAATTTTTATTTGAGTTAATGTTACCTTTTAATAACCTTTCACTGCTCTCTGCAAAGATAACAGGTGTCATTAAAACAGCTGTCACTGTGCCAATCTTCCCTGAGACACCTATTTATTTGGATCTTTCAAGAGAAACATAAATGGAATCAGTCATTCTGTATTAGAGGGTTCCCAGGGACAGTTAGTTGATTGGCATCTCATACTAGTGGGCAAGTCACCACAAGACACTTGTAGAAGACAGCATTTTCCCTGAAGTCTTGATGCTTTAACATCTGACAGGAATGTGTATATACGTATGGATTGATTTTTTTCTTTTTTTTTCTTTTTTTTTTTCTTTTTTTTGATGAATGATATTCTGTGAAATATCAGAGAGAAAAATGTCAGACATACATTGCATAGCAATCGAGGGCTAATGAAGATCCAGGTATTAAATCAATTAAGAAGTATCAAAAGCTACCTAATCATCAAGGAACAAAATTGGCACCACAATATGTAGTGAGTATGGGAAAGCCTAATTTACTAAACATACCCTGCAGTCACATAATTGCATGTAATTTTACCAGCATAATTAACTAATTTAATTACCACTTCTCAAGTGCATCAATTATTGACATTACAGAGTTTTCAGACAGCAGAATTACTGTGTGGTACATTCAGAGAATGCAAAATGCTTTGTACGCCTATTTTCCAGTCACAGTCAACAACTGAGGGAACACAAGCAGCAAAAGGAGAAGGAATTACAAGCACAACCACACAGAGCACAGTTTAGCTGTCAGGTTTAAGAGATGAACTAGACAAAACCATGTTTATGTGGGACTGAAAAGTCAACAGCAAATAACTGAAGAGACCAAGACGACAAAATCTAAGCACGGTACTAAACCAGACAACTCATTTCTGAACAGTAAGTCTAGCTTAAATTAAATCTACCCAGGAGGGAATAAGTTCTTTGAGACCTACCAGCCACCCTTATCTCTTAACCAAGGGCTTGATCTTACAGTAATATCTGCAAGGATGTACAGGTGCACCAAGCTCCATTGGCCTCACTAAAAAGCCATAAAGGTGTTAGGTCTGTCGGCACAAGTCTCAAAGCAGAATCAGAGCCCAGAGAGACTCAGACTAGGATGTGATAAGAAACAGTATGTGCTTGAAAAAAACCCAAGATGGGCAGGGGGGAGGGGTTGTGTGTGAAACTACAAAGATAAAGTATGGATGCATTCTTATTAATTAAAATGTAGCTTTGCCATGTGGGATCATTACTCAGACTTGAAGAACTATTGATCCCCTGCTTAATGTTTAGACACTTTATGTAAATCTTTGCATAAAACCCTTTTGTTTCAGCAATGAGCTTTTCAAAGTCAAGAGAGATGTCAGCATCTGCTCCCTATGGAGTCTTAAGAGTCGGTGTCAGTAAAAAATGGGCAGCGTCAGTGAAAATTATGCCCTGTGTCAGTAAATTTGTTAACAGGGTGGTTGGAAACCCTGGGAGCTGTGGTGTCATTTTCTTCTCCCATTGCCCTCTTGTACTTGACCTTTGTACAGCTGTTTCACAGTATCTGGAGATGGCTGAACTGTGAAATAGCGATTACAGGAAAGGGGGCATTTTAATGAGAAAATACAACCTAGAACAAGAAGAGGGCATTCTTTCAAATGCCAGCTGAGATCTGTAAAGCCTTTTTTGTCTTTCAGACTCAATTAAGAACAATCACGACAACTCCCCTTTTAAAATCTAATGCCAATATTAAGTTACCCTTCTTAAGGTCACGAAAGCTTACCGGATCCATTGTGGTGATTATAACAAGCAAGCAGAGACACTTTGTTAAAATAAAAGCCCAAATAAATCATCAATAGCCAGAAGAACCAAGTGAGGACTGTTCCTCCCACAAGTAGCTCTGCAGGGATGGTGCTATAAACCTGTTGCAGTCTGTCCCTCTGAGGGCCTTTTGTGGATCCAGCTCAGGAAAAACTTACGTGTGCGTTTAAATTTAAGCAATGGTTTAAGCTGAACCTTTCGCTTGAAGTATTGCAGACAAGTACATATTTTACTAGAGATAATCAAACTGGTCTGGTGCACATGGCAGTAATGAACCTTCCTGCCTCTTCCAAAAGCACGAGAGATTCCTTGAATCTTCTTCAAAGGTCTCTATGCAACAGCAAGACACGACCTAATTCTATCTGGACTCCTCACTCGAAACCACAACATGAAAAATCAAGACAGTGAGAAAAGGCACACATTGTGATCACAGGCAGCAGAAGGGAAGGACTGGAGGAGGAAGGGGAGCACAACTTCTTCATGCTAAGAGTTGAGTTTTTGTAAGCAAACCTGATGAATGATGCTCTTCATGCTGCTCGTTCTGCAGATTGCTCTCTGTACACCTGCCACGTGGCTGCTATCAGTAAAAGCAATTCCAGTAATGACATTGATGTGTGAGGGGCCTGCACTTGTGAGACACCAGGCCTGAAACATTATTCATTGAAGTTGTAAGTGGGTGGTGGAACTTAACCTGTCAGCTGAATTAGTGCATATAAATGAGCATAAACGAGACAGCAAAAAGAGTGGATGAGTCAATAGCAACAGGAAGGAAAGAAAGATAAAATACAAAAATCCTCTTCATACACTGTCAGCCCTAGCAGGGATTGCCACACTACTCCAGCCTCCAAATGTCCTCTCAAGGGACTGCAAAAACTTGAAAAAGTTTTGGGGTTTTTTTTTGAAAAAGTAAAAGAGTTGTGTTTTTGTCAAACACCAACAAGAGTTACCCGTCTGGGGTGTATGCGTGCTACTGTACATACTTAGCAGCCTGAAATACAAATTATTAATAAGGTAAATTATGCATTACACAGACATCCGTATTTCTGATTGAAAATATGTATATTGAACAAACTACTAAAAATCATCATCCCACAAACATGCCATACACTCTGCAAATGGTGTGGCCTGTCATATATTATTTGTGCAGTCACTGATCTAAGACTCTGTCAAGGCGGGAAAGTTTGGGGTTGATCACAAATAGGGCTCTAATAGTGTTTCCCTCACAGCTTGCAAACAGAGCTGCCTACTTTCCTATTTCACAGAAGCTAAGGAGTGAAAGTGGAATCAGACATTCATGCTCAACAGTGCTGTAGCATCTCTTCAGAGGCGACGTTATCACTCTCTACAACTTCTTGAAAGGTGGTTGTATTCAGGTGGGGGTTGGTCTCTTTCTCCAGGCACCAACTGACAGAGCAAGAGGACACAGTCTTAAGTTGCACCAGGGAAAATATAGGTTGGATATTAGGAAAACGTTTTTTACAGAAAGAGTGATAAAATATTGGATTGGTCTACCCAGGGAGGTAGTAGAGTCACCATCCCTGGACGTGTTTAAAAAGAGATTGGATGTGGCACTCGGTGCCATGGTTTAGTTTAGTTAAGGTGTTGGGACATGGGTTGGACTCGATGATCTTGAAGGTCTCTTCCAACCTGGTGATTCTGTGATCCCTCGACCTGAACTGGAGATCAGACAGATGAATTGGAGAGAATAAGATGTTTCCTAAGTTGTTCTTCCCAAGACTTTACTTGTAAAGCTTTTGTCAGCCTCTCTTCTCAAACAAATTAGTTTGGATGGATGCTTCTTACATATTCCATTATCCATTAACAGAGCCTGGAAGTTTGGTGACCTCTCCAGGAGGACCTTACTGCCATTGGTAATGGAAATCCCTAACTCACCCAGATACTATCACCTCCAGTGATGCCATGATGATTTTTTGCCTTATTTTTTATATATATCTTTTATATACCCTTTTATATAGCTTTTATGTATCCCCATTGCTTTTAGCATGAATACTTGTAATTCCTTAAGTCTGATAAATTATATTAGACCCAATATTCTGTTAAGCCACGAGACCAAACATCCTGGAGGCCTTGCAGTTGGAGGCCAGAAAGTCTTATGCTATCCTGAGAAACCAAGGTCTTCCCCAGAACATCCTGTAAACTAAGATAGGCTCATCCAGGGGGGGATTCCTTGGGATGGGGGGGCGGGGGGGGGGGCATTCGAACCTCTCATTTGGCAATCTTTGATAGATATGCTAATTTGCAAGGTCTATAAATTGTATACGTGATCTATCATCGGGGTGCATTTTGGCGCATTCCACCTGGACGAAGTGGTGCACCTTAAGGATCCTTAAATAAACATCGAGGTAAAAACCCCTCTTCCCTTAAACTGTGTTTGGTTCTTAATTTTAAGAGCAGGGAAAGGCAACACCAAGGTATCACCAAGGTTAAATAATCTTCAGCCTTAATTCTGAGTCTGGTAATTTGGACAAAACAGTTTTTCTCCTCTGCTGCATTCCCATGATTTCTAGATGCTTCAGTACCACTTCAACATGGAATGCAGCACTGCAGATACAGATGGGAACAAAGCAAGAAGGGTAGCACAATATTGTGAAAGGTGCATGACCAAGAATAGCTAACCGTCTGCTTCTCCTCACTGGCATTTGCAGGGTACTGGTTTTCCCGTGCTCTTGTATGAGGAAGGAAAACAGGTTGAATCTCCTCTATTACCACATATTTGTGAATCAGTCTGCAGAAGTTGCCCCAAAGGGTAGCACATCTGGCTAATGCCTCAGTACTGCCCTAATTGTTTAACACAGAAAATCTGCTGTGAACTGCTGTGGATCTCTTACATAGCTGGACTTCAGTGTACTTGCCATCCATTCACCACACCAGGGTAGCCAAGAAAGCAGCAGCCTGCACAGCCAGTCTGTTACCAACACACAGTAGAAGGCAAGGAGGGGCAGAACTGAGCCTGAAAGCTCTGTCAGAGCCCTTCGACTAAGCCAAGTCAACATGGAAGTCCCAGCAGGATAAGCACCAATTATTAACTAATTCTGTCAGTTCTACATTAGGGAGATGGAAAGGAAAATCATCAAAGTCAATATAATTCAGTAAGTGTAAGGAGGTGGGGAAGTTCTCTGTGTCCCACAGAGTACCTTCCTCCCATACAACGTATCATTTTGGCAGACGAGAAAGAATAGAAACAGATTTAAGAACCAGTGTTTCTTACATACAAGTGAGCGGGGCCCCATCACATCTGCTGCATTTGCACAGCACGTGAAACCACTTAGCTTTCCACTTGGTGCTCTTCTAGGGTCAGCTTTAAAAAAGGTGAATACAATTAGGCCTGAATTCACCCAGCAGGAAAAACCAAAATATGAGGGAAAGATGACAACGACTGGCAAGAGTTTAAGAATACCTTGTATTAGATACCTCAAAAGCTGCGATGTAATGATTCAAAATAGAATCACACTAGTTACTGAAATGCAGTCAGGCTTTCAATGGAAATGAAAGCATCTGCAACTTTTCAAATGCCTATAACAAATGGTAGAAAGAGAAAGGTGAAAATGGTAAGTAGAAAACAGAAGTTAGGCATTGTAGAAAATGGAGAAGGGAAACAAAAAGACAAGACCAATATCCAACAGAGCCAAAGGACTAGAACAAATATTTTGAAGTTCATTAGGAACAGAAGGACCTTTCACATTGACAGTAATCTATTGCTGGATGAAAAAAGTTGTCTTGTGAGCAATAATAGCAAAAAGACAGAAATCCTAACTAAAAAGCCAGATGATCTAACACTACTAAACAAACCAATATCAAAATTCCCAAATATGCCCTGCATGCCAGAGAAAGATCATGGTCCTTCCACTGTCTACTTAAAACAGAAGAATAAAACAAGATTTAGCTTGTAGTATTGTAAATGGGAGCTAAAATGGAAGACTTAGTAACTAAATTCAACAAAGGCAAAATATGATTGAAAGGCAAATTAAAGCTTGAAAGATTCAGAAAATAAACCTCAAATACACCTGAGATTCTTATTTTGAATTTTGCAAGTATCTAAGCCACTGGCTAGTTCACTGTTTAACAAATGCTTCACCGTTCACGTCCCCTGCTCTCATGGACTAGCATGACCCAGGGAGAGATTACAGTGCACATGCTGATTTATACTGGCAGGAAATTTGGCCCTCCGGGTTTTGGGAAGAACTGTGTTTTATTCCTATTTTTGTTCCCTTACAAAGATGAAAGAGCAGAAGAATTCAGAAGCTGTTCCAAAGGTGCAGGTGCTCTGCGCAGTTCTGCTGGGGGGTGGGCAATATTGGCAGAACCTCCTCACCACTGCTACATCAATACCACACCTTGGCTCATCAACCAGTGAGACCAGCTGCAGGAGAGACAGTTAGGAAGCTTCCTTTTACACTAGTCCAGACATTTCCTTTCCACTACCAATTAACTACCCACAACACAGGAAAGCTTATCAGCAACATCAAAGAATGCATTCCTTACTAACACACACGGTATGGCAGATAACGTCTCTGGCTGCATCAGATTTTCTAATTAAGCATGTGGGAGTGGGGAAAAAAGCGGGGGGGGGGACTAAAGAAAAAAAATCAAGCGGAGCGCACTGTGTGTGTTGTTAGCAGTCAGTACTGTAAACTGAAATACAGGTGCCATTAGCAATCTGCTGTCTGCTGAGTTGCACTGCTCTGGGGCCTCGCTTCCCAGCGTGTCTTTTTTGTCTCTGTCTCAGAGAGCAATGTAGAGAAGACACCTTCAGTGTAGCAAGGTGAAGAAATAGCACAGAGATTGTACATTTGCCTTATATATCTACCGTCTCACAGCAAAAAAAATAAAAAGAGAGAACAGATACTGATTTCATTAAAAGACCATGTTGCTTTAAAAAACAAAAGCCAAATGGAAGAAGCAAATAACTAAAATGTAATAGGTTGAATTGCCTATTAAAACAGTTGAACAAATAATTAACTATAAGAATTTATTAGCTTAATTCAGCTCTTCAATCCTCTGTTCTAAAATTCACTTGAAAGTATTCAATTGAGTTGAGAGCAAATCTATTTCAACACTCCAGAAGGGCAAGCACAGACAGTTCAATATTTTCTTTTTAGGCTCCATCAGAGTTAATTGAGACTATTTACACTCTTTTTTGTTTCCTGAATGAAAGAACACACATGCACTATAAGCACAAATAATTGTGCATATAGTTTAAAAAATGGGTGTCTTTACATATTTGTGCTGGCAAAACTTGACAGCAGGAATATTTGCAGGAAGCAAACACAAAGAAGACATCTCTACAGATGAAGCAAGTTAATTTTCAGATTGAATATTCCCAAAAACATTGTCCAGCTACAGAAAGATCATTATGCTGAAGTATGAACTGTGAAAAATTAATGACAGAAAATATGCAGTGCCTACTTTGCAAACCTCAAATCGGGTAAATCACCTTAGGTCTCGTGGTTGTAGTAGCTGCATTAATTGCTCAAGATCTGGTTCCTAGATAAACTTCTCTTCATGGAAAAAAAGTCTTTGTTTCGTTATTAAATCCTAATGCGAACTGATGGTGCTATGCAAAACAATATTCTCTTGAAATTCCAGCAGCAGCTCAGCTGAGTTCAGCTTGGAACTGGAAACCTGCATTATTCTGGTTTAGATACAGGAACCTGTCACATGCTGCTTTTTGTTGCCTTTATAAAAGAGTTAATATTTGGCTAATATGTTTATCTTTGCATAACATTACTGTCTATGTGCAGGAAAGAAAGAAACAGCTGTTGCAAGCCTAACCCTTACTCATTAATCTTTCATCATCTTGGGACTTCCAGCATTGTATTTTGTATTACAGCATCAGCTTTCTATTCAGCAGTGGCATCTGAGGGAAAATTCCTGACAAAACTGCCATTTTCACTTGCCAGGTCCACTTGTACTGAACCTGGACACTGAGGGCCCACACACCCCATCACCCAGCAGAGGCTGGGGCATGAGGTAGGTGGTATTTCTACCTTACCAAGGCTTGCAGAATCTTTTTGCTGGCAGCTGCTTGTTTCAAGGGGAACAGGAGGCCTCCCAGTGCAATATTTCCTTCTGGTAGCACACGGAGCAATTTCAGCTGCCTTGCTTCAAACTGATGTTCTGAGTTCTTCTCTGACTTAACCACTTGGCAAAAATTCTGAACCTTGGAGTGCCCAGGTTACACCCAGAAACTTACAGATTCAGCAGCAGAGGACTATCTCCTCCTCCTGTTGCAATGGTCTCATAGTTGGCTGATTTTCTTCCCAGCCTCCTTTTGGATGTATGCCCAGATCCACAGATGTGCACAGGAGGTAGATGGCACTAGAGGTGCCCTTAAGCACCTCAGCTGTTACTTCACACTGCCTCCCAGGTGTTATTAGCAGAAAACATGCATTGTAGAAACCACAGTAGGATTGTCTTTATACCATCCTTGTTTTAAATCTTTATGAATTCTCAGGAAACAGAGCCAATGGGTATTAAGGAGTCAGAGCTCTATGGCTTTCTCCTCCCCCCTCCATTAGACTATATTTTTATAATCATGCACTAAAGCATATCTTGCTCTTAGAAAGCTGTTTGTAGTGCGTCAACTTTATCTGCTGTAGTAAAGTCACCACTCTGGCCAGTAAACACAGTTTTGCCCAGCTGACCAGGTAGCATCATGCACATCTTGGCTCTGCCTTCTGCCACCTGTCTTTGGGCACTCAGGCCACAGGCACCAGATGGGAAAGACTGCCCTATCTAGCCACACCTATGCTGCAGACAAACTCCATCCAAAGCCTCATAGACTGTCTTTAAGCAATTCTGGATGGGTCCATGCCCGATCCATCACTGTTGCACTGACTTACATGTGAAATAAATACAGTGAGAGAATTTAATTCCTCACACAATGTGCTCGTGCTAGGGAAGGAGTTGTGGTATTACTGATGAGGTTCCTCACCACCACCTGAACTCATAAAATAGATAACGTGGTCCCATCCAGAGGTTAATATCTGTACTAACTTTTATTTGGTTTACTCATGTCCTCCATGCCATTTTTCCTTCTGGTCATCAGCTTCACGAGAATCAAAGGGCATTCTTACCTAGCACAGTAAAGGCAAACTAATTTTCACACTAAAAACCAATAGAAAAAAAAAGCTCCAGTATCTTGTTATTATTTGTACAAGGTGTGTTACTCATGCTTAGCTCACCTGACTTTAACAGGTTGCCTTCATACTCCCTTCACGGAGTTACAAATTCTCATGTTAAACACGGAAGCTCCTGACAGCTCTCTCTTTCCTAGGGCAAGATTGCTCAACTAACAATAACTAAGATACCTTTTGACAAGAGCAGCTAAGAGCCAGCAAAGCTTAGTCAATCTGCATCAGTCTGTCTTGGCACCTTTCTTTCAGTTTCATATCTAAACACTGGATGCCAAAGTCTCTAGCAATGATTATAGAAAACTATAAAAAGGGAAATGAATGCAAAAGCAGAAATCATATTAATCAGTTGAAGGAAAATACTTTTCCAACTACAGTTGTGGCTGAAACCCATAAATTAGATGACTGGAGTAATAAGACATGTGAAATGGCTTTTAAGTCCACTACCAGCTCCATGCAATAAATTTCAAATGACATCCAGGCTTTTAGTGGAGGGGATGATTTATTGCAGTCTGCAGGAAGAGAGCTTTCATGGATTATCTCTAAAGTGGCAAAACTCTATTCTGAATTTTTCAAAATTAGTGCAGCTCAGTGAATGTCACTGACAAGCAAGTCCAAAAGCACTTTAACAGAAAATTGTAAGAGAAATAGCAAACATACTTTAGAACATTCACAGATTTTTCTAAGGGAACTACATCTCATTTTTTCCTAAGCCAAAAAAACCCCAGACATAACAAGAGTATAACACTTGCTGCATGTGTTGTCCGTGTGGGCTTCCTATAAACAGAGGTATTTCACCAGTGAACTTTCTAAGGCTTTTGATGCTAAAAGCCTTCAAAACAATTTGGCAAATAGCGCAAGTTTCTTCCTGAACCTATAAACCTAGATACACTCTTTCTTCTGTTCAGTCATTAGGCAATGTGAGTGAAATACTGACCACAGAAATGCTCTCCAAAGGCAGCCCAGAGCATACAGGGTTCTGTTTCCTTCAAGCACACAGAAAAAGACTTATTTCCTCTTCTCTGGTAAATGGAATCAGAGAAAATGCGTCTCCACTGGAAACATGGAGTACCACAACGTCAGTGTACTGGAGTTGTGATGCTCACTGCAGGGCTCCTGAATTGCACCTGACTACCAGGGTGTTGCACAGTGTGCTGGCTCTGCTGTCCCTGGGGTGGACATGGCTGGTAGGTGCCCCGGGATGTTGTCACAACTCATCCCCGGTACACTCTCGCTCAGCACTAAAAGTAATGGTGTCTAAGCAGAGGATGTTGCAGGAGACAAGCACAATCCTCTTCAAGAGGCAGAGATGTACCTTGGCTAAAAGCTGTTAGACACAGTCCCCTAATTTTGATGGCTTTGCAGGCCAGTGATAGTAAATAATTCTGGTAATTCTCAATACATGGAACACTGAATTTGCGTACCAATGGCAGTTAAAACTAGGCTATGTATGTGTTAAGTAATGGGAATGTTACATACGGAAAACATCTTACACTTTCCCAACACCTTTCACCTAGAGTAGTTCTAAAATATTTTATGAACTAAGCAGAGATCTAATTTCACTGGCATTCAAAGCAGAAAGTGAGGATCTATGCTTTACTCAATTTGTTTATATAGAAAACATACAGTGGTGGGATTTAGTCTCCCAGGAGAGAACGCAAGACAACACAGCAAGACTAACAGTTCTGCTTTTACATGACTGTTAATGATGCTTTGGTTTTCATTAGATTCTTTCCTTCTGAAGACTAACCAATAGCTTTTTAAAGCAGGAATTCAGCACTGATCTGGATTAAGAGTGGTATTTCATTGACTCCACAGTACTTACAGCTCTGACATTTTTCCTGCAAGTCACCTATCCAAAGTCTGATACTTAGTTTATGGGGATTTCTGGAAGCAATAAGGGATTCATGCGAACATTTTTTAAAATTAAGACCATCCTAACTTGAGACATAACCTACACTATAACACAGCTGGACAAAATATATTCACAACTTCACTACCCAACCATTTTCATATACTGGTGGCATTTTTGTGGTTTGAATTTTGTTTGGTTGGTTTTGTTTTGGGTTTTTGGTTGGTGTTTTTGTTGTTTTTTATTTTGGCAGGGGTTGGAATATGAGTTGAACAGAGTATCTTCTACGAAGCTAGTCACAGACATTATCTTAGTTTTCTAGACAGAGACACTGAAGCCTAACCCAGTGAAAGTACTGACTTAAGAGTTGCTGGCAGGCCAATGACAAAGCCAAAAACAGAACACAGGTTTTCACACAAGCACTTTAAACAATCAGATACACTGCAGATAGCACTCATTATAAAGTATGGGATGTTTTTGAATTTAGTGTATATTTTTTAAATCCTATCCCTACCTGTGTTCAAGCAAAGTCAGACACATACTCTTCTTCATCCTTGGCTTAGGGTGGCCAGACACATACTAAACATACGTCTTCCTCCGCACTCCATGTAACACAAGCCACAAAAATACCGTGAAATCTTTTAGTGATGCCAACTACTCTTCATCATCAAGTATAGACAAAATTCAGAAGAAATCTTTTTTGCTGTCATTACCTAATAACCATGTAATTTCCCAAATGTTCACAGTCAGAATTATGGGACTTAGTGCATCAAAAACCAGCTTCTACCTACTTTGTTGTAGACACAGGATAGAAGACATTTGCTCTGACTAAGCAAGTCTCATTCTGTGATGAGCCCAGCTCAACATCCAATACAAAACATGCCTTATAGGTTTTTAAGTATTAAATTGCAAATACTCACAAGAGGACAAAATGGACTCCATCATCAATGAATACATAAGCACACTGCTACTGTTCACTTCAAATATTTTAAGTAAATTACAGGCTGGGTATCCAGCACTTTCCAGATTTTGATCACATGTATATCCTGCATTTTAGGCATCATAGAGAAACCATGTTTCACATAGTGGCAAAGGGATGATAAATGACAGAGCACTTAGCGGCATTGCAGCACAAACAAGCTTGTCCTATTTTATGGAAAATAAATGGAGAAAAATAACTTTGATAGTCTTTCTCCATGTCTTGTTTCTCCATGTTTTGTTTTAAACAAAAAAATCTGTAAATTTCAGGAAGAAATGGCACAGAGAAAGCAAACTTACATCAATTATTTATATGTTCATGTGGAAATGCATGCAGAAGTCTTTCCTTCTGACCTGTGTATAGAGCTTCATTTGCAGCTATTACTTCTGTAGAATTCTACACCTGTTTAATCCTCCAAACCAAAATCCCCTACCTATAGACTGACTCCATAAGATGGGGCCATGTCTAGAGAAGCATTACAGTAAGCAGATAACAGAAGGCTCTCGCCTTACATGTCTAACTCCCTTTCTCATTAGTGGGCAATATGCCTGCACAGACAGGAAAATTTATCTCAAAGTCTGTGATAAATCAGTCAGATTTGATCTGCTCTATGTAAAATACACAGCCAACACTGATTAAATGAGCAGTGGAGTGCTCTTTCAATAGTGCATCAATGCTTTTCAGCACACAGGCATGGACAGACAGCTCAGACTTATAAATGAAGGAGAATCATGACTTATGCTTTCAGTCACTGGAAGAATTCATTGTAAAATATGAATAAAATGATGTGGCTTCCTTTCTCATTCCTTTTTCACGTGTCCATTAACATATTTCACTGATCATTCACATTATGTGAAACAATTTGGGGTGCAAAGAGTTTTATGCACACTGCTGTGTCATTTTGAAACACTTTGTAAATGAGCTTGGACAGCAGTTCTGTACCATAACACATTTCTAATAAAATACTTTTTAAAAACATAGTTCTAATCCTCAGTCGTTATCTCTCCCTCCTTCATCCCCTCTACCCTTCCTTCCTCACTAAGGAAAGAAAAAAGTTGTCAATAAAGGCTGACCGAATATGTTTTCCTAAAAGACAAATCACAAAAATCAAGAATTGTCCAGTTTGAGCCTATAGCAGTGATCCAAAACAACCCCAATTCATATATCTGACAACCCAAACATCAGAGGCAACCCACTGCCTTTTCTCTAAAAGCAAATCTACAGAGAACTTCACCTACAAGGTCTCTCACAGATCCAATTCAGACAAACAATTTTTCTAGATGTTTTCTAGATTCCCTCTCAGGCTGCCAGTCCCATCACAGTAATAAGTGACACATATATATATAAGCCAGCTCCCATGAGCCCTCCTCAGCATGAGACCTCTCTGTTCAGGAAGCCAAGGAAAGTCCTGCAGCCTCAGCCACAGTTCGAGGCTCTGAGATTCAGGGGACTCCTCTTTCCTCATGTTGTTGAAACTCAAGATTGAAGGAAAAGGAATCAAAGAGGGAAAATTTCAAGCAAGTTTGGAAAAGGAATTGAAGAGGGAAAGTGTCAAGCAAATTTGACAGAAAAATGATGCTTCCAGAATGATTTCTGAAGTTGCACATAACAGATGAGTTCCCACAAAATAGCAAACCCATAGGAAAGCCTGACCAAGACAGAGAAGTTCACTTGGCATGTTCAGGAAAATGTATCAGGTCCACCACTGACACAGAGATTTGGTGTGTGCTGGGGTAGGAGTGGACTGAGAGGATTCCTAGATTTCAGAGATGTTCCCCTTGTCATCCTGCTTGACACACATGCTCCGGCTAGCACTTTATCCACAGATGCCTTTCCCTCACTTCCACCTTGTAAGTTTCCAAATTTGATCTTGCAGCTCAGCAAGCACCTGTTCATAAACACCTCAGGTAGGGACACCGCAAGAACAAATCCTTGCCAGAGTTTCAAGAGCCCCACCACAAAAAGAAAGGAATATCTGGCATCTGCCAGCCCCTTGGAAACCACTCTTTAATATGAGAAACTCTTAAGTAAAACAATCTGCTCTACTAAGAAGCAGAACATGAAAATCAATCCCAAAATCTGGAGGCAGAAAGGAATTAAATACTGAACTTTACTTGTCCTTTGCTGAAGGATGGTCCTACATAATTTTAGGGCTCTCCTCAGTAAGGAATCCCAAGACAAGGTAAACGCAGAAAAGGATCTTAATTCCTCAGATTTTTCCCTTCTTTGAGGTGATTCCCCTTTTGCAACAGGGTTGCAGTTGATTGCTTCCAGACAAACTCTGTATTGATCATTCATTCAAGGAACTGACTCCTGTCTTAAGCTCCTGAGATGCTGCCCGTCACAGCAGCAGTATCGTAGGAACCTCTCTGAAACACCACTGCAGGGGTCCCAACCAAACCTAACCCTCTGTGGGCTGTACTCAGACAAAATCTCCTCCTAGAAGAGAAAGATCAGTACAACTTACAGACTCATTATGTATATTATGGAAAGTTTTATTCCAGAAATAGTCATTATAAAATTCCAAAGGAACAAACTATAGATGATGCGTGTTACTAGTGCTAAAGACAAGCAGAAGTCGGCAAACCAGCCCAAGACAAAAGTTTGGATTGGAATGGCTGGATACTCTTCCGAGACTACTCAAAAGACAGATACTTACCTCCTCAGCAGCAATGGAAAAACCACAGGAAAGTCAGGAAAGTGCAAAAGAAAGGAGAAAAAAAAAAAAGTAAGCGTAAGAAAAATGAACCATTTTGCAAAGTAAGGCTGGAAGAAAAGGTGTGAAATTGAGAGGGAGAAGACTAGAATCGGACCAAATAAACTAATGTCCTGACGCTCTGGTCTATTCATTGCGGAATAATCTCTCTGAGGAACTGAAGCAAAACCTCATTACCTGTAATGCTTTTGCTCAGATACCACTGTAATGAGTTCATTAACACTAGAACATCAAAACCTAAACTGAACCAAATGCTTGATAATGTAATGCAAGGAGAAAACATCGCACAGACAGAACAATACTTCCATTTCTATCACTGTAACAAGCCCTGAATGACTGTGTTCATGTCCTAGTTTAGTTTACAATGCTCTGTGAGAAAGGGAAAGTGAAAAAGGGGGATGAAAATGGAAAGAAAAAGGTTCAGGTAGAAGAAATTGTGTCACACAAAGAATGAATACCCTTATTTTCCATTTGTAAATTAAAAACCTTTTTCAAACTGAAAATCTTTTGAAGCTAGCCATTGATGTGAACAGCAAGTACTACCCAGCAAAGGGAGATTTTGCTTGCGTTTGTTAACTATCTGATTTCTTACAGAGAATATCCAATTTCCACTGAAAACGAAGGGATGTTCATACATTAATTCCAATGGAAATTTGGAAAAGACCCTTGAATAAACTAGGAATAAACAGTTATTTTGACAATCTTGAGAAATTTGAGGGAATTATTTAAATAAAACCCACAAAAAACCAGATTTCTTTTATTTCCTTGCCCAACACTTTGCAGTCCAGCAAAAAAGATGCCAAGTTGCACAAAGTTTGGTTCCATTTTCCTTATTCTGCCTAAAGACTCTATGACCTCCAAACCCTGAACAAAAAGGATGAATCCCAAAGAAAGAAAATCCTATAGAGTCATGCTTGACATTTTTCTTCAGACAAATAAAACTATATGGATACAAATAGCACTAAATTAAAGGGATAGCAAGTACCTTTGCATTCATATATTACACTTACTCAGTGATACGTGTCAGAAGATTCTATACATTGATTCATTCCATGAAGAATGCACAGGCTTCAAGGTAAACCACTTTTGACATGTTGAATCAAACAGTGCGTTTGAAGAATGGCCTACCAGACACAGGTCTCAATGAAATTTATGAAAACATCATAGAATGGTTTGGTGTTAAAGGGCCTTGAAAATCATCCAGTTCAAAACCTCGCCCCGCCATGGGCAGGGACACCTTTCACTAGACCAGGTTGCTCAGAGCCCCATCCAACTTGGCCTTGAACACTTTCAGAGATGGGACATCCACAGGTTCTCTGGGCAACCTGTTCCAGTGCACCACCACCCTCATAGTGAAGAGTTTCTTGCTACTATCTAATCTAAAACTACTCTCTTTCAGTTTAAAAACATGCTTTTTGTTCTGTCACTGGACCTTGGTTAAGAATCCCTCTCCAGCTCCCTTCTAGGCACTTGTAAGCACCAATACTGTAAAGCTGCTCTAAGGTCTCCCTGGAAATTTCTCTCCTCCGTACTGAACAATCCCAACTCCCTCAGTTTGTCCTCACAGGAGAGGTGCTCCAGCCCAATCTTCAGAGAAGAAACAGCCCTGTACAGAAGTTAACAGACCTGTTTTACGCTAACAGGACACAGAATCCTCCAGCACACAGCCGAATTGGAAGCAAGAATAAAATTGAATCCTGACTACAGATAGACACACGAATAGTAGTGTTAATACCAGAATACACCTCAGTAGATGATCCTGCCTTCTCCTTTAGTTCTCCTTGCAACACCCAGTCACCCACCATTGCCTGCTTGTGGCACATGCACAAGCTCTTTCACTATCAGGCAGCTGCAATCACCAATGGTCATCTCTTAAGGCTGAATGAACACCAGGACAAACACCCACAATGCATTTTAGCTCTCAACTGCAAAGGTAATAACTATGTAAAAGCAACTGCATGGACTTCCTAAGTCTTTGGGAGTCTTATTTCTCCGAAGTGCCTTGTTCAGCTGGAATACTATACAAACATATAGGGGAAAAGGGTATGGAGTTTGTCCCAAAGAAGTTTCATTTTAAAGAAGCGAAAGAAACAACACCTGAGTGACATAGCGAAAGAAGAACATGGAAGTATGAGAGGAGAGTACAGGACACCAGCAAACTAGCAGCTGGCAAGTTGGCTAGCTCAATTTTAATGTTTTTGTTGCTTTGGTTGGTTTTAATGGGCATAGTGAAAAAGGAAAGTAGGAAGCAATGGATATGGATATGAAGAACTCTTCCCAAATGACATAGTGTGGAAGGAAACACAGACTTTTACTCAATCTTTAATGTGAAGGATGCAGAAGCTGACACTGTGGGCCATAGAAAAGCAAAACTGTTATTTTAGTAGCAAATAAGAGATGGTTAAAAAACTGGCAGAAGCCCAAAACACCTTGGGAATGAAGACTAAACTTACCTACAATAGGAAAAGGAGAAATGGATGAAAGATGCAGAGGAAGGAATAACTTGGACAAAAAATACAGGGTAGCAAAACGATCTTTAATCAACGTTATATATTAACTTGTGTATTATTTTTTAGATTGTCTTCTTGCATATTACATTTTTTATATATGTGCTAAATTATTTATTATCTTATAATTACTGAATCAAAGTTTTAATTCAACAAGTACACTGAAAAAAAGAGAGCACACAGTTGCATGTATTTATGCTCCCTTTATTGTGAAAAATTCTACAACCTAGCTTTTGTAAATGTGTGATTTTCTATGCTGAACATTTTCCATGACTGACAGAGAAATGGGAGCTGAAGGAGAACAGGTGTTTTTGTTTCCAGCATCCCCCCAAAACCTCCACCTATTTGCATATTATAGCAAATGTGTTCCCATCTCCACGGGAACAAATGTACTTTAAGAACTCCTCTTGGAAATCCATGCCTGAATTTTTCTTTGTTTAAGCAACACGAGGAATGAGCAGAAGTAGCTCCAGTTTCTTTCATGAATAAGGTCCTTCATTCATACTTTTCATGGTACAATACATGGAACTTTAAAAGTTTCAGTCAATAGCTTGGTCAAGCAACCAAATCTGAACTCTGATATTAACAATTCAACCTTCTGAAACAAATGAGTCATATTATACCTTGCAGTAATGGTGGGTCACTTCCCCTAAAAATGTAATCTGAGGTTGGTTGAGTCATTTGAAATCAAAAAGCAGAAATAAATGCATATGAGATTTTAGAAAATAGAGACTGCACAACATAACAGGCTTTGCATATTTTAGATTATTGAGCTGCTCCATGGCTACTATTGTGCCCTCACACTACACTGTTGCCTGTAAACACAAATTTGGCATCTAAAGGAAGGAACATCTGGGACAGAAGTATAGAAAAGGTAGATCGAATAATCTGTGGTCAAGTTAGAACTATTATAACAGGAAAGTTTGTCCAGCACATTTTGGTGCGAGCTGGAACAATTTTCTTGCTTTTATACTTTGCAAGTGTGATTACACACAAGTGAGTACCAGTATTTTCATTAAAAACACTCCAAATTAGGCAAGAACAAGAATTTTTACAAGCTTGTTCAAAGTTCAGCAGGATGCTTCGCATTTTAAATCTGAAAAAAAATGCAATAAAAGCTAAAACCAATCAAGTAAATTATTTTTCATCAGTTTTTAGTCTTTTACAAACACTTAAAATTTCCTGAAAAATAAATGGAACGTTTAATTTCCCGTCAAATAACTATACTCAAAACATCATAGCTTCAGCCATTTTAAAGTTCAGCTGACGAACATAAAACCTGTTCAATCCAGTCTAAATTCCCTCTCCAAATCTGGCAACAGTGAACAAACAAACAAAAAAAGTTATTCAAGTAACTAAGTCCAAAACATCCTGAATGAACAACAGCCTTCACCAGCTTTGCAGAGATCATCCCATTTACAGTATTTTTCCTTTGTTTCTGAATCTGATTATCTTCATATACTTGTATCAGATTAAAAATGGTGTAACAACAGTCAGTAATGCTGCTGACTCTTTCTCTGTTCTGAATGGTTTCAATGGTCTCTCTAAAATAAATAAAGAGATCATGTTGTCCTTTACACTACTCACATTGGACTCTCTACAAGAGACAAACTGTTTTATACCAATGGAAAAAGAGCTAAGACTATATTTTGATAAAATTTTTAGTGAAATTCACATGTACTGGTATAAGTTGAAAAAGAGAAGGTAAGCATGGTAAGCTAACTTCATTCAGTTCAGTTCGGCCACTGTATAAGCATATTTCTTTTCTACAGGCGGGTTCTGTTTCTTATGTCCTATTGCTTAAGAAGTTTAGCATTTAGGTGGCCAAATACTGCTGTCCTTAAGAAAGTATTTGGGGCTGTACATCACCTCGAGTACCAGTTTTAGAAGCCAAATGTCCATGCCACAGAAGGGGACTACATGACAGCACGGCTACTCTCAGCAGTAAAAAGAAGTTACCAAACTGGGAATATGCCATGGATTGTGACCCACAGGGTTTCTGGCTACATTGTTAAATGTAGCCAGTGCCAAGTCAGATTCCCTCTCCATGCACAGGACCGCACACAGGTATAGGCATTAAATCCTCTCACCAGGTAAAAAGGAGTCACCATGCTACGAGTCCTCATTTTCTGCTTTGAGCCCCTGAAAAGTGCTGTGGCCCGGTCCAATATCCTAATGGCTTCTGATGTCAAACATATGGGAATAATGCAGTCAAAGCCACATCAAAAACTGAGAGGACCCAGATGTTCTGGGGTCTCCCAGGGAGCCTCAAAGTTCAGTCATTTATAAACTTCCCATACCAAGATACTTTTCACAAGAGAAATCTGTTCAGATGAAGATGCCTGAATGATTGTTTGTGAAAGGCCAGAACTACAACTGCCACACACAGGGATAAGCACACCAAATGCAAATAATAAAAGGGACATCTGACCCAGCAAGTGTGGTAACAGCAGATATTTAGGGTCATCAGCACTCAGCAGCAGCATTCACACACAAAGCAGCTGACTTATGACATCCAAATCAATATATTCACAGCTCATAACAACACACCATTCATTCTTCTGAACTAGGGACTGATATTCAAAAAAGCTCAGATCCTTCTCCCATACTCAGTTGGAGACCATGAATTATTTAATTTCTTGGTTGCCTTTGTGTGTGTAGCAAGGGGACCTAGTTTTCTTTTGGCTTGACAGTTATATCATGTTGTATTTTTCTCTCCCAAAGCCTTCATGTAGCTTTTGATGTGAAAGCTTAGCTTTCTGTAGACAACTGCTATTTCAAATTAAAAGCTGCATGAGTTGTTGACAATATAAGACTTTATATTTAATTCTCCCTTCATAGTTCACAGAACGCCTATTTCTATCGTTCATTCCATGTTACTTCATAGAGAAGATTACTATTGCAGCATACACCCATCAAAGACATCTTTCTCATCAACAAAACGTTGTTTGTAGCAGCCACACATCAATGAAATTTCTTCAAGCCTGTGACTGTTGCTTTTTCGTAATTATATTTTCTAATCCCCCTTTACACACAAGAGCTCAATTCACTTCCTGGTACAATGCATTAGCATCCTCTTCAAATCCATTAGCAGTACCACAAGAATCACAGCATCTCTCCCTCTTCAAAATAGTATGTTATTAAGTTACCATACAGCAGGCTGAAGACTATGAATATTTTTAGTCCCCTGTATGTACCAAAGCAAAGAAATCAATCCTAGTCTTTTACCATACTGGCAATATTCTAAGACACACTTCTGGGCTTCACTAAACTTGAGTTGCTGGCACAAAAGTATATGGTATATTTAATTAAGAGATTTAATATGCAATATGATGGCAACAGCATAACCTCTCTGGTCATTTTCAGCCCATAACACTCAACAGTCTACCACCCAGCTAAGACAGGCCCAATATCCCAAACATGTTCAGTAAAACAAAACAAATTAATTTAATGAGCTGCTGTTAGGTATATTAGGTGTCAATGATATTATCAAAACAGCTAGTAGGATGTTTCAAAATGCTTCATAGAGTCTATAAGTGGGTTGACATACTACAGACTTTTTGGTTTTGTTTCATCCCATTCCCCCAAAAAAATAACATTTGTTTTGAAGCATTTCAGGCATTTTCCTGAATCAATTCTCACATGTTCCTACTAAAAGTCATTTAGCCTTTTTGAGTTAATGGTGAAGTCTGCAGTTGCAATGAATAGGGTAAAAAATGTGGATTACCCTGATTTGCACCCTTTGCAAGCACAGGTCCAAAACAAGGCTGACAACCCAATGTCCAGCACAAGGGCAGCAGAAGCAGTTCATTAATTCCCAGCTCTCACAGGCTCCACCAGCAAAAAATTCCAGAACTTTTTCAAAGGCATCAGCAAAAAAGAGCCCTCTTCTAGAGATTTTTCCATGCCAGAAATCCAGGTAGGTTTACATATGGATTTTGAAATATCTTGAGTGGCATATGGAGCCTCTATGTTTCAATCTAAGAGCTCTGATTCAACAAAAAAAACATGCAACAGCAGCCAGCTCTAAATGCTATTCTAATGCATACCCCTGCAATGATTTTTAGGCATTTTGCTTGCAAGTAACCAATCTCCCAGTGCGAAGAGAGCTGGTGGAGCCAGGATAGGGTATGTGGGCAGAAAGCAGCACAGGAACTCATGTCACAGCACAGATTTGTCCTTTCATTTTATCATCTCCACTCCAAACCCAAGGCTTATTTCATTTGACCAGCTTTTCCAGCATGAACTAGCCTTTACTTTTATTCATTCTTCTACTACTTTCACTATTTCAGATGCCACATTTTGTCATCTTCCTGCTACACCCAGGAAATGCTTATAAAAAGCTTAAAACAACGGTCAAGAAAATCCCCAACCAGTAAGTAGTTCTACACAAAATATTTATGCAAGATAACTCCCACTCTCATACACAGAAACATTTTTTCAGATTGGTGGTCTTTCCTTCTCAGTCTTACAGCTGACATGCTTGAAGCACACTAAGGGTGAGCAATTTGCCATCATTAGAGTGTTTGCCTCCAACTGAATTTGAACTCTTCAGATTTCCAGCAGTTTGCAATACCCGTTAAGCCAGTTATGGGTCTGGCATGCCTTAGGTTCCTACAAGACAATGATGCTCCTGCTGCACAAGATGACTGTTATCAAAACAGATGCTGACATACCAAAATCAGCAAGAATTCCTCAACTAAGAATAGCCAAATGCTCTCTCATAGGAAAACTGCCTTTCTTGAGCTCTCTGTATCCTTCTTTGGATTACAACTATGTAGAGAGCCCATAAAATAAATAGGATCAGTTATTTAATCATTCATTTTATTTAGATAGTGAAGTCATCTACATAATATTTGAAATTATATCAGTATCTGTATCTGGTACAAAAGTAAGGACTTTTGTAGCATTGTGTGAAGGTCCTGTCCTATCATCAGCGAATTTGCAGACTACCAGTCAGGAAAATTAACCACGGGCCAAAGACATAAACCACTGAACAAATAACTGGAATAGAAATTTGATGTCAGGGTTTAGGGGATTGAGTCACTGTTTCATTACATTTGAATTAATTTTCCCAGATTCTGAGAGTACTGGATGCAAAGGGTTTCTATTTATCACCTCTAATTTACTATTACAAATTGCACATGATTCAGTGGTGTCTGCTGAGAAAAAGAGAGCGTGAGAGCAAGTAATCAGCAGTGCAGTTCCCAATAATCAGCCAGATCAGCCCCCATCAAAGTGCAGAAACTAGAGCTCCTCATCAAATTCCATGCTCTCCTCCCATTTCTTTTCTGCAGGGCCTGGGTGAGACAGCAGCCACAGCATGAGACAGAAATCTCACTGGTTAGCATTAACAATACTAAATATGCAAAAAAACCCTCTTTCCACACTTCTCAGTGTAAGGCATGCAGAATTCAAAGATATTCCTGTTATTAAAGCCGTAACGTACTATAAAAGAATGAGACAGGGAAAACGTTGGAAACAGCATGGAACAACCCAGTCGTGACTCGCAGTGGGAGTTATCAAAGCTGCTTGGTAGGTGAATCAGTTACCTGATTTGGTCAGAAAAAACACCCTCGCTTTATATCCAGGTACTGCAAGGATTCATAAATAATTTGGTAAAGCACAAGCGCTCGACAGTGTACACACATCCTTTACAGCCTTTGTGTGTTTACTCAGCAGGCGTATTTGCTTTCACATGTAGGTATGTTTTGATCTCAGAAGAGCAGTTGCTACTTTTGCAGCTTTAAAATGTTTTGTGACTCTTACTGACAAACACGATGTGTGCTGTGTAAAAAAGATTCACTTAATGAGGCTGATAATCTACAGACCAGCTCTGTCATAATTCATAACTTGCAGTGGTTTGGTAAGAAACAAGACAATCACTGTAGAACTGAGTTTGGTCTGTAGAACTTCATGACAGTCTGTCTTTCACAGTGTTGCAGTATCATGAATATTGGAGTCCTTTCCTCTGAGAACACAACCCTCTCTATAAACATTGGCTAACAAAGCATTTCTTCATTGCAATAAGACTGAGAAATAGGTCACCATTATACAAAGAGGGAAAAATGAGGCCTGAAAGGGTCTGTCAGCATTTTAGGCATAAAAGAACAAATACTTTACAAAGAAGGTCAATAGAGTGACTCTCATTTACTAAGTTTACTGAACCACCCCATTATCCCTAGACACATTTTTCACACCTATTTGACCAGATGACTCTGACAGGCTACCACCATGCATTAACTTTTCAGCTGCACAGTACCTGTACAACAAACCTCACCAGTGGACCAACTGCTCACGTGCTTCACATGCCCAAAAAATCTGACACATTTGGGGCATATCATGTGCACTCTGTGTCTAGTGCAGCTTCAGATCCAGATGCATCATTGGCACACCAGGCAGCATAATTTTTAAAGTGTTCAGCACAACGGCTTCAGAATTTTCAATCCTATATGTAGAGCAGCAGATTCAAAGTGCAGATACTTAAGTTCTGCCCTGGTTTAATTGCTCTGGCCACTGTCTGGCCACTTTCATGTCTTTTCCACTCACTCTTCTTCTGGCCTTTTTTTTCCACTATGAGCTTCATGAAGCAGGAACCACCCGTTTGTTTGGGCTCCTGGCATGCAGGACAAGGAGCTATGGGTCATCTGAGCATTTACTGAGCTGCCTTCTGATACAAATCAATAGTATGAAGTATAAAGCCGACAGAAATCACTTTGCCTTGTGATCGCCTAATGGGACTCTGGTGTCTGCCTCATTCTCAGCACGACTTACACAAGACACTCAACTGCCTATGTGCAGGTGTCATGGGCTGTTTCAGATGTCAAACAAAGTGGTGTTTGTAGGTGTCACACGGTATCTTACACTGCTTTTACCCACCTCTCCCAGACAGCATGTCCATCCCATGCATCCAGCGTTGTACTTCACAGACCCATGCAGGTGGCTCAGACACCCTTGGGCATCACCATTCATGGTTAGGCAATAGAGACTGCTGGAATATTGCCATTCAGGTACATCAGAAAAACATGAGAGAGAACCTACAGAATCCTTTCTAGTAGTGTGCTAATAACTTATTTTCTCTTGTTTTCCCTATTTGGGATGCAATTGAAATAGCATTTAATTAACACTGTATTGTAAATCATTATTGAAAGCTTACTTGTTAAATCCTTTGAAGGAGAAATGAACCAGGTAAACATTAGTGGCACTATTTCCTCCAGGTCTTATTTTCAGTAGACCATGGCTTGGTAAACAAGAACTTTTGTACCTATTCTCAATCTTTCAAAACACAAAGGCAGAGATTAAGGTACAGATCTTTTGAAAGTGTTTAGACATCCAACCACTCTCTGTCCCACGCTCTGGAAGTCTCAGGCCCCCTTGAAGTTGTGGTTATTGATCACCCATTGTGCTGACAAATGATTTGTAGACATGTGCTGCAAGTCAGATCAGGGTTAAAAATAAGCACTGCCTTTCAGAGGACAACTTAAACCAGCTCACTGAACAGATTAACAGTCCATGGCCCGACAAATAGTTGTATCAGCACAACTGACAGGGCAGGAGGCTGTGGTTTCAGGGTGGGACTGAGCAACTGCAGCTGGTATGCCTCAAGTTTGAATCTCCTCTTCAAGGTACGTAAGCTTCGACCATACCTGAAAAAGTCTGGCTCCTGGTTCTTTCAAAAATATGCAGGTTTTTTCCAAGTGAAATAGCAAATTATGAAACCAAAGAAAACTTCTCAGAGAGTGGTTGCAGCAAATAGCATGAATGCATTAACATCGTATTTCCAATGAAAAGGAACACTCTGATTAACAGCATTCTGCATTAATCATATGAGTCTGGTAAAAGGGAAATTAATAAAATTAAGTATTGTGTTCTTTTCCCTCTCTCCCTCTTATTTCTGTATAATTCTCTCACATACAGTAAAAAACCAATAAGGTAGGAAATACTGAAAATGAAAAAGGTTAATCTTACAAAATAGGTGAAGTTTCTGGAAGCTTATGATCCTTTTGCACATACTAAAAAACATAAAGTTTCAAGGAAATACAAACCGCCTTCCTGTGCCCTCTGAACTTAATTGAACTTAAATGAGTGTAACTATGAAGATACAATATAGGAGGATTAGTTTTCCACAGGTTCATTTATTAGCAGCATGCTGCAATTATCAACAAGGTGAATCAATAAGCATGAAGTACACAGGGCTGCCTATGTCTGGCTAACACAGAACAAGTTCTCTTGCACTCGGAGCCAAGGAATGTCATGCTGTTGCGCAGGTCTTCAGCTCAATGTCCTACGTCAGTGCCAAAAACATCCACTCCTTGCAAAATGGATGACTTATTCAAAACCAGTTTGTTTAACAGGCAAATTCCTGTGTTAGAGGGGGGAGTTTTCAAAGCAGAGCTAAGGATTCCATGCCCTTGCCAACAAACACTGTAGCAAGTGGGATTTTATCTCATTAATTTCAGTGGCTTTGTTTCAAGTCCTTAATGATGAGAGGACTTATTCTATCCTCAGTTAAGACACACGTCACTTTAGTCATCATGATCTGGCTAAATGGTAAGAGCAATAATGCATTAGTAATGTAGTAACTCCTCCACTCTTTTCACACCAGCAACAAGAAACATTTTTAGTTATCCAGAAAGCCACCACAAAATATTCTCCGGAAACTAACAAACTATTCTCTGCCATGGACATGTGATTTGATCTTAGAAGTGGTCCTAAAGGAGCGATGACAGTGACATTCAATAATTACCTTGTACTTCAGTCACACATCCCAATAATGCTTAAAACAAGGTAAGACTAGCCCAGCACCCATTTCAGTATTTGTACAACTATGTACAGTGTCCCAATTTTCCCTTAGCTTTAGTCTTGCACATGGTATTGTAGTAAGGGATTCATCCTTGCAGTGCTTTCATTTACAGGTTTTCCACAACCTGGAAGGGCACACCAAGACAGAAACACCACCCACAGCTTGTGTGGGGTTTTCCTTGCAGTCCAGCTACAGTGAGGGAAGGTGGGACAGGCGCACTCCTTCAGGCTCTAGGGAGACAGGCTAAGCAGAAGCATAGTGGTTTTTCTCTAGAGACCATCAGCAGGACAGGAGGAACTGGAATGAAGCAGCACCAGGGAAAGTTTGGATTAGGCATTGGGAGAAGGAGGAGAAGGTTCCTTACTGAGAGGCAGTTGGTCACTGGAACAGGACCCTCAGCAAATGGGTCATGGCATTAAACCTGCCAGAGTTCAAAGAACATCTGAATTATACTCTTAGTCATAGGATTAGTCCTGTAAGGAGCAGGGTGTTGAACTAAATGATCCTTACGGGTCCCTTCCAACTCGATATATCCTATGATTCAATGATTAACTCAGGTGTCCTGATGTAACCTGTAAGTTTGTTCATTTACTGCAGAAGAAGACAAGCTTCTCTAGGCTAAGGTCAAGCACTGACAATAGACTTAAAGTATTTTATTTTCTCATTAGGCTCTGGTATATGTTAACATAAAGGAAATAATTATTTAGTCCAAGAATATAGTGAAAGGAGTCTAAGTGTGTGTCTTGGGGTGACTTTATGATGTGTATCCCCTATTGCGGCTCTATGCCCAGAAATTAATTTTGTGCTTTTCTGTGTCTTTAAACTGTGCTTGAGAGGGGGAAGAGAGAAAAAACTGAGTGAACTTTTCAAAACAGTTGTTCAAGGACACAGACACACACTCCTCTGCGTTCTCCGGCTGCGGTAGCAAGAGCACGGGAAGCACCCTTGTTGCCTTTTGGCCAGCTTCCGGCTGCTTTTCTCCGGAGGGAGACGGAGAGTTGAACTTTGTTTTCCTGGGACTTCGGTTTTTCCTTTCTTCTGGACTGTTTCAACAACAGAACACATCGGGAGAATTTTCCACCAAGGCCCCGGAGGTGGGCCCACACTGATCCAGCTCCGAGGAGGAGGAGAGAGACCACACCTACAGAAGGACTGTGAAATCTTCCCAGGTTTCTCTGCACAGCGAGAGGTTTTATTCTTTAGCATTATTATCCTTTTCCTGTGTGTTTGTTAAATAAATAGTTTTTTATCCCTTTCACTTTCCTCTGAGGACAATTTCTTTTTTCCCAAACCTTGTGGGGGAGGGGTGGTTGTAACCTGCCTTCTATCAGAGGATCTTTTCCTCTAAATTTGTCCAAACCAGCACAGTGTGTCATAAAATGAGTCCTTTGTTGGTTGCAGCTCCTCCATCCTACTGGAAATATATACCACAGCTGCTACATGACACAGGTCTATACATTCTCCTGGTCCTAAATGTGAGCACTGTTCATTGCAATCACAAACCGTAATAAGTTACAAACATTCCCAAATTGTAAGAGACCTTTCTAAATAATGTTAGCTTCCTTCTTCCAAAGAGCAAGTCACGTTCTGTAGTCTTCCCTACAATTTCATAGGCAGTGGTAGCCAAACATAACCAAGAGTTGACATCACATTCTTGAAGAGCTTTAGTACCAAATTTAGAAGTCAGTCAGTCTGCCCCCCTCTTTCAGCTTTTATGTTGTGATGTCTTTACATACATTTGCTGAGGCAAAATTCTCACACGTGAAGGGATATATATACACATTCTTGAACCAAACCAAATCAACAGTACCCCCAGCCTACCAATCAGCTAACTGAAACCAAATCTCTGAGACTCTATTCCTCCTCCTCATTTTTTTAAAATTATATCAGAAAGTGTGTTAGATGTTTTGAGAAGTGTTTGGGGCATTTTATGAGAGAGACAAATCACTGAATTTGTACCAAATGTTACTTTACAGAAGATTTCCACAGAAGCCTAGCAAATGTTAAGTTTAACATCAGCCACTTATGCGAGTTACCCTGCTCCCAGAGGATACACTAGAGGAGGCATTGGGGCTAATTAAATATTCATTTGTTTGCGGCATTTTGTCCTTTAAGTTCAAAAGCAGAAAGAGTTTTCTGGTAACATATTGGCAGTGGACTATGTTGGAGAACTGAATGGATTTTAAACTGCTGTTCCAATACCTTTGCACTGTAGGTGCCTTACACTAATCGAAACAGAGTTTGGTAAGTCTAGATCATATTATTTATATTGCAAATGGAACAACTGGCTCAAAAGCTTTTCTTTTTTTTTTTTTTTTAATGAGCTTAGAGCATCCCATCAAATAGCAGCTAGACCACGAAAAGATGGGACAAAAACCCAAACAAAAAACACTCACAAGTATCTTAACCAGGATATCTGTATCAGGACTTCAGAGAAGAATACTTGGGATACTTACACAAAGCCCATTCAAGGTGCTTGACCATTTTGGTGTCTGTTTTACTCTTCTGAGGCAGTCTTGTCTCATTGTAATTTATCCCTTGTTATTATTTTTTGTTGTATTGCATAACTTTCCAATTTGCTCTGAAAAAACCCAATAAAATCCATACATTTTCAGTATATATATTTTCATAATTCTAACTTTGACCTTTATTATACATCTAGCAAGTGAGTCACAAAAAAAACCCTGTGCTAAGAAAATTTGACAATTAACAAATGGTCCTGACTTCAGTACAGACAGAAGTCAAAATTTAAAAAAAAGTCAAAATCCTGAAAAAAAATGCCAACTGATAACCAAATTTTTTTTCCACCATTTTAACTCTCTTTCAACTTTCTGCTTACATAATGTTTCTGTAAGTAAAGCTGGAGCTTTATGGTATGAAAATGTCATTGTAAGACATTTTGACAGTTCAAATCCTTCCCCTCACACACACTGAAAAATTTTCATTTTGGAGAGGCTATCCAATCAGCCTTTTCACACACCAGTGCATAGTTTGTGAGTACAGCCATTTCTGTATGATAAAAATTAATTTTCTTAATCAATGTGAGGCCAAAAGGTCATATGTGCCAGACTGTCAAACACAAGGGCATATAAAATGCCCTTCACTTACAGAGGAAGACAGGTCCATAATACCTCGCCAAATCTAGCAGGTATCAATATATTAAACAAATGTCATCTGGGATGGAGTGTCTATTACCAACTGCCTGGAAAGAAAGGCTTCTCACTCAGAAGCCTGTTATCCCCCATGCAATATTTGTCTCGAATTTCTGGCAATGTAAAGCTTTTTAAATACCCACAGCATCGCATATTCTAGACACAGACCTATCCAGTTTCACTCCTTACAGATGAGACTCCTATTGTGTCCGTCACACACCTCACTGCTTTATCTCCCCCAGCTCCAGGGCTGGCAGCACAATGCCGCACTCTGGAATCAGGTGGATGCAGCTGTGGCTGGCACAGGGCTTCCAGGGAGAGCCAGACGCTGTACCAGGGAACACCAGCCTCCCAACAGCACTCTGCACATGCAGGGAGCCCTGACGAAAAGCAGACTCTTCCTGGCTGCAGCCCATTTGTGTCACATAATCCAGTGCGGGAGAACAGGGAAAAAAGGATGGGACAGGGCAAGACCACTTATAGTCATGTGAGCTGGCATACAGAGCTTTGTGTGCCAGGCCAGGAAAAAGCCAAGAGGCCTCTGTATGGCTCCATTAGCCACACATAAATGTGCAGGGAAGGTGAGGAATGCTACACCTCCCTGCTGCAGATACCTGAGCGGCCAGTGTGAAACACTCCCGCAGCGTTCCACACGTTCCATTTTTTCCTCTTCTTAGTGTATCTGTGCCCACCAACTTTTAAATGCTGCTTATTTGCCATTTTCTTAAAAACAATACACTGGTTCTGACTGCAAAACTTACGAGTTTGGGGTTTTTTAAAAAAGACTTTTTAAAAAGGTATGAATTTCTATGGAAAAGTTACTACTTTGACTTTATTGTCATGGTTCAGGCCACTTCACAGACCTGACAAGAAAGCAGAGTCACTTTTTTAATGAATACATTGAAATTCTATCACTGCAGTGAGCTCGTAAATTGTTTCAAAACCATACACACAGAAGAGGACAGAACCTTTCAGAAGATCATGATCTCCTTCTTAAGAGATATAACAAAATACAGCGACTTCGAGCAGCCACAAAGCCAAGTACATGCTCCTTACAATTTTGCTTATATATCAGGCTTGCTAAAAGTTGACCTATAGATGCAAATATAAGTTTATTCCCAAACAAGACTTTACACGTCATGCTTTAATCTAGTTGAGTAGTTTGCACCTATCTCCATCTACATAAACTAGGTGCATGCAACATCCATTTATAACTTAGACTGTCCCAGACTTGCAACTACCTACGAAATTCCAGCAAGCAACACTGTAAACTATAGCTCAGCATGATCAGTAAACAATGTGAAAGGACAAATTAAGGAAAGACATTATTTCTGCTCGTCCTGTTTAAATGTTAATAAAGGCTTGTATTAATGACACTTTCCTGTGTGTTGTGATCATGCTTTAAAGAAACTGGAAGCACACATTCTGGTATAGGAAACCTTATCAACAGCATTGATTCTGAAAATGGAGGAAAACGCAGTCTTTTCCATGTAGTCAATGTTAAAAATCATAAGTACCTTAAAATGTCTGATAAACAGTATACAGCTCACACATGCTCAGACAGTAGGCTGGTTAATATTTTATGGTTTATCTGATAAAGTTAACAAAAGAATTTAAGTCAGAGTGGAGGCATACACTGAATATTTCATCACCTTCTTAATTGCAGAATACAGACAAGACTTTTTTTCCCCTTTGGGACAAATAAATGTTAAGTTATTACTGATGGGAATCAGTTTGGCAATTAGGTTAAATCCAACTGAAACCAACCAGAATCTGAGTGCTGAAAACATCACAGAGCTAAAACATATTCAGCCGACTCTATTAATTTACATGATGAAGCAGAAATGTTGATAGCAAAGCTTGTGTAACTCAGCAAGCTGAGGTTACATTAACGCACAAGAAAACACTGCTTTGTGCTTTTTTCTTATAGTTAATTTGCAGTTTTCAGAAGCTGCTATTCTTTTGCACAGCAGACAATATGATATACCTAAGGCTTTTCATTCCGACTTCTGATTTAAAGGTCTTCAGCTTGTGCTACAGACCTTAGCCTTGAAGCCAAGTGCAAATTAGCTTTAAATCAATGAAGCTGATTAAAGCTTCATTGTGACTGAGCCCTTTAATAGAAGGAGAAGCGGGGGATGGTAAAGACCCACTTGAACATGGCAAAAGAGCTGCCTCTCAACTTGGAACATATGTAATGCTTTTCAGCTCCACTTTACCCTGACAAAACCATGAAGGGTTTAAGGCCATTTACCTGCTGACAGGGTAAAACCAAAATCCCAATTCAGTGGGAAAGGCCAAGAATCAGATGTTGCTAGGCAAGCCGAAAGTAAAAGGTTGCTTTCAAAAATAGTGGGGGGGTGGGAAGGGGGGGTGGAAGAGGGCAAAGCCAGGAGGTAGACATCAAAATATCTCTCCACAATGGAACCAAGGAATAAACTTCCCACCTTACCTTCTGCCGTAGCACAATTTTTGGGTTTCTTTGGTTTTGTTTTGGTGTGTTTTTTTAATTTGTGTTTTATTTTTAATACACAACTCACTATTTAGAGAAGTAAATTGTTGGTAAGATGTAGTGCTATGAAGGGAACTAGTTCTTTCATGGAGTTCCACACTCAAAACAAGCTACTTGTCTCCAGGGGCTCTCTCTCTCGGAATGCAGACAACCTGCCAGATTCACCTTTAAAAAACAGTAACAGTACCAAATGAGAGCAGAGGAAGAACATTACACTGCTTTGAATATCTCCGTGGGAATCCACATTACACAAATGCTGGGATTGCTTTACTTTCTCTCCTTGTCCTTTAGTACAGCACAAAAATATGTAACTTTATCAAAAAGGTTTCTTTCTATGTACATGTTTGAGAATCTTCACAAAATGTTAAAATACAGAAATAATATCATATTCCAAGATACTGAAACTCACTTCTCCCACCAGAGTAGATACTGCTCAGTATATTGCTAAATTACACACAGAGCACCAAGATAAATTTCATCCCACTATCCTGTTTCAAATCTTAGCCTTGAAGGGGAATTCCTCCTCTGATGGCAGCTCAGTCATCCCAAGTCCCTCAAGTTCTTAACTTTCACCTCCAGACATAAAATAAGAGACAACAATACTGACTTTCCTGAGACTATAAGGTGCTGCAAAGGGGAAATGAGGTTGCAATGCATTGAAAAGTTAAAAATTTTAATATAAGTAGCAACAATCATGCTTAAAATAAAAAAGCCTTAATATTAGAGAAAAGGATTAACAATACAGCCCAGTGGTTGACAAATTATTATCTGAGAAAATGAAGAAGTCATGCAAAGAAAGTAATCCTGGATAGCTTGCTTGGTATGCAAAGTTAACGTCTTAAGTTAGCTGTCCTTCATTTACTCTGCCCTGATCTATTATACAATCACTCAGAGCAGATGCCAGTTTAGCTCTAGCACCACACTCTACAAACTTCAAGTCAGCCACAATAAATGATAGTGTGTGGTAATAAAATATTAAAGCCTGTTACAAAGATTCACTCATATTTTTTGGAAGATAAAACAAATCTCACAGGTAAACTTAGACTTCAGGATTAAAAGCTGAATGTCTCTCAGAGCAGAGTTCAACACATGGACGGTCTACCAGTTGCAGTGTCCAATTCCCTGGTGTTATCATCTGTATTTTGTATACAGAAGTCCTTAAACTACATTACTGTCCATTTTCCTGAGTTATGAAAAATATTTGGGAGCACAAACTCATGAACTAGCTCTGTCGATTACTCTGGAGCATAAGCATTCAGCAGCTTTGATGGGAGACCATTTGTTAGGGGACTTAGGTATGAAGCCTGAATTCTCGCACTGCCTCACTTCAGGCAAATACAAGAAGCCAGTCCTCAGGCTCTCATAACCTGAGTCAGAGCAGCCTATTGCTCTGGGTCTCCACAGGTGTATTGTCAAGTTGACTGTTTAAAGAAAGGATTTAAATCTGTACAAAGCCACGTCACAGTGGATTATCTTCTTAGAAACATAGAATGGCTTGGTTTGAAAGGGACCTTAAAGATAATGTATTTACAGCCTCCCTGCTGTGGACAGGGACACCTTCCACTAGATCAGGTTGTTCAAAGCCCCATCCAGCCCGGTCTTGAACACTTCCAGGGACGGGGCATCCACAACTTCCCTGGGCAACATGTTCCAGTGCCTCACCACCCTCATAGTACAGAATTTCTTCCTAATATCTCATTTAGATCTGCTCTCTTCCACTTTGAATCCATTCACCCTTGTCCTGTCACTACACGCTCTTGTATAAAATCCCTCTCGTCTTCCTTGTAGCCTCCCTCCAGGTACTGGAAGGCCACAATTAGGCCACCCCAAAGCCTTTTCTTTTCCAGGTTGAACAAACCAAATTCTCTCAGCCGTTCCTCATAGAAGAGGTGCTTCATCCCTCTGATCACCTTGGTGGCCTCCTCTGGACTCGCTCCAAAAGGTCAGTGTCCTTCCTGTGCGGGAGATCCCAGAGCTGGATGCAGCACTCCAGGTGGGCTCTCACCAGAGCAGAGGAGCAGAATCCTCTCCCTGGCCCTGCTGCCCATGCTGCTTTGGATGCAGCCCAGACACAATTGGCTTTCTGGGCCGTGAATGCACATTGCTGGCTCCTGTCCAGGCTCTCATCCACCAGCACTCCCAATGTCCCGACCCCCAGAACTTCCTTCTTGGATTTTAGTAATAAGAGATCTACACTGCATATGGAGAAAAAAATATTTGAGCTTCTCTACACAGTGCTTTTCTTTGGCCAAGCTACACATCATCCAGGATGAGAAGCAACTTTTCATCATCAATTGGCCAAAATAAAATATACTTTGAATGACAGCGGTGCACCTCTGACGGAATAAAGAGAGTTACAGATGACAGCTATGACAGTGGTCACCCACCCCATACCTAAAGGTCCAACAACAAGGGACCCAGTGCAGAAGCACTCACACTACAGATTTACAATTTTAAGTACTGGTCGGCAAGCAGGCAATTTCCTTTAAGAGGCTTATGCATTTTTGGTTTGGTTTGGGGTTTTTTTTGTTATCTACAATAAAACATCAAGGGGTGTATTTGTTGCTGCAATATTAATGCTTGTTATCTCATTTCCGTATTTTGTTAGTGGACATCTCAAATATTGCAAGTTCCACATTACCACAGATTTGACCAGATCAGGAATAAAATCTCACTATAAGTGAAATCCTCTTCAGTAGTAGATGTTTCCCCTTTGACACATTCCACATTTTGGATTTTTTTCTTCTTCTAACACACTAACATCAACTGGTGGTCTGTGAGCTAACATTTCCCATACCCTTTGAAAACTTTTAACATAGAATTTGTCACCCAAATATTTCCTAATTGGAATTCACTTTGCTGCTCAAGGAATATATTTTTGTATTTGAACAAATTGAATAACAGCACTGGGATTTGGGGGAAATGGGCAACTGTTCTGTGTGTGGGAAGCTGATGAGGGATTCATATTTTCTGAAGCATTAACTACCTGGCAGAATATAAAGGTTTTTTGTGTAGTCACTATTCACGGCTCTCTGAAAACACATTCGTTTGGAAACACAGAAAAAACCGAAAGTTTTCCATAGAACAGCACTGATATTTACCTACCAAAATGGCAACAGACATCTCTCAAAGCCTTCACCACTACTGAGCAAAAGCGACTGTTCTACTTAATGCTGATATCAATACGTTAGGCGCCATAAATTGTCAATTTGCTCTCAGTGCTTCCTGTAATAGGAAACAGACAAATTTATGGGAGTCAGTTTTCTGATCTGTCCGTAGCTGCTCTTGGCATAGGATTCAGAGACCTCATTTCACTTTTTGCTGCACCCCACACAAGCCTCAAAAGTCAGCACCTTTATTCCCCTACGTACAGTCTTGGAACAGCCTCTGCCACGAGGCAATAGAGCAGACAGGAGGACTGGAACAACCACAGTACTCCAGACACAGTTTGTTGAGCTATCTCTACTAAGAGAAACCTGTTCTGCCACTCAGGGGCTCAGATTCAGCAACTTCTGATCCCTCTGTCCCAAAAAATGTGGAATACTGCTTTCAGTGACTGCATCAGAGCAGCTACAGGTAAGACTTGTAGACCACTGGTTCAAGATGTTTTAGCACCTAAATGAAAATAAATTTAGGTCCTAAATTAAAATAAATATCAGGTGCCCATAATTAAAGACTCCCAGATAATTCCAGAAATACATTAAAGTCCAAGAAAGATCAAACGTTACTAGATGTGACTTCATACTTCACAAAACAAGCAGAAAAAATAGAGTTTTAGAGAGCCTTCAACACAGACAGCTAAACACTCCTAAACAGTGCTTATCTGCTACCAAGACAGGCGCTGCCTATCACTATATCCCAACAGTAATAACTGGTATTGCAGGAAATGTGATCCAAAGACTGCAGTGTGCCAAAGAGGTCTATATGGTTTTCATCCATTAATTAGGGAGTACATAGCCATTTCCCACTGTTTTGACATTAGAAAAGATACAAAACAAAAAACTGGCTTTAATTTCTATCATCACAAATTAAACCCCAATTTTCCATTATTCCAGACAGGATTTGTCTCCAATAGCAGTTATTTTGTGAAATGTTTCCCCGCTTTAGGAGAACATATTAAAGGTCAGTTTGATAAAATCCACCTGTTGCAAGACAAGTAGTACACTGAAAGCTTCTCTTGCCCCTCCCAGTTTACAGTTTATCCTAAGCTCATTAAAATTATTTTGCATTCTCAAACTTGCTGTAAAACCAGAATCACCACTTATAACCTTAAACATACATTACCTGGCTTTCGAAGTCTAACAAGCTCACCTCTTTGGCAAATTCAAAGATCTGACATGAAATTTCTAGATGGAGCCAAAACATGGGCCTGAGCTTGCTGTTCCTTTTTTTTCCTCCCTTTTGTTTGGTCACTTAGTAGTGAGCATGAAGAGAAAAGAAAAGGATCTGAGCAGTCCAAGCACATTTACCTTTTTTAACTTTACTTAATAAACCAGGATGAGCTTAGAATTTGGCTCATAATCTGTTCTCAGGCAAATGGTAAAGTATACAAGCTCACATTGCTGTTGATTAGACAGTCCTAGAAGACAGAGCCCAAGCAATATTCTCACTGCAAGACCAATACCAGGGACTGAAGGTAGTTGATATGTTAAAGTCAGGGAAATGGGTATAAATCTAACCTGAACAGAAGTGGATTTGCGTACAATGCATACAACATCAGTTATTTCTCAGTAGCTTGGAAATACGACAACAGCTCCATTTTGCTTTGAAAAGTACATAACATCAATTTTAAAATTAACCAAGTCATTTGGGGATGTCATATTTGAAGAAAATAAAGGAAACAAAAGGAAGATGATCTTTCAGTTAATAATAAAATTCACCCTCCTCCCTGCAAGATGTGAAAAGGAGGAAAAATCCTGAAGAGTTCAGAGCAGGTATTACTACTGAGACACCAAAGGGGTGATAGATAACATGAATTGCAAGAAACACGCAACAGGCCGTCTATTTGAAATTTGTTTTTCACACAGTTACTACTATAACAACTGCTCCTGCAAGAGAGGTCAATCTACCCACGCATTAGCCCCCAATCAAGCAGCACTCTGAAAATCAAAATGTGATTGCAAATTTCTTGCATGCCAAGATGAAGGAGTTTTTCATTTCAATCTATTACTACCAGCATTTTACATTCATTATGGTCAGGGGGTGAAGTGAGAACTAGGTACTTGCTGGTTCTGAATGCCAGCACTTTCCTGATTACATTACTAGAGAATTAACATACAGAACCTGTATTAAAGCAGTAGAAATGGGCTTACTTACAGCCACTTCCATAGCTGAGGATTTCATAGTTTTACATTCCAGCTCAGAAGGTTAAGAGGTTAAGAGGTTAAAAAATAGCTGTATAACCTATCCATTGCTGCAAAGAAAGGTCTAAAAGATCCAGGCTTTCAGCATCACAATGACAGGAAGGCTATCTGGTTTTGTAAGCATTTCTTTAAGTCACACTCAGTGGGCTAGCAACCCCTGGCTTTGGGGGGGGGGGGGGGTTTTTTTGCTTTGGTTTTTTTTTGTGGGTTTGTTTTTTTTTTTTTTTTGAAGCTGTCACTGTTGAGCTCAAAATAAAACTTACAGAACTTTATATAACCTCCAAATCTACAGCAGGCTAGCCTATATCCTAACTCTTCACACTAGAAATTGCCAAAATGACGAGTTACAATGACTCCTATAAGGTCATTACAATCTGCAAACCTTGGAGAAGATCCTCTGAACACATTTGAAAAGGAAAGAGGATCTTGCCTACAGCAACAAGTGGGATAAGCAGTCTTAAGAAAGCTTAAGACCTTAATACGCTTCTTGCAGGTCTTCTCTTGCCATTTACAACATAAATGTACCCCAGGCACCCCAACCAGGAACCTAAGTAGCAAATATTTCCAAAGTGGATTTATACACTAACTCACCTGTATTAGGAGCTAGTATTTCCAATAAATGCAATAAAAGAAACAAAAAGCAAGGGAAAAGACAGTGACTCTTTTACAAATGAGTCAGTGTCACGTATATTATTAGCTGTTGTTAGTTGCATGACAGATTGTTTTGTTAATCCAATCATTCTTTGAGTGCAAGTTATAAGCAGTGTATTACATAGCATTCATATAAAATAACTCGAGTCACATATCTTTTCTAAAAATAGTTTATCTGTTCTTTTCCCAGTGAACTTTAATCACTTCAAAGAAAATCCTTTAGAAAAAAAGCTTCAGCATGGCATTGCATTAATGAAGATTTATTATTTTCAAATTCTAGTTCACTTGCATATGACCAGTTCACACAGTGGGCAGAGGGAACTTCAGGGGCTTCCAGGTGCAAGAAACAAGGAACGACTGTCAGAGCTATAAGCTCTGGAGCCAGCAGCTGAGCTGGCTCCGTTCTTTGCTCTACAGGATCAACCAAAACAATTCACTCACCAAAAAAGGAAACAGCACCAACAGTGTCCTACTCAATATTGCACGACATGTGCCTTGTTGTGAGTGATCAAATGGATATCACACACCATTTCTGCTGCTAAAACAACAGGGATATAGCTGGATTACCTGCAGAGCTAGATCCTTGCTCCTGTAGAGTCAAGGTACTCCTTAACACATACTAATATGGCATTTCTGTTTCCACAGAAGCAGACAAGTTGGGTGATCGTTTAGGAGCCAGATTCGACAGCTGTAAAATATTCCATGGCTTCAGACAATCGGTTAGACAAGCATGTGTCAGGAAAGCCATTGCTAAAGGTGATCGTGCCAGAGAATAGGGAGATGGACTAGAGAGATACTGAGGGACCCACCAGCTATGCTTTCTAAGGTTCTCTGTTTTCTCTCCTCTTCAAAACTTAGGGGGAATAAACCAACAAGTGTTTGCTTCTCAATATATAGCTCATGGCAGTAAGAACAGCACTGCAGGATTTTGTGGCATTTGTACAAAGGTTCTTGTGAGAGAAAGCAGCCCCCTTGTTCAGTAAACAACTGCATTCAACCCACCTAATTGACAGAGGAAACCCAGATGATGTAATCAGCAAAGCTTTTGATACCGCCTTTCACAGCATCCTTCTGGACAAGATGTCCAGCACACAGCTGAGCAACTAGGTGAGGGGATGGGTGAGCAACTGGCTCATAGATTGGGCACAGAGGATGATAGAGAATGGGGTAACATCAGGCTGGCAACTGGTCTCTAGTGGGGTTTTGCAGGGCTCCATCCTCGGCTCAGTTCTCTTCAGCATCTTCATAAATGACTTGGACACAGGACTCAAAGGAATACTAGGCAAGTTTGCCAACAACATCAAACTGCAAGTAAGCTGTCAACTCCCTCAAGGGCAGAGAGGTCTGGCAGAGAGACCTCAACAAATCAGAGGACTGGACAATCACCAACCAGATGAAGTTTAACAAGGGCAAGTGCCAGATTCTGCATCTGGGATGGGGCAACCCTGGTTATGTGTGTAGACCAAGGAATGAGAGGATGGAGAGCAGTGCTGTGGAAAAGGACCTGGGGGTTCTGGTCGATGGCAAGCTGAACATGAGTCAGCAGTGCCCTGGCAGCCAGGAGGGTCAAGCATGTCCTGGGGGGCATCAGGCACAGCATCCCCAGCTGGGCAAGGGAGGGGATTGTCCTGCTCTGCTCTGCACTGGGGCGGCCTCACCTCGAGTGCTGGGGGCAGTCCTGGGTGCCACAATATAAGAAAAATATAGAGCTACCAGAGAGCATCCAAAGGAGGGCCACTAGGGTGGTGCCTCACATTGCTGTTACACCAGCCTTATAAAGAAGAGATTCAGCAAAATACTCTAGGGATTTACAGCTACTTAGATGCTACTGCAAGTCAGTGTGAACAGTGACAAAAGAGGCTTTTTTGGAGGAAGGTTCTAATCAATGAAAGACATGGAAACACCAGTTGTCAAGTCGTGTTATATGGCATTAATATTTTTTCAGAGTTGTGGCATACTAGAAGCATAGCAATGGAGAAATATAAATCTGCTCACAATAGAAGTGTTTTGCAGCATCCATGGAACCACTCTATCCGAGGAGTTATCACTCCAGAGCATTTTACCAATAAAGACTTTGCTAAGAAGAACTTGCACTCAGACAGTGAGTGACCAGCAAAGCAAATCAAACAGACACCAGGATAGGAAAATACATTTTTAAGAGACATTCTGACCATCTGAAATTCACTCCTGAGCATCAGTAAGTTTTTGGACAACCACACACCTGGGTATTTCTGAAACTGATTCCTCAGATTGTACATGTCCCTTCTTCTGAGGGCAAGGGGAACGGTCATTAACATCCAAGACATCTGGGGGCTCATTAAACAGCAAGATGCAAAAGGTTGGGGGAGGGGAAAATCAGCAGTTTATTTCAGTAACAGTCACTTAAAAAAAAAACAACCAAAAAACCCCACCATCGTTTATAATGTAGAACTCCCTCCAAAATTAGCTTACACACTGATATAAATTGGTTTTCTTTGTGGTCTAAAATTGACTTGCAGTTCACTACTTAGTCAGAAAATAGCTACTGAAAAGCCCTGGCCTCAGAGCTTTTGGACTGTGGACTCCTTTCATCGTGTAAACAAATGCTTCAGATTTAAAGCTTTCCCATAATTGTTATGCTAACCTTGGAGCGAAACCTCTCCATTTGCATTTGAAGGAGCTAAATATTAGGCAGGGAAGAAAGTGGTCTTTTTAAAAGCATGAGAAAATGTTCCTTCTTTTTGGTCCTCAACCATCTGGGCAGGCCCTGCTCCTCTCTCTCTCTCTGGCAAAGGCAGAGAGAAGGAAAAGGGGCACGGATGGTGGTAATCTTGCTGAAAGAGAATTAAGAAATTCCTTCAAAACATGAATGAATGAGACTTCCTATAGGGGAGGGGAGTCTGTGTTCCAAAGAGATGTGAGAGGTTGTAGGCAGGGGGGAGGGAACAGGGACACAAATACATCAGTGAGCTAGTGAGTGATGTAAGAAGCACCTATGTTTTATTATGGTTTTCTCTCAACATGTTCTGGAACCCAGAGCCAGATTTCTTTATAGAGCGGGCGTGTGAACCCTGCAGCTAATGGGATGTTAATGTTTCCTCTTTCACCCGTCTGAAAGCTAAGAGGAGTCTTTGACTGCATGTGCATGCATACTCCTATGTGCATATGTATTCAGGTGAGAGAATAACTATGTGGGGAAAAAAAAAGAGAGAGCAGCCACAGGTTTCAGTCCCAGTTTTGTGATATGGGAATTTCATTAAGTACTTCAGCAAGGGCAAAAGGGGTAACACTTGAATGAAAATCCCACAGTTCTGAGATTTCTAGTAATACAGTTTAAATAAAGAAATTTTCACAAGAGGAATCACTCTCCTTTTCAAATAGCTCTTTGTGAGGGGTCATCTCTGTCACTGCACAGGTCAAGAGACTACTCACTAACTGTTTAGAGTTAAAGCTGTAATCAGTAGAATAAATATTTGATATTACCACAGTAAGCATATAATAACGAAAAACAAGACTGACAACCTTCTTAAAAATAATCTAGGCCAAATTATCTGCTGGCACAACTCTGCTCTTGAAGGCATGCCAGCAGGGAGTTTGGTGTTACATTTTGAGCTGCTAAAGGAAGTTATCACAACACATTTTCTCATGACAAAAACAAAAATAATTAATTGTACTGAAAGGAAACTGAGCAAGGATTAGTAGATTATCACACGGCAGAATGACCGAGTTTCTGCTAGCTGTGTTACTGGTCCCTGTTTTCCATCCATTTCCTTGCAGAGCAATGGATCCACATTCTCATTGAATTTTCTGTCAGCATCAGAAGCAAACCAATGGTTGAACCAGCAAGTGAGATTTGCTGAATCTTGGTCATATATAACATGAGAAATAGAATTCCCTTGATATTTTCCATTACACTGACACTCAGGATTGAATTTCAGTAAAGGTTCCAGTTTCTAAAGAGAGGACAATCCTTAAAGACTACTTGCACATTTTACTCTTCAGATAAAATAATTGTTGCGTTTCATTCCGGAGCTGTACAGTGCCAAGCAAGGGATGTAGCTACCAGGAGGATTCCACAGCAATTTCCTGAAACTAGCAGGAATCCTTGTAAATGTGATTATGAGCATGGGTTAGGCCCAGGAGGAAGTCAAGAGTCACCAAAACAGTAGCCCTGCAGTCATAAGCATCATCTCTGTGCTTGTGCACACAGAGTGTATGGGAAACTCATCTCATAAAGGTCTAGGTATGTAGTGGGATTTAAACCCACTCCAGTTGTAACTAGAGAGGTCAAAGAAGAGACAAAAAGCAGGCAAGATCAAGCCTTGTCTTCACCTGCACAAGCACTGGTTGTGTACTTCAAGACTCCCAAAATCTCACTCAGCAGGAAAGTGGACAGACATGCAGAAAACTAAGTATATATCTCCTAAACAAAAGTGCAGACGTAATTGTCGCCAGGCCTTGGGACAAGTTCTCCTTTTTGTTAACCAAAAAGTAAATTATGCCTTGCCTCACTCCCAATGAAAAGAACAACAAAATGGAAAAAAACCAATATTGGATTTGATTGCCATGTATGTTTTCCCCACCAACACATTGAAGAGTGTCTTACAAGCTCCAGACTCTTCTTTGCTGTGGGTTGGAGTATAACACTTTTTACTGAACACATTAGACTCCAGCAGCAAATTTCACAATTTATGAGAAAAAGACCCAAAGCATCTAAACCCTGATTTTTGTGCTTATTGTATTCTGAGATTAATAGCAAAATGAAGAACCATCGTTTGCATCTATGTAGATTGTTTGTTGCCTGTACTAAGCAGTATAAATGCAGTCAAGCTACCATTTTTTCAGTTGTGCTATCAGCTGCAGATATTCCATTTTCTTGGGTATGGCAGGGATGTAAAGTCAGCTCTGTCTCATCCATGTTTCACCAACTTATTGTCAGGAGAAGCAAGGGAGGGAGGCAATAAATGCATATCATAACTGTTGGGCTCTACCACACAGCAATACCTAATTATGATACACCTGAGCTTCAGAGTTCATAGGGATGATGCAAGTTTCCCCTTCCACGCAAATGGTCCCTTTGCTCTCAGACTGACACAAATCCTATCAATGCCTCGAAAAAGGCAAACATTCCAAAATAAAATAACAGGTATTACCCATTTTTCAGAATGGCTTAGAAACTAGTTGAAATTAGTTCAATACTTATCAGCTGAATGATTGAAGTTTTGGTTCCCAAATTGTTAAACCATCATGAGCCCAAGAAGGAGGAAGCTAATAACTCAGCTGTCATTTCTTCGTAGTTCCCATTTCTTCCCAACTCTGTTTCTGATGGTTCTTGCTAGTTCTAGATCGAGGTGCTGACAGTTCACGGCCCGCATGGTCATTGATAAAGCCTTTGCTGTATTTGTTAATGTACAGTTCCAGGCAAAATGGAAATTCTTTATTCCTTGAACCAATACAGCAGTACTCTTCCACTGGATGTACTGTAATGCACCCATGGCTACACGTACACAGAAACCATGGTCACTGGCCCAAAAGCAGGCCATTGCCTCCTAAAACATGTTTCTGCAATAACTTTGGTAGGCAGCATCACTTGACACTGTCCTCTGTAGCCCTCCAGGCTTCTTACCAGACCCACCATGGAACAGCTTTACGCACAGACCAGCCTCCCCAGTGGCAGCGAGCTGATCCTCAGGCAATTAACTATTCCATCCTCCACCTCTCTTCACATCCAGGGATAGTTTTTCCCAGATGCATTAGCCAGCTGCTCACAAATATAACAGATGCTCAGTTTGACTGGTTTTAACCCAAAAGATATAATTAGTGGCAGTTTAACATAAAGACCAAAGAATAAAAATTTTAACAAGATAGTTGAACATAATTACACTTAGATAAACACTGATGATGAACACAGAGGGCTATGTTTGGTTGAAACAAGAATATGCAACAGGCTTAAAGTTGTCTTTATTCCCAAACTGTTTCACCCTCTTTCTCCCACTAGCAAGAGAAGGATCATCTCCCCCAAAGAAAAAAATACTGTCCTCATCAGGAAAGAAAGATTATCGGTATAGTTCTTTCATAGAGTTCGTTGATTTTTACTGCATGACTTTACCTTTCATATAGTACCTAGTTGCTAACAAAGAGTCAAAAAACATTACTCCATTTCTGGGACTGATTTATTTTCAAAGCTTCGGTGATGCATCCAACACACGCATCGTTTTGGACAAATTCTGAACTCTACCATCATGTGCATTCCCATGTAACTATTTCCTTTCTCAGTATGTTGTACAGTAGCAACCTGACATCCCACAGGATTTCATTAGTGCATAGAGTTTATATAGAGTTAGGTTGTGCTACGAAACATATGATGGATGAAGGAAACTCCAGTCAAAGCTGTCAAACATTGCTGCTCCAAGATAGGCTCCAAGCTCTTTATCTTGACAACTAAAGCAGGCATTCCCTTCCCAGTGACTGACCCTACCATACATTTCTTTTGCAGTCCCAGCTTTAAGCAACCAGATTATGCTGGTTTTGCATAGATCCTAATTAAGAATGAATTTAACAACAGACTTTGGAATGTATTTAGTGCTCTCACATGAATTTTTTAGACATGCTTGATGCCAAATGCTCAGTGTGGCACAACACCCAGTAGGACTTATGTCTTTAAACTCATGCATTTCTGAAAACAACATGGGTGTATTTTTTAATTTAAGCCTGACACCCATCATCTTTTACAGAAAAGGTTCCTACAGGGTTTTTAATATACAGAGTAAATGGCAGACAACAATCAAAACCCCTGTAGCTATTATAGGTGACGGACTCTTGTTGTCTAGCACTTGGCAACTATCATAGAAGGAAAGGGACATAATTATACACACTTGAGGCTTCATTTCCTTCACAAGCACCCTTCATTAGTACTCTGGTAAATATACTTGCACATCTTCAGGAAGACAAACACTGCTTTTTGCAGGATGCCTCATCAATGCACTAATTTGCGGTAGCAAAACACATAGCAAATCATTTATCAGCTTTTTCTGTGGTCTTTCCATACACTGGGGAAGCCATGAGCCAGCTATTACCACATTATGGATTGATAACAAGGGCCAATATTATTTCACGTAGCCTGGGGTCTTTTGTTCGCTACTTTAAAATATAAAGACCCAAACTCTGCTACTGACTTTCCTTTTTGCTAGGGTAACACTTTTCATCCCCTTCTCCTCACATCTAGTTTGCATGTTCTTTGGAGCAGGAATGTTTCTGCATGGCACTTGTCAAAAGGGATTTTGTTGTAAGTGTCTCAGGGAGTCAGCTCTGAACTTCGGAGACAGTTTCCTTTCCTGTCTGCTCCAGACTTCCTGTGTGACAACAGGCAGGCCAGTAAAGCCATCCACACCTCATTTAGACTCTACGTCTAAAAAGGACAGAGAGAAACACGATGCATACGGTCCCATCAGTTATACAGGTCTCAAAGATCACTTGTTTGCTGAGGTTTCTTGGAGACTGATAAAATTCAAGCGCTAAAATCCCATTCTTATTAACACTTCACTCAGGAGTTCCTCCCCGGCCCTTCCTACAGCTTTAAAACAGATTTTTATGATGCTACTAACTTACAGATTTTTCCTTTATAGACTGTATTGCCAAACTGTAACAGAGCAAGATTTCAGGGAGACATCCTACCATAGCGTGCATTCGCTGATTTTCCAGAGGGCAATTACCTCTCAAAAATCCTGCTCACATGTAAAATGTAGATATTACCCCTCTCCATCTCACACACAGACAGCATTGACATTTTCAGACAGAAATATTATTTCCTCTTTTTGCCATTTTATTTTCCTGCTAAAGCCTCTGTAAAGTTTTGGGACATCACCAGGCTTATGGAAGCAGCCACTCTTCTCCCCCTCCCTGCTCCTGTTCATTCATAAGTTCAGAAGTACCCTGCACAACACAAAATCCTTTTGTGTGCAATGTGATGCACATATCATTGCATTAGCCATATTTACTGAGCTATAAGCAAATTATGTTTTGCATCATAGCCGTGAAGACAAATATAGTAATAGAATCAGGTACCTTTCCAACCAGATGGAAATTTGCTAATGCAATAGGAAGTTGCTTATTAAATACAATGAACTTCTGGTGTCAGGAAATACAAACTGCAAGCATCATCAGGTGAAAGGAAAATGGCTCCTTTAACGATCCTACACACAGATACATAAATTTATCCTGATTAGAAAAAAAAAAACAGTCAATACTTAAACTCTCCTAAATGGAGTTGTTAGTTAGTAATTTTTTTTTTTAAATACACATCACAATAAACTGCTAAAGAAAAGACTGTTGCCATCTTTTCACAAGTGGTAAAAGAAGCTATTATGTAAGTCCATTCCAACATTGGAATGAAGAACAAATCCTATAAAGCACTCTGACATTAGCATTTTTTGTAGATGTTCTAGACCTTTCAAGCAATGATACGATCTGAGACAGGCTGTACCAATAGTTTTAACAAGCCACACCTAGACCAAGCAAATGGTACTTTTACATAACTAGTGAGAAACGCATCAAGAACATGCGAGATGCAAACAAACTGAGCAGGACAATCAGCAATGCATTTATTGATATTGGGTGAAAAGTTCTTTCAATCAAATCCAGGATGGCAATTAAGGAACAGCCTATCTTATTGATCACTCTGTGCAAACTGGTCACTGAGCAGTTACTGAGTAGTTCCAGTTCACCATGCCTTGCAAGGACAGGTAAGGACACAGCCTCAAAAACCCAAAATTTCACCTACCCCTATAATGCACATCATCCTCAAAACAGACTCATCATAACAAGGCTGCATAAACGTTTACATTCAAAACATAGAACCATGCTGAACCTCCAGAAGAGCAAGTTAATTTCATTCAGATGCACAAAACCAATTCACTGGAAAATGCCTGGATGAGAGCATCTGGGCGTGAACTACCTGAAGAAGTGTTCTGCCACAGAGAAGCACCACAAAGGGTTAAGTAATTCCTGTTAAAATAGTCCTCCTGGGTGCCTGGATAAAGGGCAGAGTGAGGTACAAACTAGGACAGCGGTGTTCCATTATTAAGGCTCCAGCAGTATTTCTTCTTAATGGGTACTTAGCAATTTTCTAGTTCTCTTCTTGAATATTTTGTTTCAGCAGTGCTCCAAACAGCAAATATTTGCAGTGTGGATTTTCTAAGGGTTGTTCTGACTTTTAGAGGTTAAACTAAGCAAGAGTTTTTTTGTTCTTGGTTGCAAACAGCAGCATACAGTCCATTCAGCATTTCTGCACAATAACCCACCTACTTTCTTCATAAAACAAATTAACATCACAAATCAATATTCAGAGGGGGTTTTGTTTTGTGCTGGTTTTAAGTGACAGAACTGCTTGCTTTTCCTGTCAGAAGAATTCTACCAGAAACGTGCATTTTCAGTCCAAGAAGCTGTCACATCAGCATATTTCGGGGAGACGATAGATGTTAGCTCATACGCCTTCTCGTGCTTCTCTGAGAACTCAACACAACAGCCTGCCACCCACCACAGTAACCTAAGAGATAAAACACAGAACAGCACTTGTAGAATGAGAGAGCTTTGGAAGCAAAGCCAAATTAAAAAGACACACACAATAAGACTAGATCTGAGCATCGAAGTGCAACATCATAGCAGGTAATAATGCTGAAAACAACATCCTAGTAACACAACTTTCCTGCTCCTACAGCCAGCTTAACCTAACCTACGTAGCACAGTACTTTTCAGGCTTTCTGAAGGAGGCTCAGGCCCAAAGACCCACTTCCTCAGATCAAAACTAGGATTAGTAAGTATACAGCATTTCCAATTTAACTGCCTAGGAACTGTAGCCTGACAAACGCATAAGCATGAGGTTACAAAAACACCGCATGCAGTACTCTTATGGGAAGTAAGAGGTGTCTGTTGCATTTGCTCTTTGGGGTGGACTAACTGGGATCCACTGAGGATTGAAAGGACCAAATAGCTGCGAACCTCAATGCTATGAAATCCAAGGCCATACGGTTCAGGGCTAATGCCATTCTTAAGACTACAAGTTTATCATTAGCAAAGGACAAGGAACAGAACCTGGGAAAAGCAGGTGATCCCTGGATGAAAATGAGCAACCAGTATCACAGGGCAACAATAAGGAAATGAAATCTTAAGGGATTTTAATGGAAAAAAAAAAAAAAAAAAAAATCAGTGAGATCTCTCTCAAATGCCAATCTCCAATTTCACCTGTTCAATAAAGGATCATTAAAACACCTGTGGTAACGTGTTGTAAAAATTCCCATGTGGAAACGGGCTGCTAGAGGATAAGAATACTTTGGAGAAGAGGCCAAAATGCACTGGTAACCACTGCAACAACCTTGAAGAGACATATCCAGATGAAGACCAGCTATGAGACCGCCAGTAAACTGTCCTGCACTGTGTAGACAAGCCTTGCCTTTCAAAGGCTTCACTTTCAAGAAATACCAGCACAGGCACATGGTGGCTAAAACAAGCATTCTTTACATGCGCATTAGTACCAGATTGACTACCCACATCACTGGGTTAGTGTGCAAGACACAGTTTCCCTCTGGGCACAAGATTCAGGCATTGCAAGCATGTAGGCATCACCAAGGCTTCAACCCTCCAAAACATTGCAACATGCCTCTATTTCTTCATGGCAATTCTTTTGCTAAAGCAGGCATAATACATTTCTTTGCGTTAGCTTACACCCATTCTTACCTGTGGAGGTATGATTGTGCAGAGAGAGAAAAGACTTCATGGCAGCTTGTGTGGAAAAACACATTTAGCTTTTCCTTATTAAACAGGTCCATTAAAATTATCCCAAAGGTGAACATTCTGTGCTATTACTGAAAGATTGTTGCACCAGGATTTCAAATCCAGTGTTATCATTTTGAAAAAAAAATTCCAGACAGCTAGCAGAACCATAGCTTGACCAAGCAGGGTTTCTTTTACTCATGGCTGCAAAAGCAATAATGGAGAAAATGAAAATCATCCCAAGGTCAGTTTTCTGTATGTCATGCTATTCTCTTTTTTTTTTTTTCCAAAGATAGCAGAAGATTCAATAAATTCAATAATTTAAAAAAAGGAGTTGCTTTTAATTACTACAGTATTAAAGAAATATATTTCACTTTGTATGGCCTGAAATTTTGACATCACTCTTGGCTTCAGTATCATACCCAATTAGAAACCCCTAGAAGAGTGAGAACGACAAGAGCCATTAAACGTGTCACAACACAGGGTGAAGGGAAGAAGTGCTGGAAGTGGAGGCTTTTCAAAGTAAGCATAGGAAATTGTGCTGCACAATGAGTGCAGAATATGTTTTTTTCTCTTTCCCCCCAGCCTCCACCTCCTGCTCTGCTCCTCATGACATACACACACATTTTATGGCCTAAGAGCCAACGCAAAAGGGTGTGTTCTTTCAGGTTTATAGCCCTGACTAATGGAATTGCTCTAAATAACATTTTGATCTTGTAAGGTCATGCAGAGTGCTATACCTTTCCTTTAATGATTCAGGTCTGGACCAAGCATTTCCCAGAATTGAGATGGTAATGAAGTCATTAGTTTCCTCCTACTTGAAGCTCTGGCTAGGAAAGGGAATTCTATGGGTAAAGTCTGAGAGGGTCTTTTTCATAAAGCTCATACCCAGCTGAGCTGTAACACCTGTTACATTTTCCCAGGAGCCTGAGCTGCAGAGCATTTCCAATCTATTTGCTCTTCTTCTCCTACAGCACATTGACAAAAGCTGGCGGAATGGGTTTTCTAAGGGAGAGCTAATTGAAAAAAAAAAAAAAAAAAAAACAAAACTATGCCTGGTGCAAATGTTAACTTATATCCTAGCTAAGATACTGATGATTATTTCCTTGTCCTGTCCTTGAAAATTTAAGCCATTCCAGACTGTATTTAAATTAAAAATACACATTTGCAATAGGTTCTTTAATAATTCCTCACCTTTTATGTATGATATAAAGGATGAAGAATTACCCCCCCAGAAAAAAACCCTATTGAAAACAGGCCTTTATGCTAAGTTTTTGATACTAAAATACAGTCATTGCTCAGTAGAGAAACACAGCTCTAAGCACATGCCAATAAATATAGAACTAACAATTATTTATACATTCTTACGAATAATAGTCCGTGGAGAAACATTTTTAAAATATGGTTTCTCAAGAAAAGAGGAAAATAAGCCTGGATGATCAAGTTCCATGACTATCTGTGGGGAGAGGTGTGTTGCTTGTTCATTTGGAGCAGCAGTATGTTTGATTTAAGGAAATCCAAATCACTCAAGAACAACACATCCACAAGTTAGACTCAAAACTGATATACACTTAGCAGCCAGCAAATGTATCTTGTTTTGCTGCTGGTACCCTCTCAGACCTCCCTCCAAAGTAAGCCCATTTATAATTTATGTTTTATAGAGCAGACACAGGTGTTCCAAGGCATTTTGGTCTTGCAGCTAATTAGCACACATGCATACACACAGAGTAACAGAGAGCATTAGAAAGGAAACTAGTAAGAGACATTCTTTGACTAAGGAATCTCTTCCTCCTACCAGATCGAGATAATGCAGCTTTACTGAGCACCTGAACATGCTCCAAAAATCAGCCTTTCTCAGTTGTGAAGGTACTGTCTAGTGGTAGGACACACTTCTCTTTTTGCTGCAGACCTAGGTGGCTGTTGCAGTGAGTACTAAGGCTTTATAGTCAGAGAGAGAATGAGATTCTGAAGAAATGTCTGAGAGTATCCCCAGCATCCTAAACATAACACCGAGGCTTCAGTACACTTATTATTGGAGTCAGAATATTCTGTTGCATTGCACCTTTTTTCCTTTTTCCTCACTTTTATCTCTGAAAAGCAGTTCTGAAAAGCCTTTAAAAATGACTGGGTTTTTTCAGCTGGTTTTTTGGGGGGGGATGGATATTTGGTTTTTTGGTCAGTTTTTTTTTGTTTTGTTTTGGTTTTTTTTTTTTTTATTTTTTTATTTTTTTTTTTTTTTTTTTTTTTTTTTTTTTTTTGTTTTTTTTTTTTTTTTTTTTTTTAAATTTTTTTTAAAAATTTTTTAAA
>VZTI01002430.1:38951-66518 GCA_013397865.1 Struthidea cinerea | reverse complement strand
TTTGGTTTGTTTTTTTTTTTTAGTTCTACAATGTATTGCAGAAATGTATAGACAAATGGAATATAGTATGGAAATTCTTTAGCATCTTCCCAACGATTAGGAAGTTCATATGCAAGAAAGAAGAGGCATACCACTAAAGCATAAAATTAGTCTTGCATTTTTAGTAAAACAGAGGGTGTAGTCAAAAAAGAACACTACCCATCCTCATTTTTATGACTGATATGCTAAAATATCACATTAGAAACAAGTAAAGCATTTATTATGAAAGGTAAAGTAGGGACTTTCTTGTACTTTTCCCCCAGAAACATCAAGCCAAGTTATTATTTTCTTTTAGTATTAAAAATCTTAAGGAAGTATCTGGAAAGCAGAGAATTATTATAGACTAACTTCTGATCATTTTGCTGGCAGACCACAGCATGCTTACCTTTGTGATTTGCTGAGTCTTTTCTACACAGCCAAGAGAAGTAACTTTGCTGCCAGGTTTTACCACAAGGCCCTGTTATTTTCCCAGTAAAATAAAGTAGAAACGCCTTCTGTTGATGTTTACATGCCCAAAATCATTGGATATAATCACACTTTGTAAACAAACCTACTTTTACTTTCTTTTGCCTTTGCTTTTGGTGAGCCCCAGCCAGGCAGTGGATCGTGCCCGGTCAGAGAGTCATAGAGTCTTTAAGGCTGGAAACACCTCTAAGATAGTCAAGTCCAACCATTAACCTCACACTGCAATGTTCACCACTAAACCTCAAGTGCCACATTTACACTATTTTGTACACTTCCAGGGATGGCGATTCCACCACTTCCCTGGCCAGTCTGTTCCAAAGCCTGAATACCCTTTCACTGAACAATTTTTTCTTAATATCCAATCAAAAACATCACCCCAGTGAAGGAAGGGTCTTTAGGCAAGCAGGAGACAGCATCACACACTCAGTCCCAATTTTGAGCAGCTCAAAATTTTCCCTTGTAAACTCAGCCTTAGTTTTTCATTGTAATGTGAAAGTTTGGTATTTGCTGCACCTAAAACATACCAACTCCCCCGCTGTAGCCATTTCCCAGCAGCTACATCCCTCTTGTCCACTGCTTTCATAATTATTTTCTCACTTCCTTCCAAACTGCCCCTCCATTCAGCAGGTGGTGCCCTCCCTGTACAGAATTATTCCTCTTCTTAAGCCTATTCAACCAAGTGAGCTGCATAAAGTCCAGTTCAGACCTTTCTAAATTTCACAAGCATCTTTATATATTCCTGCTTTACACTGGTTGCATCCTCATATTAGTACCCACTTCTGAAAAAATGTAACAGGATCTACTGGTACTCCATGCAAGGCAAAGTATCCCAGCTGGATGAGCACATTCTCTATCCAGTGCTAAGCCTTCCCAGAATGAGGTGGTTCCTGAACCACCCACAATCAAAATCTGCTGATGCTAAGTTTACAGAGCTCCTATCACCTTTCCTTTTGGAGAACGAAGGCAGACCCTGGCAAACCTGAACCGCCTGAAAATGACTGTTGCCCTAAAGACTCCAGAATCTTTGAGCTTCTAGTTGAAACTTTCTCCATATTTACAGATGAGCTGGCCATGGCCTGCCAAAAGGGCAAGACTGGAAACATGGAATTCTTTGTACCCTGGAATTTGAAGAGAAGTAGAAAACTGATTCATTTCAGGTTCACACCTGGCATGAATTGCTTTCTACACTGTGTCAAACTGTTAAGTAAGAGTGAACTGTTGAAAACAAAAATTATCCTTCGCTGTTTCTTCCCTGCCTACAGAGGGTGAGCAGTAGCAGTCCAGCAAAGGCTGGTGTCCCACGTGCTCTGCTACTCAGGCAGGAGCATGAAATGAAAGGTGCCATTCAGTGGGGCTGGGGCTGCCTGTGACATAAATGGGCTGTAAATCTGACTATATGCTTGAATAACGTCAAGAACTATCACAATAAAAACTATGTACAAGCAAGGACATGAAATGGAAGTTAAATAACTTGAATTATAATTAACCTCAACCAACTTGCCAATAATCTCCAGACACAAATGCCTTCTAATAACCTTCCGTATTTTTGCCATGTAGAATGATGATTCACTTCATTGCACTTCTCCCAAAAATAAGAGGATCAACAGCAGCACACGTCTTCAGGTCGCCTGTGGAAGAAAGCTTTGGCAATGCTGATTAATCAGAAAGATATCACTTGTAGCTCGGGACTACCTGAGAGCAGGAAAACACAGAAGACTGAGGGAATGTTCTGGGAAAGTATGGCTGCACGCCTACCCTGTTCTCATACTGGAGAACTGCTGCTGGTCACTCTTGGAGAGCAAGCAAGGTGGGTGTTTAGACACTCACGTCAGATCTCTGCAGCAGGAAGACCACCACCCAAATGCTTATAAGAGCATATTTGAATTACAGAGCAGAGCCACACCCAAGCTTCCTGTACCCATGTAAGTTGAAGAAATGTGATGTGGTTTTACAAGTGGGCAACTGAGGCACAGACCAATTTTGCAAGTTCTCCAAAACACCAAAGGAGTTTTGAGGGCACCATTTGAGCCATAGTTCTGAGGTTAGAGCATGGTCAAAATTCCTCTAACACACGAATACAATTAAGAACTCCATATCCAAGAGAGGTCATGAGGGACATGATTTTGTAACGTTCTCATTTGTCAGAAATCATACTAAAACTTTGACTCTTCAAGTTGAATTTAGGTGGATTCAATGCAGATGCAAGACCAGAGAAAACATTTCCTCCCAACTGCAAGCAAAATCAGGTGAGCTGCTTCTGAATGTGAATAAAATGGAATAAAATAAATGACTTATTGTCTTGAAAACATTCTTTAAATGAATATATCTATATAAAATAAATGCAAGCTTACACAATTTATTTACATTTGTGTGTGCTTTATACTTCACTTCCACAACAATATTATACACAAGTTCATAAAGTCATTCCCTGCCACAAATTGAGTTTGAGAAAAAAAAATCCCAAACATTTTACAATCTTGTTTCATTACTCTATTTTCTTATAGAACAATTCAGCCTATAGCTTCTCTTTTCCCAAATAATAATTCTGACTTTGAACTAACCTAACAAACTGCTTCAATTATCAAATTATCATAAACACCTCAACGCTTTCACAAATTTATTGACACCTGCCAACCAAAAGCTGTATTTCAGATTAATGCAATACTGGTCACTTGCTGTATACATACAGAATGAAAAACACATGCAAAATACACCCTCAGACATCAAGATCCATGGAAACTAATGCAAAGAATTCAAAAGTTTTAATTAGAAATACATTTTAATTACTACAAGTTTTCCTACACTTAAAGCCTTCAATTTAATACATAAAAGTTTCTTTTTTATTTAAAAGCAAAGAGCTTGGGCTCTGTCACACAAGTGTTGACACTTCAAGAGCAAGGGAAAGAGAGGAAAGGTACCAGTTGTTCTCATATTCATCATAAAGATCAAAATAAAATGAGAACCACAGAATGTGGCAGAGATTTAATGTTGAAATTAAATACCCTTTTTACATTCCAAAATAAATTTTTTTGATACCTTCTAAATATCAAATACAGAGCTGCACATTTTCATCATTTCCCCACCTTCTCTCTGCCATTCAAAGTACACAGCTGAGGAAGAAGAGAAGAATGGAAAGGAACTCAAGCCTGACTGCTGTTCACACTTTAATTTGTATGTTATGTACACAGTGTTTTACTGTGAACTGACTTGGAAGAGAGCTTGTGTGAAATTTTCTTACTAAACTCACATTTTTCACATTTTCATTCAACAAAATGCAGTCGCTCAGAAGGTATCACAAGTCCAGATGCCATTCCTCACTGATTATCTTTCTGCCCGCCCCGATCTTATTGAAGCCTAATAATTAGGAAACTCAGTTGGGGTACATATCCAGATCCAAGCCACCAGCCTAGCTGGCTGTTTCACAGCAACAAGACCATCTAACCACCAAGTATCTCCCCTTTCAAGTGTTCTTGTTGGAGCTGTTACAGGTTGTACTAGTAATAGAGAATGTACCACAAAAACAAAAAACCCCAGCAAAACAACTGATCTTCTTGGTCACTTCTCTGGGGTTATGGAAGGCAATAAACACAAGTCACATCTCTTAAGCCAATATCCTGACCATGGACTCCTCTGCAGCGTTGTCCTCCCTCCATCCTACCCCAGGTTAAAGAATTTGATACAAAAGTTCAGCACATGCAGGGCAGAGAGGTGGAGGCCCACAGACGCTGGTTTTACGAGAGAAAGTACAAAGTCAAAGGGAATTCAACAACACTTCATCCACTTCAGTGTTCTTGAAAAATCCCCAGAAGTGATGATCCTTATGTGTCTTTCTACACTTGAGAACTGTGCCCGAGTGCCTTGTATAGGTTCTATAAACAAGAGACAGAGAAGCGCCTCACAGGCAAAGTAGGGAAGACAGCAAGCAGATTCTCCAAGGCAACCTGTACAGTGTTTACTGACAGCAAAGCATCACCACATGGCGTTTTCTCAAAGTAGTAGGTGTCTCAGATTCTGGGAATGATATTCCTGGGAATTCTTCCCATGTCTGCTCCTTTGAACAGTATTATAAAACTCCATACATAAGATTTTATGTTAAAGCAATTGTATGGCACATTTACTTCTCAAATTTTATGTCATGATCATAGGATTATTCTGCCTCTTAAGTGAAGTGTTTACTATGAAAAAATAGTTAAAGGCAGGATGAGATGATATTTATGCCCCAAAGAAAATCTACCTCATTCAAAAGCCTCCTCAAGTTTATTACTGATGCTAGTTGATGCTAGATGATACTAGTTAAAAAAAAAAAAAGAAAAAATTTAAAACAACAAAACCAAAACAAACCACAAACACATAAGCTGAAACTTAAGTAACCAGACCCAACAGCGTATGCCCCTACCTTTCATAGCAGATGCATGATCTTTAGCTGTGACTGCACATTACTATTCCACCAATGATAGATCTGATTCATGTCTTTATATCATTTACTTTTGATGTTTGTACTCCTACTGAGGGCCACTATCCTTCAATTGTGCTGATTCAAGTGTTTACCTAGCTATATTCTTGATAGGATTCTCTCAATATTATTATTATTATTATTTAAAAACCCCAAAGAAATAATTTCAAAAACACACAAATTTGCAAAGTATGAAAAAAACCCCAAAACCTTACAGATGATTTTAACAGCTCTTCCTTAAAGTATTCCAGCGCAAACATTGAATTGTGCAACAGACAGAAAGCACATTCTGGGAGTGAATAAAGCTGAGCAGTACCATGTTGTGCAATCTCTACATTGTATCTGCTCCTCAAAAGTCATGCGCACAGAATCATAGCCTTGATATCATAAGTCCCTTGCTTCCTCTTCCCCATCTGTGATCATCATGCACTCTTCGCTGCCAAATTCCTCCCTACAGGAACTGTGGATCCCTCTCCTAGCTCTAGCACTGGTGTTTGAACATGCCAGTTCTCACAGCACTCTTTAATATACCACTTTTCAAACATTGATTCATGCACAGTTTTATACTATCTCAGCATCAGATACCTGAAGTGGTAAATTGTCGCTGTTACGTCCAAGGCGCACAAAGAAAACGACAGAGTCCAGGCTTTTATAGGCTAGATCACAAAAGTGTGTTGAGTGGCAATAGGTAATTGGTTCCTCGGCCATCCACCCCTTGAGAGGATTGGCCAAGTCCTAAGATACCTATTCCAAAATATTTTCAAAGTCAAAGCCATAACAATCTTGCAAAACAGCTTGCGAGTGCAAGAAGTTTATGAAACTGTGACCTTGTTTAAAATAGTTTACATAGGAAAGACAGTCTTCTGACAGAATATTGAGAAAAGGCTGAAGCTTTTTAGCTTTTTAGCACCTACAGTAAATAACATTTTTTTTTTGTGAATTTGACATATTTTGGGAGGCTCAAGCTGGATATTATGAAAAACTTCTCCACCAAAAGACTGGTTCAGCATTGGAACAGGCTGCCAAGAGAAGTGGAGTAGTCACCATCACCTAAATGGACATAAAACAAGTCTACACGGCACTTCATGTTATGGTATAGACGGTATGGTGGGACTCGGTTGAAGGCTGGACTTGATGATCTTGGAGGCCGCCTTTTCCAACCTTAATGATTTTATGTTTCCCAAGATCAGTTTGAACAGTCTCCCTAAGGGTGATCATACCTCCTCCAAATGCTGATCATCTGCCTTGATTGACTAGAAGCTCTGTTGGGTGGGCACTACTTACACACAGCATTAGCACATTTCGTAAATTGTTGGAAGCTCTCATTTTTCATTGATCTTGAAGGCTGGGGTTTGGGAATTTTGTTTGTTTGTTTCAAAGTGGATTGTTAAATGTGACTTGCAACATAACCTCCCAACACAACAAGGTAAGCCAGGGTCAGGTGCTGCTCAATTGTTTCCAGAAACCACAATGCAAAGAGTGACGCTGGTTACGGTGAGAAGAATGCTTCTGACGAGTATGTCTGCAATGACACTGAACATATAGAGAGACGACACATAAACAACATCTTCGAAACTGATGATGGCACCAAGGAAGAGCTGGAGCAGACATTAAAAGAAGATAATAGAGATGCATCACATTACCATGAAATTACAAGACAAGCATTTTTGTCTGCTGGGACATTGCTTCTCAGTTTTTTGATGAGGGCTGCCTACTTCTTCAGCAATTTCTGGGTAAGAAGAAAACCTGAACATTGCTTACCAGTCCTCCTAGATTGCTGAATAAACAAAAGAGAAATAGTGATCAGAGGCAGCTGGCTCCACCTCAAAGATATCTAAAAGGGAAGTTGGGGTGGACAGAACAACATCCCAGAGGGAAAGTTTATAACCACTTTGAATTGAAAGAAAAATCAAAAAGATGCTGTACACCATCACTCTCTTCAACAAACGATATGATAGGAGGGGAAAATGAAGGAGAGGGTTGCATCATAAGGTAAGAGACTCCTGGAACAGGGAAGGCAGGTCTGTGTCACATCCAAAACTACACAAATAGTTTTAGTGGGAGATAAGTGACTATTTCCTGACAGCAAATACATGTACCGTCAGACACACTGTGTGGCCTACTTCTTGCTTTGAGGCATCAAACGTGTCCAACCCCAATAGTCACAAAGGACAGGACAAGACTTGAAATGGGTACCCTAAACTGCAAAAAGGACACAGATAAATACCTATGCAGTTTCCCAAAGGATGAATCTCCTGGAAATCATTGAAGTGAAATTGGAGATTTCTGAAAGATACTCAATAGTCAGTCTACAACTACAGGCTCTGAACCGGAATTGCCAGGAGTAATTCAACACCCTTTGTTGAAGAGGTAGTTGGATGAAGAGTTGTCAAAACTGTCCATTCTTGCCTTAAGAAGGCAAGGTCCTCCCAATCTTCCTTACCTCTGGCCACATGAGCAGTATCAGAGGAAAAAGACATCTCGCGTTGTAGGAATAAGCATAAATCCACCCCAGATATTGCGAGGCCCTGTGCAAAAGCACAGAATTGGGAAGCACATGTAATGTGTCTGAGGAACGAGGAAGGATTCAGCACTATCTCGCATCCAGAGGAGGTAAAGGATGGAGAAAGTGGGGGAGGGGAAGAAGACAAAAATCCCTCCTGTGATATGGTAAATCCTCAGATTGCAAGTCGTGGGGGCAGGGAGGAGTTTAGGCAGCAAACTGACAGAACAGCCCTTCCACCCCCTCACTAGACTAATTCTCCATGAGGATATTCAGCTTCAGTTTACATTTGTTATCAGGTCAGCTTTCTATGCAACCTAAACAATAAAATACATGCAGGAGAGGTGGGCAAACTGAATTCTAATTTATCACATAAAGCAGGGACAGCCTAATTCATGTACTATTCCTACCCTCATTTACACAGGTAAGAAAGAGAAAAAGGGAGGAAAAACTCCTGGGGGGGGGATGGTATGGGGCAGTGGTGGGAAAAGCCTTTTTATTTTGCTAAAGGACCCCAGGGAAGGGCCCCTGAAGCAGAGGCCCTGCTTTTACAAATGCTTCCCTTTCCTTACACGGTTCCTTTAATACAAGTAAAAATTTCAAATTCCTCATTTGTTTAGCCTGAAATCCCTTGCACATTTCCCACAAACTACTTCCTTTTCTCTCTTTTTAGCTGGACTCCCTCTCTTTTTAATGAAGAGAAGTTCAGAGAGTTTTTCCCATGAATAGATGGCGGGCACCTGGGAGTTATGAATTTTAAAGTGATCATTTTCTTTCAGCCCCGCTGGACAATAGGGATCTCCTTTTGACTCACTTTCACAGCTTTGAGAGGCTCTCAGATCAGCCACATTCCAATCAGACTGGAGTCAGATCAGAGCCAGGCTGGACTGCATCAAGGTCTCTCGCACAGAAAGACAAGGAGCAGATGGCCAACACTGAGCTCTCCTCCCCTTTTCAGAGTGCAATGGAAGGCAATGTGGGAAAGCGTTCCCCCAGCATTGCCTATTGATTTCTGAATAGGACCACCACATGCCACCAGCCTGTAGGTATGAACCTCTGTTAACAGATGGTGAGATCATTATGAGCAATTAATTCCTTTAATGTATCAGTGGGAACATGTTGGAAAGGGTGATGCAAGCACAGAGTGAATAGTGAACTTCTCATTCCTCGGGGAGAGCTGCAGCTACATCACTGAGGGATGGGAACAGTCTTTCAAGACCCTGTGCGTACTGAGAACCAGAGTTAGCCATTTGGTCCACAGACACAAGGCATGGTTTTTATTAACTAATCATCCCTCCCTCGTTGATATGTGATTAACAACAGATTTCTTTCTAGGTCATTTTTGGAGAGACAAACAAATCAAAACAATGGGAAAAAAATCCCGAACTATCAACACGGCAGGAACACAGGGAATTCGGTCGTAAAGACGAGGAGGGAATATTGCTACCAAACTTTTTGTTACATAAAATTTGATTTAGACTGGCTATAAATTAAAAAGGAGACAGACTATTTTGAACACAACTATGTGCATATAAATAAATGCAAAGAACTCATAATAGGTCTTAGCACTGAAAATAGAAGCATACAAAATAAGCCCTTAGCAGGCTTGTCAGAAAGTAACTATGAAAGGAGCTTACAAGTAAGTTATAGACTGTACAATTTGAATATAGATATCATATTGAAATGCAGAGAAATCCAGAGAAAATGCTGCATATTTACTGCTATTCATTGTGATCTCAGTAAATTAAAATTCACTGTGCTAATAACAACTCTAAGAGTAGGACATTCCCGCATCATCTGCTTTACATGCATTTATATGACAGGCTTTGTTGTGGTGGTTCTATTTTTTTCTTTCTTCATTTTAGAGACAGAAGGAAAAACTGAAAGCACAATATAGATGGCTAGTTAGCTCTTGGTCTTAAAGATGACAGCAGAATGTGAACAGGAAATACAGGCAACTATTCACTTATTCATATTTAAATGACACTTTTTGCTTGTAATTAAGACACTCAAGTCGTGTCTCTGTTCATGAAATTTACATAACTGTACAATAGCTTGCCTAAGTGAACAGCAAATGGTAGTTAACCTTGAAGTGTATTATCTTAATTGAATAAATCTGGCTATAGTTCAATAAATTTAAACAGAAATATATCTTTTAAATACTAAAATAATTTTTTAAAATGCATTTGCTTTTACATCTTCAGATGGCTTGCTGCTTTTCTTCTAGATTTTTATTTCTGCTGTAACACTGGTCCTTTAAAAAAAAGAAACCATTGCAGAACAACAAAGACATTGATACATGTTTCCTGTTTTCTCCTTATTGTTTGCGGTTTGAGTCAGTGTCACATTCTGGAAAGCCTTGATAAGAATATCAGAATATTGAATCAAAATGTATAACTTGCCTGTTTGAGATAGTCCCTTACCTACTTTCCCTGTCCTTATTGGACTTGTGTCTTCCCCTCCCCCACCACGTACCAGCTGAGTATCCCATCACACAGTGAGAAACCTAGGTGGGAGAATATAGATTTTTGCATAGGTTAAATAGGAAAGCCACATTCCACCACTCTCCCATTTAAATCAGATTTACATGGGGTGTAAATCCCCTCAGAATAGAGCCATTCACAAAGAGCTCAGAATGATCCCCTCACAACACTGATTACATTAAATCAGTAGCAATCATGTTTCCTGGATTATGTAGTTACAGCAAGAGAAACTGTGCAGCATATTTATATTTGTGTGAAATAAGTTAATGAGAAGCCACCTGTGCCTTGTATCAGTTTACAAGGAAAAGCAGTGGAACACAGGTGTTTCAACAATATTGCTGTGTATTTTTACATGAATTTGCAAACACTAAAAATGAACATATTGTTACTAAATTCAGTGACATGCACATTTTGAGGGACAATATTTTGGATTTTGTTTGGGCTGTTCTTTGTCTTAAAGAATTACAAAAGGCTGGTATCTTGGCCATCAGCAAGAGCTATAATTTGAGCTTTTCTCTCTCCCACAATGTTCACCATTGTACCTTATGCAACATAGACTGTATATGCTCAGTTCTTACCCACGTTGCTGGTGAGCAGCATTCACACTGTGAATTACCATTTTTCCCAGCATCTAGCACTACTCAAAAGACAGCACAATAATACACTAGAAATGCCTTTGTCTGTTAAAACACTATTCTTCATTACTACATGAAAAGCAAATTGTCTTTGTAGAGAGGAAGAGTGGCACACAGTAGCTTTGGGAGCAGGGAGAAGGAATTTGTATCAGCAGCTGACCACTTCATAGACAGACATGCCAGATTCTTCCTCAGTAAGCAGACGAATTGATGTTTTGAATAAAATTTTGGCTGTACCTTTTTATGATATTAATTGTACTAGAATGACTCCAAGACGATCATTTGCTTTTGCCCTTAAGAAGAACACCCAAGGTTTTGGTTTTTTGCTTGAGGTTTGGAGGGGAAGAGAGCACATTAACAAGAAGTACTTAATCTCTTGACTTGACGCACCACATCTAAAATGAAAGCAAATCAGAAAACCTCATCCTTTCATTGGGATCAGTTCAGGAAGACAATAATCAAATGGTGAATCATGCAAATTCAAGAACAACATTCATTTTTGCAACACAGTTGAACAACTGTACTCAAAACTGATGTGTTTCTAACCAGAGTTTTGCAAACTGGTCTTGAAATCAGGCAAGTTATGGAACAAATATCCTTCAAAGGCAATTCTCAATTTCCCTATGTTTTCTTTTGCTTTCAAATGGAAAAGTAAAAATCAGTATGCACAAAAAGATTCTGTTAAAAAGTCTTAAAGCAAATACTTAAAGGACTAGAGAGGGATGCAGCCTACTACAATAGTTCCAGATGTTGATGGATTGCAAGAGGAAAAAGAAACCTCGCCAGCAATTCAAAAATTATTCGTTCTAGGACAGGAATCTAGTGACTTCCTTTCTCTCTCTCTCTCTCTCTCTCTCCAAAAATGCAGGTAATAAAATCTGCTCATTTTGCTCCTGACAAAGATTATAATTGTAGTTTGCAACCAAGACAGCTGAAATCATTAGTCCTCCCCTAGCGAACTGCAGTGGCTCAGCCTGTCTTGGCACAGTCACGTGTATTTAGTCTAGATAAATCATACTTTAGAGGCTTATGAAATCCAGCTATTTGAGAATACTCCTAGCAATTCTACACACTCACTGGACTGGTTTGCCAGCACAAGGAGAGCTGTACTTCATAACCTTCAAGCAAAGGCTTAGTAGGAGAACTCCACTGGGCATGTGCCCATAGAACCTGCATTCCTCTGCCTTCAAAGATGGACTTGGATCTGATTTCTCAGGTTGGAGGCATTTTTTCCCAAATGTTGGTGGCTTACTGTTCAGTACTTGTCTACATGGACAGCTTTCCAAAATCAACACATTGTCTAGGAGCCCCCCATAAAGTTACACCACCACCTGCTGAACTTCAAGCTGCTCTTTAGCGAGGAAGTTCTTGCCCATGCATTTCTCATACTAACAATTTATGAATACTTTATTAATTTTTAGGGAAGCAAAAAAGTATATCCCGGATAACTTAAAAATAAATATTTAATATATATTAAAAATTTCCAAAGGGTTTTAATTACCTTCCTTAATAGATAGTTTCTCTTCTCTCTTTACTAATATGTAGGTTCTTTTTAATTATCATGTCTGTAACAGCACTTTTCCATTACATGGGCACAGACAGGACATAAAATTAGAAATATGAATTACTTTCAATCAAGGAAAGTGAATCAGTTTGAATCTGAAAGCAGAAAACATTCTGGCAGTGGCAGTTGTGCAGATGGGGAGGCACTTCAGTAAGCTCCAGGATGTCTGAGCACTTGATTCTGGAGACAAACTTCTTCCATTGCCAAGAGCTAAGCCTGGTCAAGGCATAATGCGGTGTCCACAGAACCAAAAACCGACACAGGACAACTTACCAATATGCCTCCTCACAATTTCACTCCTTTTAGAAGTGCTGGGCACAGTCTGGCACAACAGAGAAAACGTAAATTGAGTTTTGCTGCAAGCACACCAGTCCCAGTCTGCTGTTTGATTAGAGTAACTGACTTCAGTCAGATTACACACAGGTCCTTCCAGGAGAACACTGCATTATCACTTTCACCAATAATTTCAAATGTAAAATAAGTAGGACAGTGAAGTCATGCTTCAAATTCATATTACTTGGATTTTTTTCTTTTAAATAAGCTTGCAAGATTGGGTAGCTACTTCAACTTAAACAGTCGCATATAAATCAAGTCACAGCAGCATTCAGCACCAAAACCTTTGGCAACAGAATGATCTGTTGGTTGCATACCACACACATTAAGTACTTGCAAGTGCTCTAAGTTTTTATTCATTTTTAACAGCATGTTAAAATCTTGTCTATAGCCACTGTCATCAGCCAGTTCTCAGCAGTTCAATTTGATTGGAACCAGTCTGTAGAAGATGAGGAGCCAAAGAAATAGTAGGTATAAGCAAAATTCAAATTGCTCAGGCTCTGAACACAATACAGCTGTTTGCAGCTTAATCTCTTCTCCAGAACTAGTTGAAACACACCAATCATAAACTATAGGAAAGATGAAACTGCCATCTGGAACATCTAGCGTTCAGGAGTACTTGCACAGGTATACGTGTAAGAGCAAAGGCTTCAAATGCGTAAGTTCTCCATAAAACGCAAGCAGAAAGTCAAACGACACACATCTAAGTGAGATTAAGGGGTGGGGCTTCTGGGGAGAAAAGAAGGTCGGCAGGTTGGTTTGTGGGTTTTGGGGGTTGGGTTAGGTTTTTTTGGGGGAGGGGGTTTAAGGGTTTTTTTTTGGGGGGGGGGGTTGTTTGTTTGTTTTTAATTCTGAAAGTTTACTTGGTCAGGACACTGACAAACCTGACCCCTTAAAAATAGCGTCTATTACCAACAGGAATATCTATGGACACAGACCTGGCTGAATTCCCTACTTCAAAATGCAGAATTCTTCCACTCAATAAGGCAGGTAGTTTGGAAGCTTTCCTATGTCTCACTGTGTTCCAAGTCTATGAAACAGTACATTTGCTGGACTGAGATTCTCTTCGTCCCATAGGACAAGACCCAAGAAAACAGGGCTTCAGGACTTCATCACTGACCTGTTTTATCTGAGAGGTTAACTTCTAACCTTTCTATCAGTAAGGTAGATTCACAGCCTGGTTAGCAACCCATTTTATAAAACCAGTTTAGTCACTTCCTTCAGTGCATGTATTTGAACTGTAAGCATATTTTTAGGTCAAGGGTCTTGATAGCTATCCTTCACCCCAGCATTTTTTTAACCATACACTAGTCATTTAACTGCCTATTTCCAACTCCCGGAAAGCATCCTTGCAAAGCAGCTGGGGTTTTCTCGTGCCACTGGAATAGCTCCTTCAACAGAGAAATAACAGCTCCCAGGAAGAGAGGAAGAAAAGGAAACCAAAAGCCAAATTAGAGCATGCTGCAACCTGCCACCATGGTCTCATCAAACAGAGTAGCATTAACAATTCCAAAGTTTTTTTTTTTCCCTTTCTGAGGCTCTTGCATGGATGGCAAATAGTATGCAAACTTTGTTTTACTTTTTTCACAGAAGCAGCACCCTAGAAGCAGCACACCTGGGCATGGTTTCTTCACTACTCACTTTCAGAACACCTAAAGATGCTAATTCCATTTTTATCATGGGGTGCTGTGCATATATTTATATATTGAGGGGCTGTTACTCTCCAGTTCCTTTGATATTGCCTGTCTGTGCATTTGTGTTTGAAGATACCAATTCTTTGAAAAATGTATTCGAAGGCTACCCTGTTGACTAGAATTCAAAAATGTACAAGCACATTTCTCAAAGAGACCCATTAAGGCTCCTGTCAGACCCAATGAGAGCATTAGTGATGAAAATGCATTTAAAGTTTACGCTGACTTCAGGGACCTAAAAAAACCCCCAAAACAGAAATCATGTTTCTGCATGTCTTTGTAGTCTACAGTTGCCATTCTGATACTGTGTCATGTTAGAAACACAGACAGCTACAAAACCAGCTATGCTATGCTGGCAAAGTGCCCCATGAGCTCAGTGCCCAGGTTTCATCAGAGCATTATCTGTCATCCTCTGAAAGGCAATAAAAAGTTTAGAGATACTTAGTAGCATCTTCCCTGACTTGCATGAAAAGATGCCAAGCAAATACTGATGATAAAAGGTATACTCTTACAGAAGTGAAATCATAGCAGAAACTTAAAATAAGGCTCTAATTACCTGAGCCTATTGCAACTTTTGTTGTTTGGTAAGTCATGGAGAAATCATAGCATCACTCAAAGCAAGAGACATTTTAATAGCAACTTCAGATGTCAAAATTCCCTTAAGATATAGCTAGTTTAATTTTAAAGAAAGCTACAGAATATGATTCCCCAAAGGCTGCAGGGCATTTAGAGTCACAGGTGTATACAAGGTCTTGGAACATTTATGGGCAGTAGTTTCATGCCTCAAACCCAATACAGGTGCAGTACAAAAGGTATAAACCATATTACTGTGTGAGGATTAACCTAATAGCTTTGATATTAAGAGGAGTTTAACCCTCCTGAAAAACATTGGCTTTGATGAAAGTAGCCTTCATCAGAGCTCCTCAATAACATGTTGGTCATCTGTCAACTGTTCTTCAGAACAGTCAGTTTCATCCAATTCTACTTCAGCAAAGGTATGGATGGTTGAAATAATAAATAAATAAACAAATAAATAGATTTTGTCTGCCCTCTTCAGATTCTCAGCACTCACACAGCATTGTTTCCAATTATAGCAATGGAAAACATTGCACAGGAGCATCTCTCTGAAAATGCACATTACAAATCAACCACAGTTTCAGCCCAGCCTGCCAAGATCCCCACAAGACACTTCTGCTTTGTCACATGGATAAGGTTCAAAGTCAAGAAGCAATAGAGTTGACTCCTGGCTGAGTTGGGAGGCATGTGAATGTGAGCTGCTGACACAACGGGCAGCACAGAGTAAGAATTTCACCTCATGGATGAGGATTCAAGACTTCGTTGTCTTTATTTTCTTCCCACACCCACCTATAGTATCCAAACACCCACCCCCCTCTGTAGGAATACTGGTTGTCCTTCCAAATTCTAAATTCAGTGCAGACAGTAAAAAAAAAAAAAGACATGTCATATACTCTGTAAGGGTCAAAAAATTCTCTGCCTCTGAAATAAAATTTTCTGACTGTGTCAGATAGCAAAGGATTCTTTATCTTCATTGGCCACACAAGTACTTTTGCACATCTGAATTTCTCTGGTGTCAGCTGTTAGCTACTTGCTAGTTACGTTTCACACCATTATTCCATAATCCATTTAATCTGTCATTGCTCAATATTGCTGATTAAAGAGGCCAATCCCATATTTCTCCTCCATATTTTGGCCATTCATTCCCACTATCTCCATTGCATCAGTATTAACCAAACTAAATAACTGAGTAAGCTGAAAGCCAAATAATTGTTTGGTTTATGCAGGTTAGGAAATTCATCTGGCAACAAACTACCTCAGTTTCACACTGGAAGCACAAAAACCAGAGTTGGCACAAGGGAGAGGCAGAAATTAAGCAAATAGATGACAGTGGGAATGCCCTTTTCAGCAAACACATTGAGTTACGCCAGATAAAACAGATCAAGGAACTACAGTACTAATCTGTGAAATTAATCAGTGTAACACCTCAGTTTGGGAAGGATGTAGAGAATTCTCAGTTAATAGAAGACTAAATCAAGACTAGGTCTCCTAAACCATGTGCTTAGCATCTTCGAGAGACGCTGAGAAAACACCTGGGTAAAATACTGCAGTTTGTTACAATGCAGTGAGAACATTCTAATGATCTCTTCTGGCTTTAAAACCTATGCAATTTATGTGAGAATAGTCTTACCCTTTTTCAAATACACTAGTGCATTAGAAATTTATCAACCCCCTAACAAATTATTTACATTTCTTAAGAAAGAATTTGCACCTTTTATCCATTAGTTTAATCCCTGCTATGAATACCTTAAGAACAGTTACTAGCCTTCTGAATTAATTGGCAGCCAATCGTCTTCCTTCCTCAGTAAGGGGAAAACAAAAAAAAAACACCAAACAAACAAACAAAAAAAAAGGGAAAAAAGAGACTATCTACAATTATAGCATTGCTCTTTCATTTCACAATGCATACAAAATTCTAACTGAAGCCACAAGTCCATTTTATCCCAACTTTAGCACAGGCTGAACTTTTCATTAAATCGAAAGTCTCTCAATACATGATGTATGGGGTCTTCATGAATATAGATAAGCCCTCCATGTTTCTGCACCCGGTTTGATGGTAAAAGTAGGTGTGAGGGATACTTTATTACAAACCCACAGCTCTTCAGTCAAAAATGGTACTTACATGTCTTTAGAATCCAATCGGTTTTTATACAGAACTTCACACCTCTTTCTGTACTGAGTTTTACAAAGATTCTTAAATATATTATAATGAAAAGCTGATTAAAACAACAAGATTTACTGACATCTTGCCACTGGGAAGGGAAAAAAACCTGAACTTAAAAAAAATCAAGACTAAAGAAGAATGTTCTACAGGTTTTCACTGCCTCCTGCTGGCCTCAAAGCCAATGTTTTTGCAGGCATATGGTGCCAGGGTACCTGCTATTATTTTGCTCAGGTTGCCACCACGACAGATTCTCATGATTGAGCCCAGAGAGAAAGGGTAACACACTGGGCTTACACCTCCCAGGCTCAGCACCGAGCAATAAGCACCAAGGTGCAGCGCTCTTGATCTCGTCTCCCAAGCACATGGCTGGATGATCAAACAGGCCTTTGATCCAGCTGCTTTTGGCACGTCAAGTTTGAAAGCAGGATAAAGGCTGAAGAGCTACTCCCACGGCTCAAGACCCATTATCTAGTGGGGTTTCAGAACTCCTGCTTCTGCCCTGATGCAGCCTCACAGTCTGACATCCCTTGGCAGCCATAGTCCCTCTCTCAACACGGGGCTTGAAGTGCCACCGAGCCACTGGCACAATGGTGACACATAACAAGCAGGCTGCTCCAGGCTGGGCCAGTCAGCCCAAGTACAGCACAGCATTGATGGTTGCCATGCACAAACTCTCTTTGCTGAAGTTAGCTCAGAACTGTATTCAACTCCATGCACTATCCCATGGTAGCACACAGCAAAAATTCGGGGAAAGAAAGTTTTTAGCACTCTCTCTTACACACAAACACCCTTCAGCAGGTATCCCACAGGTCATCCCACTGTTGCTGTACAAGATGATTCAGGTTCCTAAATTCCAAAGAATTCACAGCCAGCGTTTAACACACATCATCACAAGTGTTGGCTCTCAATGCTTCGTTTCAAAGGTCTTAAATGTTAAATTATGCTATAAATCATCCCCTCTGGCAAACTTCAAACATCAATAGACTCCTCAAAAGCATCTGGTTAAGTTGTAGGTAGAGCATAAAGTTTTATTCAAACCACAAAGGCCTATAGGAAAAAGAGAATTAAAAATAAATAAATAAAACGCAAACAAGCAAACCCTTAAAATAAGTGGCTTTGCCACCTGCACATAAATCCTAAGGAGTTCAGCAGGAATACCCAGTACTTCTTCATAAAGTATATTCAGGATTGCAGTTCCAGTTTGAAAGTTCATGATGCCAATGCCATTTGAAAGCTGTGTTTAAGTTATTCAGCTCATTTATTTTTAAACCCTACAATTAGTTTGACGCTCAAGACACCCCTAAAAGCCCCTAAACAATCTGACTGCGAGAAGATATTCCTGGTCTATTACACATCCTAAGAAACATGTGGGGTGCCTCATGAGCAAATCTACAAAATAGAGCTTCTTCCTCACTATGCAGCTTCCCACTTGAACTCAGCCGTCCAGACAACAGTTTTCCCTTTCACACTTCCAAACACCTTCCAGATTCTCCAAGAAATGCCAAGTTCAATCTTTGGATTTCTGCAAAGTCATTAAGAGCAGGGCAGGCCTAGTATTTCCCTTCTTGGTTCTGTGAAGTAAAATAAAGAACCCTGACAATTTAAATATTTCTAACAAGAAGTGAAACTCCTGCCTTCCCCAGCCACAGAGTTCTACCACCCCTCTTCCCATGATGGTCAGCCAGGACTTTTATGAACAGTATCACAGCCAGAAGACCATTTGATCATTTCTCTTATCTCCTTCTCCAGATCCTGCTTTCTCCAGTTGTAATACCATCAAGTACCACCCCATTTCTGGTTTGAGTGTTATGGTTTTTGGTAGTGGGGTTTTTTAAAATGAAGGATCGAGCCCTAGAGGAATGCCAACAGTTTTGCTAAAGCTTTGTTGCTGTAAGTACAATTTGCAGTACATAGGCTTCATTCTATGAGCACTCCTGAGTTAGAGCGAAATATGAAACAAAATGGTACATCCTCACCTGAGGCTGGTGGAAGGTAGATTTTTTATATATAAGGATGTAGATGCATGATTTTAATATGTAAGTCTGCGTATTACATAATTAGGTCTAGGGGTCTAAGTCTTCTTCACTTAGGAAGTGCAAGACATCATTGAATGCGTCTCCCTGGCACCACAGTCAGGAATTACTCCAAAATGTTGAATACAACACATTGCTTTGGACTAGGACAGTAGACTGAAGATATACAAAACAAACACACCAAAACATACTTGAGTCCTGCAGTGTTCACACACTATTATATATACACAGAGAAAGGAGCTTCAAAAGCTGCACTTGGCATAAACAACTTTGTTGCCTGCATTTGTAGGGCTTCTCATATTTGTTAATGCTTGATTATTGTGCATTTTATTTCTAAGCTCCAGTATCCTAAATAGACGATTTGTTTTCAAACCACTGAGATAAGTTAAATTCTGCTCTACTTACACTCCCTCCATCCTCCCTACACTTGAGAAAAATCAATGCAGTCCTTTAAATTAATTTTTCTATCATTTCCGATTAATCATAAAGTAAATGTTACTATTCTCAAAAGATCAAGCAGATCTCCAAGTTATGTTTGAGACTATAGCAAGTGCTTGCTCTTTCCAAGAGCATCCCAGCAAACAGGGCTTATGAGGTATATTCCCACTAGTTCTAAGTGTACAGGGGCTTCTTCTAAATCTCAATACCTCACTTTTTCTTAAGCACTTAGGAAAAAAGAATCTTTAAGTATCCGGCAAAATTCAGAAACTTCACCTCAAAAGATAATTCAATCAGGCTTGCTACACAGAGGATACCATGCAGTCTATTTGCTGTATCTCTGTAACTATGCAGCTGCAAGCATATGATCCTTCCCAACACAAAGGCAAAGATTGGGAAACTAAAAATGGAAGTCTGCTCTGAAATAAAGGGTTATATACACAGGATTTTTTTTTCCATCTTGATTCTGGTCTTTATCCAAAAAAGAAAGATCAGCCCCTTATTTCTTATCACAATCCTGCAGGAACAATATCCCCTGTGGTATGTGGGTATATTCTCCAAGCACAAAGAGGAAATGGTCCAGAGAATTTCATTCATCTCAGTGTCTTTAGCCGTCCAAAAGTCAGCATCTAATCTAAACTAGACATCTAGGCTGCCTCAACAGAGAGAGAAGCATCTCCAGACAGTGATATTTCAGCTGGGGTGGGGGGAACAGCCTGCAGAGGTACCTGGAGAGCACGATCACTCTTCCCTGACCAGAAAGTGGCCTTCCTGATGAGCATTCCCAAAAACTTAAAACAGTATCACGGAATCCACAGCCACATCTCCACATGGCTCTACATCACAGCACAAGGTGTTTACATCCAAGCAAGCTTAAAACTAGGTAGCTGAGGGGCTGACAATACCCCTATCACAACAAAACACCATGCACAGGCACCATAAAACCACCCTAAGAGCTCATCTTGTCAGACCACATGGTGTTCTAGCCGTAGGTGGATGGTTGCTTCTTTGTAAGGTAGTTTAGGACTGTTTGTCTAGACCACAATCATCACTGCAATTTCTAACACAGAGGTTAGAAAACCTTGTTCACAGAGCCTTGTAAAGCAGCAGAGTTCTCTGGTTGCTCAGTTATTTGGCTTTCCAGCTGCAGAAGAGCATGAACACCATGGACCGCTGTTGGCTAATAAACAAGCCTCTCACCGGTCTTAAGAGTCATGAAGAACCTGCAGCTACCAGCACAGCTCTCTCCATCATCCTCCAGCAATCCAGCTGCAAAGGGACCTCCTGTTTAAGGTACACTCTTCTGGCAGGTTCCTTTTCCACACCACATTCGGTAACCTGTGGCCTGAAACATTGGATGTTTCCTCCAATGAGCTCATTCCACGTAAAGATCAGGATTTTTATTTCCTATCGCAAAGGGCTGTCAAGCAAAGTATTTGACGTACTGATCCATTTAGCAAAAGATACATTATCCCCAAATATCTCCTTCCCATCCTGAAGCCTTATTACTGAAACTGATGCTATATGATCTGTAACTAGCAAATGCCTGTATCTGCTGAGGAACTGCTCACACAAACTGTCCCAAACACACAGCAAACAGAAGGAGTGCTCTTAAGGATATTTAAATAAACGTGGCCTCTCAGAAGGAAAGCAATGAAATATAAACCACAGATCATGGTTCAAAATTGGCATAACTCAATAGCACCTGGAAGGCACTGCCAAACTGAAGCTTTCATTTTCACCTACAGAGGCATGCAGAGTCCACAGTGTGGAACTAGTCTTTTACAACAGCCTTTGACAGTTGCTTGATAGTCTAGTTTCTTAAATGCCAAGAATCTCCACCATCTAGGAGGAATTGATGCAACAAAGATTCTGACATCCCCCAAGGAGGATGAGATGGAGTCTGAGATACATCTGAGATGAAAAAATGGGACTTTCAGCAGGTTGCGATGTTGCTATTGCTAAAAATTTTGTCTTTCCACATTATACGGGTGATGTGTTCCACAAGTGCAGTTTTCAAATTAAACAAAATATGGAAAAAGAAACAAAAAAAAATTTTTTAAAACATTTAGATCATGTTTCTAAGTGATCCTTGAAGATCAAAGGCAGAAGTCAGATATACCATTTGTACAGCAAGCTCGGTACAGGCTTCAAAGCTCAGAAAGCCAGAAGTTGCCCAACTGGAAGTTAAATTTGATTTATTCAGCAGCATTGGACTGGGAGGGGCACAGCAGCTTCTCTGTATTTCACAATGGAAACTCTTCTTTATTCATTCTGCCTAATTATATACTGACACTGGAAAATTACATTATGAGGGCAGTAACTTCTCTAAATAATTGTCACTCAAAGACATTCTGTAATGCTTTGTGATGTCTCCCAAAGCAGGCTATTCGAAGACTGGAGACAGTTTTATGCCAGAACAATTGGTTCATATATGATTGAGGCATTTTGTTTTCTACAGCTTCACATTATAAAATCAGCTGCAACACCTGTTGGCCTAAGACACCTCATGTGTGTTTCATTTATCTGTTGGATCAGCCACTGGAAACCTGGCCCCAACACTAAAACTGAGATTATGAAAACTGGCCAGACTTAAGAGCATTTGTCTTTGGCTTGATTGGAGATAACAGAAGGTTTGTCTAAGAAACCAGACAAAAGTTGCATTTTAGGTCTCAAGAGCTTGGGTCTTATCTTGCGGTTTAACCATTGAACAGAACAAATGCAGGGTCACCAGACTGCTTGGAACACTGGGGACTGACCTTCAAGAGCTGGCCACATGACGTTCCATGATTCACCAGTCAGATAGGAGAAAAGCAGGAGGTTGGGTGGGTTCCTCTGAGAAAACATGGGATTGAGGAATGGACACAGCCAGCCACTAAGGTCTCAAAGACTATTAGTAATACAGCAATTAAATGGATTAACAAAGATGTTTTAAGCTTTACATGCTAGAGAAACTCTGAACTAGTCAAATTTTCAAGGTTATCCATCACTGGATATTCTGATCTCTACTCTGAATGGAGGGATGAATGCAGAGCAAAGACCCTGAAATATCACCTGTATGTTTGAACACTCCGATTTTTGAAGATCAGCCCTTAATACTGGAAAGCATCAGGTAAGAATTTAAAGAGTAGAAGAGTCAACCACTCTCAATCTTTCAAATCAACAAAAGACTTTTCATAGAATTACATCTAATAAGCCTTAATAGGCCTAGTTCTAGTTAGTCACTCACTTTAGTGTTTCTGTGGTAGCATGCAGTAGATTTTCTGACATGCACCAGTATATATAGCAACTACTCTGTCAAGGCTGCCTTGAAATGTGTTTTCAAAGGAAAGGAGAAGTAAAAATCCTGCACTTACTCTTGCTTGTAACACTATCCTTCTGAGATGCTGCTATTCCAGATTTGAAGGTGAAAAAAGAGTGCATCTGAAAGGTATTGTGGCAACAAAAGCAGAGCCATTTAAAAGCAAATAAAGAAGCAGTTACCTGTTTTTACTAGTGCTCATTATTCAGATTTAGAATCCTCAAAAAAAAATACTATACAGGTGAACACTGCTAGCCTCACTGACAGAGACAAGAGGATTTGTTTCTATACATACATAAAGTTTGTGTATAGGCACACACACGCATTCTTTTAGTAAACCTCAACTTCTTTTAGAGTAAGACTTCCAGACCCTAATTATCACCTCAAATATTTTTTTAAAAATGTGCACATAATGTTCTTGCCCAAGTTGATATTCTTATCTTTCCCTGATGAAACTATCCTTTAAATAAAACCTCTTTATCCCATGCTTCACATCACAGTTGTCCTTGGTCCCCGTGACACACAATGATGCTCCAGCAATACCCTGGGCATGGTGTGATAATATATTGGCACAGGCCCTTGGAAGAATAAACAAAGCAGAGTAAGCTTACTTGCTGTTTACTTGCATGGGAAGATTAGTTCAGTACTAGATCTTCTGGCTGTGGTGACTAATTGTGGTTTGCTCATCTGTGCAGATTTGCTAAGGAGGTTCCTGGTATGCACTATGCATTGGAACTGCTTAACACCAAACATGAACTGAGATTATTCCAGTGTGCTGTTTGATCCCAGACTAAACTCCTAGTGACTTCAAATGAAAGTCCTCAACTGCACATTTCTGATCAACGCTTGTCCTCAAGCACAATTGTAAAACATGGTAAAAGTGAAGATGCAAAAGACATGGGCTAAAGATGAAGTCAATTCTATCAAACTTTATTTGGTGACCTTTTTTTTCCTGCAGATGATAAAAGTGGTTCCACATATATGAGACAGAAAGAATAATCAAACCTGCAGATTAAAATATTTTAAGTGCCCCCACCTTTTTGCAGATAACTTACTGATACTAAATTCAGGCATTGCCCTCTTTGTGTAATATTCCCTGGTTTAATTACTGAGACTAGAAAACTTCTGATTACCCTGCATTAGGGGAATCACAGCAAAATGCAGCTGCTTTATGGTCAGTTTTCCATTTCTATCATCTCTCTGAGCATCTGTGCACAATGTTAGTGATTATGAGTTGTACCATTCATTCCCCAGCAGGAGAAACAGTGCCAGAAATTCTGCTGTGTGTTTTGCTTGGCAAAAAATAGAAGTCCCTCTGGAAAAGGAAAAGGCAATGGAAGCAGGAAAAAAAAGCAGGTACCAGAGTCTGTTACTTTTTTTTTTTTGGTTTTGTTCAGAACAAGTTTCCAAGCGCAAGCAGGTGAAAACAAGTCCTGCACAGTTCCAACATTATGACAGAACAATAGGAGGATTTAAGTGTGGCCATACACTGTGATAAGGCATGACTCTCACAAGTTGACAGACATTTCTGGTTAATTTTACTCTTTTCCCCAATCTTCAAAATAATTGAACATTGGAGTAGAAATCAAAGCACATATGTTTTTCCACCAGACTTACAGTTTTGAAAAGATCTGAGGATTCATTTTGAATTTATGTCAGAGAACTTCAAACAAAGAAAATATTTTTGGACCATAGTGCCTAGCAATGAAACTACCTAGCGACAGATAATGGAAAAAATATCTTCTTTTTTAAATCAGAGTAAGGCAGTGGTCATGTAACAGTTGCTTATGCTACTTTTTATAATAATTGTAAAGATATTTCTGTAAAAACAGCATAGATTTTTTTTTCCTATTTTAGTAGAGTCCATATTTTCAGATTTTGGGGAAAGAAAATTTCCAGAAACACTATCTTACCATTTATGAATTTACAAGTACTCTCGAATACCTCCCTAAAGCCAATCACCCCTCCTTGTAGTGCATTATCTCTCCTAAAGATTCTGGTATGCTTGTTTTTATGCTTCCATTCAAACACATGGCAGCAATGGGACAACAGATTTCAAACCCGCACACCCTGACATCCTATGAGTCTGCCCTCATAGGATCAGCGCGGTATAAAAATTGAACTGTTAAAAATTCTGCTCAAAGGGGTCCACCTCTGGTGCTGTAGAAGGACAGTAAAGTCACCAGGGAGAGTCAGGTCAGCATGGCCAGGCAGCAAACCCTGGGGGTATGAGGGTGCATAGCAAACCATGGTGCCCTGATTTGTACCTGGATTTAGGGAAGCATTCACACAGGTTCAGAACAGGGCAACTGAAATGACAGCATAAAGACACAATTGACTTCTGGCCTCCCCACAGGAAAAGCCTGGCTGGCCTCAAGGATAAGAGGACTCAGTGTTTAGTCTTTTTAATTAGCTGTTTTTCCTCAGTACCCTTTTAATTATTTTTACATGGTACTCGCTAGGGAGGCTGCATGGAATTCATTTTTCTTTAGGGAAGAGAGATCTTGGGGCCCCTGGCAGCATCCTTCTAGTTTGCTTTCTCCGAGACTGGTCTCTTTACCAGTAGACTCAGGCAGGACCATGGGAGTTAATAAGCAGCTGGCCAGATGGTGCCTGTCCAAAGGTGTTGGCTTTGTAGACAACTGGAACTTCTCTTTGGGAATAAAATCAGTGATACAGGAGAGCCAGCCTGCATTTCAATCAAGTACAAGCAGGCAGACTATTAGTGGAGATAATTACCTTGCCTTTTTTTCCCCCCTCCTCCTTCTCCCTCCCCCTCCCTTTCCCAAAACCAGTAGATACAGACCTGGGGAGTGAGAAACAAAGGATTCCCAGAGTTAGAAAGAACATTCTTCCAAACACCTTAAGCAGAAAGCTAAGTGTTATTTATTCAGATGCAGAATTCAACAATTACACCCCCACTGCTGAGTTAATACCCATGAAATAATGGAATGGCATGCAACAATAAAAGCTTTTGATATCAATAACTTAAAATCAAGTTAAAGACATACTCTATTGGGTTTTGCTAATCAGGCCACTCTTGTGGCCTTGTGACCATTATCACAAGGTACTTCAAGTGCTGATGATGCAGCCCTGACCATATCACCAACTATGCTACTACTGTCTCAACTAACATCATGTTCACATTCCAACATGGAAAATGTTTCACTGCAGCTCAGGCCTGAAGGAAGGATCTCCTGACACATCGAAACACACGAAGTCCCTGAGTTTAACTGCAGAACATATACACAGTTACAAAAGAACATTTCTGCCAGAGTATTACACAAATAGCATAAGACTGTTGATTTTCTTTTCCTCAGAGAAAAATGAGAGTTCAGATAGTAGATAGGAGTCTGAGCTTGTTTTCCTTTTTTACCAGAAACAGCACGACCACGAAATAGTCACTTCTTCTGTAGCCCCTGCTCTATGTCTCTAAAAAGGCAGAACACAGGTTATCTTAGTGTCGTGCCTTTGGGATACAGACCCTAATGATCCTCAAAAACTGGAGTTACCAAGAAACTCAACACTGGTGTTCAGATACAGCATCAAATTAAGGACTTGCATGAACTCTCTTTACTCATTCCATGAAACAAGGTGGAACTAATTTGCTGGTCCAGAAAAGTTCCCTCTGCCTGTAAAGACAAGCTTTCTTTCAGAAAGCTTCTTCTTTAGGCAACACTAGGATCTCTTCCAGCTATCCCACTGACACCACTCCACAAAAAGTGTGTGAATTCGGAGAGATGACAGGTGAGTTCCCTCAGAGCTGCAGCCATCAAATCCTACAGCCCATAAGCCCCTTCTTTCCATCCCACAGCACAGCTTGCTATATTTGTGCTGTTGTTAAGAAAATAGATCAATGAAATAGTCAGAATGTTTGTTCCTCCCAAGTAGTGGGAAGCAATTAACTGCTCTTTACTACCTGAAAGAACTTCTGGATTTGGAAGCTTCTGGGCAAGAGCAAGTTCTCTGAAAACAGACTGTTCTGACAGTATTGAGGCCAACAGAGGAACGCAACTCATTCCAAATTCACATTGTTTCCTGCTCCATCATGTATTTAAGCTCCCACACGCACAGCCTGACTGCAGTACATGCACCTTTCTAGGAGGAAAAGAAAAAAGATGAAGGAAAAAAAAAAAAGGCTCTCTCCTCAAGTATCTTGGTGAATAGATCCACTGCACAGAAATCCAGATTACTCATAAATCCTAATTCAAAAGGATTAATTTTTTTTGCACATTACTAGGCCAATATGAATAGCCTTTTCAGAATCCTCACTGACAAGTGCAAACTGAAAGCTGCTTTGTAGTGCTCATGTTTCTCATGCAAGATTCATACTAGGTAAACAATCAAATTATCAACATTGCATTGTGTCCAAAACTGCCACCAGCTAGAACAGACTTACAGAGAATGTTCCTACACTGAATGCAGAAAATATTTTCTGCAATGTCAAGTAAATCCTCCATTCAGATGACCTATGAATAGAAGCGTTTGTGAGAAGCACAAAACCAGAAACACCACTAGCACACTTTTCTATGCTTTCATGCCCTGACACTTCTCTCACCATATTATCCTCCTTTCCCATCTGTGTAATGCCAATCACAGTATAAAAATTCAACTGTAGATAGATCCTCAGAGTCCACATAACAGAAGTTTTGCATGATTGCATTAATTTCTAAGTTACAAATCTGTGATTTGTCTTCCTCCTTCCCAGCTCTCACAAATGGACGTCATATGTTCACTAATGCCATTCTCTCCATCTAAAAATCCCATACAGATTTTTCTGCTGTCTTTCTGTTTGCAACTATATCCCTAACATAATGGGTCATGGCCTTTAAATAACGAAATTAAAGCTCGGGGTGGGGGGGGGGGGGGGGAATCACAGAGAGAAAACA
>VZTI01002430.1:11439-38944 GCA_013397865.1 Struthidea cinerea | reverse complement strand
GGGGGGTGGAATCACACAGAGAAAAGTATTAGATAAAATGACCCTGTAGTAAGATATATTCATCAGCTCCTCATCACCTGCAGTTCTCTTTTCCCAACATTTGAGTTACTCCCCTACTTAAACAGCAACATGGATGCAGACCAACAGGCTTGCATCTTCATGTAACTCAGGAAATGTCTCTGCTTTGTTGATGCACTCTGCCATAACATATAAATAGCACAACAGGATTCATCTGCCACCTCTGACATCTTGTCCATTATAGAATCATTGACTCAGACTCATTCAGGTGAGAAGGGCCTCAGGAAGCTTGTTATCCAACCAACCAATCACTCAAAAAGGTCAGCTAGAATCAAACCAGCTTACTTGGGTTTTTATCCGGTTGAGTCTTGAAAGCCTCCAGGGAGAGAGGGCCTCCAAGCAATCTACTCCTTTTCCTGACTGTTCTCACAGGGAAGGCAATTTTCCTCCAAGGAAGTCCATGACATTGGTTCTCACTCACTTCCTACATCTATGAAGAGATTTGCTCCAAGAGGACTGCCTCCACAGAGTTAGGATAGGCTGAGGAGCCCGGAGTTCACTTTTGACCTTTCCTGGAGATAGGTACAACATTTGGCTTTGTCCAGGAATTGGGGCACTTCCCTGATCTCCATGATTATTCAAAGACAACAGCTTTGTACAGACATGAACCAGCTCTCTCAGCAGTCTAGAATGCAGCCTGTTTTGTCCCACCGACTTGCACGGGTGAAGTTCTCTCAAGTATTCACTGACATGGTCCTTGTCCCCTGATGGGGCTCAATGTCCTTCTTGAACTCTTTCATTAAGAACAGAGGCCTGTGAAGCCTCACTAGTGAGGACTGAGGCACAAGAGACACAAGTACCTCAGGCTTACCTGTGCCCTTTGCCACTAATTCACACATCCCACTCAGCAACAAGCCCCATCCTTGTCCCAGAACCCTGTGGCTATTCATGCACACTCCATCCTTGTCCCAAACTTTGCGGCTAATCTTGGTACACTCAGCATACCCTGGCAGTACCACTGGTGCTCAGAGGAATATGCAGCAGGAGATGAGAGTCAAAAAGACAGATGAGCCTCAGCAGACTCTCCACAACATCTCAAGTCTGAGCACCTGGTAAGCAGCAAACCCACTAAGACTTCAGGTCAGCATGATAGATAGGTGCCACCATCCCACGCATGAGAGATTCTCCAGCAACAACCACCCTCCTCTTTCCCTTTTTGCAGAAACATAGATAAAGTAAGTTGTGTCTAACACCTCCCCTGAAGGCCATATTTTCAGGGCACAACACCTGTTCTGTATCTACAGCATAAGCCTGCTGCAGGTGCAGAATTTCAGGGCTTTGGGAGAGCATTCCAGAGTAGTACAGAAGATAAGCAACTGATTAAATGAAAGAACTATTTGTCTTAATACAATTGTTTTTTAAAAATAACCCAAAACAATTTCCTATATGCGTATAAAGGGCTCAAAGGATAAAAGTATTTGCTCAATTAAAAGACAAAACACTTGCACAATTCTCACCCAATGAGTGACTCTGCAAGAACAGCAAGATTCCCCCACCTGAACAAGTTTCAGCAATCACTCTTCATGTTCCAAGCTTTGTACATCCCTTTAGGAAAAGCATTCCCCTCCCTCTTACACCAAGTCATACACAATGACAATGGGTTTGTTACATCTCAACAGCCCCCTTCAAAGTAACACTGCTATAATCATTCTGTTTGTAATGGATTTCCACGGGTAAAACAGACTGGAACAATGCAAACACCCTGCAGGTGTAAACAGGGATTCATCCCCACAGCTCACTCCACCACGGTCACATTTAGTGTTGAAACTTTTGCCAGAACAGCAGCGATACCCCAAACTGCCACTACTACCATTAACCATGACCAGAACCACATACAAACAAATGATTAAAAATACGCTATTTTATAGCAGATCACAGGCATTGGAATTTTACAACAGATCCAGTTGTATTATAGACCAGAACTAGCTTTCACAATTCTAGTAATGAAACTTAACAGAACTATACTTTTACAGTCTTTACCTCATACAATAATGACAACTGCATTACCTCCCAATGATATTGAAACATTCCCTATGCTTTCTAACTAGCCATAACAATCTGTGAGGACCAGGTTTCATTGCAAGTTCTTCCATTAAACTGTGGACTTGCTACATGCTCACCTAGATAAGCAGTGGAATTTTAGCTACTTGTTTTGCAAGGTAAAGGTGACATTTTAAGTGCAAAATAATGACATACAATTGAGCCCTTTTCCCTGTGCCTAGTCATAGCATCATTTAGTAGGCAGTGTGTATTGGGTCTGGCTGAGACGGAGTTAATTCCCCCCACAGCAGCCATCACAGAGCTGTGCTTTGCACTGGTCGCTGGAAAGGTGCTGATAACGCTCCCGTGTTTTGGCTACTGCTGGGCAGGGCTGGCACAGCATCAGCACTGTCTCCCCAACATTCACCACCCGTAGGCTGGGGGTGGGCAATATCTTGGGAGAAGACACAGCCATGATAGCTGACCCAAACTGACCAAAGGCATATTCCACACCATATGAGGTCAGCTCAGATATAAAAGCTAAATAAAAAAGGGAAGGAAATGGCAGGGGAGCATTTGTTATTCACAGCATTTGCCTTCAGAGCTACTGCTTCCTGGGAAGCAACAGGACATTGCTTGCTGATGGGAAGTAGAGAATAAAATATATTTGGTTTTGTCTTTTTACCTTTGCTTCCACATGCACAATCTTCACTTTTTCTTTATTGAACTGCCTTTATCTTGACCTGTGAGGTGTTTTTCGTCCTATTTTCTCCCCCCTGTTCTGCTGAGTAGGGGAGTGATGGAGCAGCTTGGCAAGTACCTGATGTCAAGCCAAGGTCAACCCACTGCACAACATTAACTTAGCATCACTTTAGTAGTTTTGTGTTCTACTTATGCAGCTAAAATTACATAGGCCCAAGGCATCTGAAAGGCCAGAGTAACCCAGCAGAATGGTCCAAAAGGTCAAAGGTCTGGTCTGAAACTGGAGGCCACGTAAGAAAACCATAGGTATGGCATTTTCAGCTAAAGCACAGACTAGAAGGATTCTGTTTATCTGTTTGTATATCAGTTTCAACCTGTACAGGAATATCAATTACTTTTCAAGGATAGCCCTCACCTTGTTATTTCAAAAGTGAGGAGTGATAACAGCATATGTTGATTTTCTTATCTTTCTCACAAAAAGTCACAATTTAAAATAAACACTAACCTTTCTCACAAAGAAAAGGACATTTATTTACCAGAATTTTTAAAGGTGTGAAATTCAATTTAATAATAACAGGTATATTAAATAACAAAGCTTTAGAAAATATATGTAATTAGATGAGAACACGGTCATTTAAGCAGATATTTCTATTGAATCTTTGCTAGACTCCATGCTTGTCACCAAATTAGATGTTGTCCCATGGTATGCATTATAAATGAGGCAATTCATTTCATGAGGTTTATAACCAGTGACTAGAATGATAATCAACAATATATATTAGTGCCTTCTAATATCTAGAATATTTTGGAGCTTATTATGAGTTCACGCTACTTGCATGTGACAGTAACTCCCCTGTCTTTGTACAAACTCTTGATTTATACTGGAATACACAAGAATAAAGTCTTCAAATTTATATGAAATATTTTGGTACTTAAATATGTCTACAAGGTACACAGTATTGTCAGACCATTTGCATACTATAAGGCATTCGCCAAAAAAACAGAAAAGTGGGATTACTTTTGTTTTTAAATGGCTATCATAATTTACAAATTGCAGTCCTTCCATTTACATAAAGCTGAAGGTCATTTACTCCCTCAGCCCCCAGAAACAGCGAAGGAATGAGACTATTCTTTTTTTCCTTTTTGAAGCTACATGCTGCAATACATGCAGCAATCCTGCCTCTCTTCTGTTAGTCTGATTTAAAAAAAAATAATAAAATTCATCTTTTCCTACACCTACCATTGAATCATACCAAGAAGTTTTTCCATTTCTCTCAGTGGGAAATGCCCCCACTTCCAACAGCTGTAACCATTTAAAATGCATCACAGTAATCTTATCCCACAGGTATCTACAGAAATTTTCTACCATACATATCAGATACATTCTCTATTCACATGTCAAAGAAATAGTAAAATTATATCTTAAGTGCCACAAAAGCAGCAAGAAAGAATTTCTGCAAAGTCAGCATCCCTACAGAAGCTTGGGGGGGTGGGAATTGTCTTATGTGCAACACATTTAGATGTGGGGTTGCATCTATAAGTTACCAAAAAGCAGGATTTCTCACTGACAGGAAATTCCAGACTCAGGACAAGCGAGACTAAAATATGGAAGTATTAGCCTCCATACAAACCAGAAATATAAAGAGAGACTCAGTCATGCTGCCCGGGGAAGACTTCCTGCACTCTCCAGAATCTCAGTGAAATTAAGCCTTGCTAGATTTCCTTCTCCTCCTTAAATACCTGCTACTACTTTAAGTGATATTCGCAGCTTTCTTGATCAGGTACATAAGCTCCCTATATCTACAGCTTTCAATAAACCCCATCAAGCATACTTCCCATGTTTGTCCTTCCTTAAATCTTGCATCCGAGATCTTCAAGGTCCCATCTATAGGGACAAGGCTAAACCCATGTGAAATCCAGTCTCATCTGGTTCCTGGCATGGGAGCATAAAGCATGGAAATTCTAGTTAAGCTTTCCAATCCTATAGCTCTGCAAAATCTGCCATTCCCAAGAGAGCCTGCTTAGGAGGTTTGCTGCACAGCAACATGATCCGGAATCCTGACAAGCAGAGTGCCACAAGACTGATGATGCAAGGCTTTCAAGATACTCGGCTCAAAGGCAGAACTAAGAAGTGGACAATTCTGACCTTAACACCACAAGAGTTCACGTCAATACTATCTCAGATCCTGCTGAACGGAAATCCCACCGCTCTAAAAATGTCGCAAAGAAAACATTCCAGGCTTAAGAAAGTGACATTCTTCTGAACACATCCAGTTTCTTCTGTTTATCTCTAAATATTCGTCCACACTCAGCAGCATCTTGCCTCGGCATGTCATTTTCTGCACATGGGTCCACTAGGCTGATTAGAAGAGAGACGAAAATAAACTTTTGCTAACAGGAAGAAGTTTTCCAACAAATAACCAAGAATTGAGCTGAGCTTCAAATGCTCTGTTCAACTAAGTTCCAGTCAAAGCTTTCAGGTGTCAGACCGGTTATTTCACACAGCTGTGAAACAAGGAACAAGAACAACATTCAACTGTTACTTGGGGGTTATAAGAAATCCAGTGTGTTTCAAGCATTAATCATATTCTTACTAAGATTGTCAATACAACACGTTACTGTGAAAGCTGGAAGCACAGGGAATCATTCTAACCTCTGAAGAATATTTTGACTTGATGGGATATAAAAACAGTTTTATAACTATGTAAAGTATAGCAGAACCATATACACACAAAAAGAGCTGACATATTTCTACTATTACAAGCAATTCTATTGTCCAGGCCACTGAAATATCATGTTGAAACACTTAGCTAGAAAAAGACATTGATTTGGTTTCCTGTTACAGTAAGTATAAATCTAGAGTATTGCTACTGAAGTCAGAGCTCCTGCACAGCAGTGCCAAAGCAGCACAAGTGTACCACTATCCTACCAAAATTCTTTAACTTCTCCTGTATTGAAAGCTACAGTTGAGAAATAAAAATAAACCACTCCATAATCACACAGTAGAAATCCATAATGATGTCAACATTTTATACTGAGAATTTGAAGGGCAAGATTTACTCAGCATGAAGACAAAGGCAGAAAAACCTATACTATACAGGAGGAGATACATAAGACAGAAGAAAGACTCAGCACATTCATTCCATACGTGGAGGCAAAGGTGTAGAAAGAATAAACACTTCTGGTTTTTTAAAAAGCTTTGCAGCAAGCCCATGATCAGTCTGAAACAAGATGAATATAAAAACACTGAAACTTCATGCTTAAAATAAACATGGGAGGTCAGTTGATCAGGAAAACATAGAAGGTGTTAAGCCATCAGCCAAGAAAAACATTCTCTCTTTCAAGCCAGAGATTTAGGAGGAAAGAGAGAGAAAATATGAGTTGGTGAGTAGCCATTGTAAAAAGTGAACAGCAACACAAAAACATTAACATCTTGTCCTTAAAAAGATTTTATAGCACGGTCGCTGGCATTCAGCACAAGGAAAAAAAATAAAAACCATAACACTGTAGAGTCATAAATAAATTGCTGAGACATCAACTGAAGTGAAGGCCTTTTCGAAGAATACAAAAAAGGCCAAAGGCTATAGACTTGTCACATCAAACCAGGGAAAGTTAGTTTCCTAGACCATGAACTAGTAAATGGTAAGTGAAGAAAAGGCATGAGGTAGAGTCTTTCACATGACTTTCCAACGTGGACAGGGATGCCAGAGGACTTAGAGAAAAAAGACTTAATTCTTTGTAGACCACTATGATTGATCTACTCTGGCATCTCCTTGTTTGCTTCTTCCTTGAAACCTTCCATCTCCAACTTGTATTATTTACCCTTACCCACACTGACATCTGTCAGCTGGGTTCTCAGAGGAATTTAACTGGTGTATCCTCAACTGGCCAGTCATGCTCAAAAGGACACTACTGTTCCCCAAGTTCATCAGCTATTCCCTACGCACAAACACAGCTATTCACTTACCACATTCATATGTGGCTTCTGCTGCACTGTGCTCAATTCTCCACCACAGATTTCCAGGAAGCAATCTCACAGCTGAGCAATCATGACTCCCAGTGCAATAAAGTGCCACACTTGGCTCCCTTCAACAGATAGTGCTTTCTCTACAGCATCTAGAGAACAAGCAAGGATCTTCTTTACATGAAACATGCATAGAGGAATGGACCACCGGTGCACACCCTAGAGCCTGTGTTTTTTAAGCTTTATTCAATGTCCCTTAAAACACAAAACAAGCAGGAGAGCATTTAATAGCATTTGAAACATGAAAAGGAGAAGATTTTATAAGGTGTGCAGAAGTCACAGAAATGAAGATATTTTGCCTTACACAGCAAACTGGTTTGTGTTAAAAGAGCTACAGAGTTAAGTTAGTCTCAAAAAGTACACTTAAAGCAAGTTTGCTGGTTTCAGTATTGCCATACCCTATAAATAAGATTCTATTCTTGATACCTGGAATCGAAAATACAAGCCACTCTAAGACTTACAGCTATAAGAGCACAGTATAGGACAGGGGACTAGGGTTCTGGCAGTATCTGATATGACTAGTAAGGTAATCCAAATCATCCCGTACAGTAAAATAGCATTCAGAAGCCTCCCATAAGCAAAACCGTACAGAGCGAACTACTTTTGACTGAACAAGATAAGAGCTTTGCTTTAAACTTCTTTTACAAAACATCTTTTTCTTCTGAAATTCCTTTCAAAATACTCTTGGACTGGTTAAGAATCCTCCTCAAGTCCCAGATGCAGAAAGTTAATGTAGAAGACTTTCTCTTCAGCTGCTATTATGCAGAATATGAGGTCCCAAGTAAGGTTTTCAACCTTTTCATTGAACAGGAGTCTCTATCAGTCTGTATCTATTTCAGGAGGATGATTTGGCAAATAAGTCTGTGAATGCCTATCTTCACTGAGATGAATAGTGACAGTGAAGTCCTGCAACACATGAAGGTGTGTCTTTCTACACCACAAAGGGGAAATAGGCTTACTGCAGTCACCATACACATTTGCCTTGAGTCTTTTAAATAAAAGACAAGGCTGTATTGAGAAATACCTTCTATAACTACATCCAAAGAACTGCTGCTATGATCCAAGTTTCACCTGTACAGCTCCCACTTGTTGTAAGAGCGTGGGTGTTGTCTAGCAAGCCGCAGCTTTCCCTGAGAGCTCAGCCGAGGCTTTTAGGACAGGGCAGAATTTCTCTGCCCTTCCATAGTCCATCCTGGACGGCTCGGCACTTTGCTCCGGCCAGCTGACAGCCTTACAAACACAGCGACGACAAAGGAGATGAGAAGGGTCCCTCCATGAGGGTATTAGAAGATGCTTAATCGCTGCATCTGGTCCATGCAGCCCCCCCGACGTATAAAGAGAGAGAGACCAGGTGGCCAGGGAGCAGGGCCTTTTTCCCCAGGGCTCCGGGACGCTACAAGGGCGGGGTTGGGGTACAGGAACCAGTAGGGAGAGCCCGAGGGAGCGGCCAGGACTAGGGGCAGGGGGAAAGGTAGGGAAGCAATGTTGTGAAACTGAACCCCCCACACACTACTCGCACATCCAAGTTGCTGGTGATACATGGAAACAGCACTTATCCCTTTCCCTGTGTCAGACTCAGATGAGCTTTTCGAGGGGGTGGCACCCAGCAGCACTCTTCACCAGTTGCCCACTCTCTGCAAAGGGGACTGTTTTGTTTTCTACAGCATCAGGAAAGGATGTAACAGAAACAGTACAGCTTCAAGTGGAGTGCCCTGTGCTCTCCCCCTTTCAAGCATGCAGGTCACTTACCTCGCAGGTATTTGTGTAGACCCAGAAGAAGAGGGCTTCTGAGTTTGTAAGCCCATGCACAGGGTGCAGAGTTCATCAGCAGCTGTTGGGCAAAATCCTACACTTATAAATCAAGGCCAAACACTAATTCTGCTCTCGCTATGATCAAAGAAAAAAAAAAAATCCTCGTTGATTTCACAGTCTTGCTGCCAGATTATACCCTTTCATTTCATAATCTGCCTCCTGTCCCCAAAAGTCTACCAATCACATTTGGTAGCATCTCTATAAAGCTGTAAGGGCTGCAGAGACCTTTCTGGTGATTTTCAGACAAACATCTGCAACAAACACTTTTGGCCAACTGAGCTCTCCAATATTACCCAGGTATTGTACTGCTACCACAAGAAGTAAGGGCTAACACCTGGAAAAGAGGCTTCAGGATTTTATCAGTTTCCAAAAATACTCTCAGGACTTTTGTCATAGCTTCATATTCTGTTACCACAATCTTAATTTGGAACAACCAAGAGCAATAGCATAACTACAAAATCATTATAGTCTAAATACCATGCTGACAACAGGCCTTCCTTACAAGAAGATTAAGTTTCTAGAAATATCCGGCATAACACTAAATTCTATGCATTTCAAAACCTAAGGAAACCCCAAATCCCTTATAAAAGACACATATCCCAATGCTTATCATCTAATGTGAAATATATTTGCAATACTTGACTTTTTTTCAGAATTAGGAGGTGGTTTATGTATCAAATATTTCTGAACACAAAGGAATAATTTTTTGAAACACAGTAAAAGAAAGTTTAACAGCTTCAAAACTGAAAGAACCGTAGGCTCTTCCCTTACAAATTCCTTTTGTTGCAACAGAAAAGGTTGTACTGCATTATTAAAAAACAAATTCGGATTTCACAATTATTACTTACTTTCTTTTTCATGTAACTAAATGCTGGAGTTTCTAAAACACCCTTTATTCTGCTGCTGTAGTAGTGAGGACTCCCACTTGCACATAAAGGTCTGAACTCTGCAGTTTTCACACAACTACTGGTGAGATAAACCCATAGCTGACTAGAACTTCTGCTGCAGTAACAAAAAGCACCATCTACCCCAGGAAGAAACAGAAATTAAATCAGAACTAATTTAAGGACACAACAGAGAGGGGAATCACAAAGGTGCTTAAAACATTGGTTTGCCCTTCACCGTGTTTGGTGAACTGCGTTGCAGAGGTTTTTAATGAGGATTGATGACCAGCTGGGGTTAATGGCCCTCAGCTGCACCTCAGGCCATTAACTCCTCCCCATCAGTTATTAATCCCCAGGAAATACCCTGTACCTCTCTCCTTATTGCTTAATCATAAGTAGCAAGAGATGATCAAGCAGTCAAGATCCTGGTGTGGTGTGAATACTCCTGTTCCTGCCTCTTCACACAGCATGTCTTGTGCTTTAGAACAAACTACTTGGATATTACCACACTGAGGTCACAAAAGGATGAAAAAACCACACGTGACAGTGAGAAAATAAACATTTTATCTGCTGACTGCATTTCACATTTCTTCTTTAGAATAAACATTATATTTACAGCTTGTATACTTTGTGAAATTACACAAATCTGTTTGGAATCCCACTGCTATTAGACTACTGGGGGCTCTTTTCTTTGCAACTCTAGAGCATATGATGGGGGCAGTGCTCTTATTATAGCTGTTTTTAAAGCAAGAAAGTATCAAGCAGATGTTATTAAATTATAGCCTGAGAAGTAAAAGCCCCATGGTCAAACCAAGACACTGCACCCAAGAGGCCCGTGGAAGTACAGAATCACAGGGCTGGAACACTGTGCTTTCCTTTGGAAAATGCACAGCTCGAAGGAGAGTCAGTCCATCCCTACCCCTGGTTTTCTCCACGCATTGAAACAGTGGTTTGGCTCAGTCTCAAATCCATGTTAGCAGAGGATGATCAGAGAGTTTGTGCTTGGAGCTAATATAAAAGTAAGAACACAACCTTTATGTTTTAATTCTGTTGCAGAGAAAGACTGTAGTGAAAATGGATTTGGCTGAAGAAGGGAAGTTGAATTTGTATGATGTGACATCTTATGGACAAAAATTAGTCTTTCTTTACTATTTGCACTCCGGACTTAAAATTTCTGAGAACATGGCTATCAATCAGGACATATACAAGTAACATCCTTTAATTCATACCTGATGAGTTCCCCCACTCTGAAAAACAACACACAAATACACTAAAGAGTGATCTGAAGATCATCTATCTTGACTGCATCTTCAGTGAGAAACCCTACATGCTCTCACAGTGTCATTTTCTATCAACCTCACAGAAATAGCAAAAAAAGTTTACTTTTCCATTTCATTCTTTCCCTTTCCAGTTTATTTGGACTGCTCATGTTGTGAGGCTTGTGGGGCACTGACATTTTTTGAATGGATCAACAAATTATGTCCTCATGTCTGAGAAAAGTCTTACAGGTAAAAGAAATTGTACCTTTCATCCTATGAACACTGAGAAGATCATTGTCAATAAACGCTTAAAAATATTTAGGGAACAGACAGTACCTCAAACCTCAAAGGCTACAAGATGTTGATGACTATTATGCTCTTTAAAGGGAATAAGATCACATTGAGCTTCAGATCAAAATATAGATCTTTCTAGGTCACATTTACTAATGATCCATGGTGATATAAATTAAATCAATTACATCTTTTATTTGTACACAAATCATAAATTAAATGAATGTTCTGCTGCCCTCCTTAAATGTAATTATCTACAAACATATACAACAGTTTTTGTGCTCCTTCTGACAATGTCATATTCTTCATAGTTACAGACAGGACACATTTTGAACATTCAGTAGAATAACGCCCATTTAGAGAGTTAGATCTAAAAATCAACACTTGTTCAATAAAAGTTCTCCCAGGACCTGGGTGCTGTCAATATTAACAGAAGAATCCGAAAAAAAGGTTGTTCAAAGAGGGAGTACAGCTTGTTTGGGTCCTTATACCACCTCAGCTGTAACAACTTTTTCATCAACTTCAGTAGCTGGATCAAGCTTTGATCCTTTGGATCAGGCTCCAAGTTGGAATGGAAGCTGATGATAAAAGTAGGAGTGCACTGGCTGATGCCAACAGGCTTTGAATCAGTCCATTGTCATGAAAGCTGTTTACCACATATAAATAAGTAATCCATGCTGTGCTGTATACACTACCTCTTTGCTAAGAATAATTAGGCTAGTGTAGCTTACTGACTCACTGTTTTTACCATTTGCACAGCCAACTGATGTATTGCTGAATATGTTCTAAAACAAATTTTTAAATATTTTTTAAATTGAAAATCCAAAGATTTTCATGGGGTTTATTAAAAAAAAAATACAATAGAAGCTCTCTTCCTCCTACATTAGTTTCTTTTAACCTAAGAGTCAAGCTAATCCTGATGAAACATCTTTACATCAACTGCCCATGTTTCACAGAATGCTTTTCCCTAATTAAATGAATCAGATATATCATAGTCACATTTATTAAATTTTGTTAATTATTAGGTACATTCTTGCACAAAGAAAAATTTAAAGATTTGTTTAATGTCATATCTATATATGGTAGATAATGAAAGTATATTCATTAAAGTTACTGATTTAATTCCTTTGCCTGGAAGTAGGTGAGGGAACTATGAATACATACGTCAGTTCACTTGAATACTAAAAAAACACATTGTAAGCAGCAACAAGTGTACGCTTTTAAAGATCATTTGCGAAATGTGCTTGACTTATAATGTCAGATTCTGAACCCTTCTGTTCCTATAAAGGATTTACAGAATATAAGGGACTCCTATACAGCTATTGTGCTTGACTTTTAGAATGGGGATTAAATAAGCAGTTATATCCATCTTGAGCTTTTGCATTATTTTTTTGTAAAATACATACTTAAACTCAACTAATCACCAGAATGGGCTTCCACAGAGACTAATGACTAAAATTTCTTGGTTTATGTTATGGAACAGTGGTTCACAATGGTCTCTCCTGTCCTTAAAGGGTATAAATAAATTATGAAAACAGTGCTACTGAGTAACAACTATAATATAAAGAAGTTTGTTTTCCTGTCATTGTAATGATAATTCACACTCATAAGCTATTTGCTCATGCAGTTATCTATCAAACATATAATAAAGAAACACTGGATATGGTCTTCCAGAAACGTCTGCTGAAGGGGTTTTGGTCACTGGCATTTGTGATTCACAAACCAGTCAACCTAGGAATTCAAGTTAGCAGCTTGAATGCTGAGACAGAGAATAAGGTCTAGAAAATAAGTCTGCCTGTAGTACATGGGAGAAGATAGACACAGAGGCAGTTCAGCCCACTGAAGATCTTTGGACAATGGTCTGTGTACCTGGGAAAGATTCCTAACTGCCAGTTTCAGATGCTGCCTTATCCCATGCTCCAACTCTGTATCAGGTCAAAATCAGGCACATACGATCTGTTTTCCCATTCTGCCCTGACTACTGCAAGACAGAATCCTGGCCTTCTTGGTCAGGAGGCACCACAGTATGGTCCAACTAGACCTCTGATTTAGACAAATCAATATTATGGCTTGAACACATGCCCCACCACACACTCACAGGTCAATTAGATGCAGCCTTTCTCCTTAGAAGTACAGTCTAGAGATAACATGCACCAAAACAGGATCCTTTGGGTAAATGCTTGTAACTGGTTGGGATTAATCCAGTCTTAATAGGTACTTCACACCTGAAGGATGGGATGTCATCCAAAGGAATCCAGACAAACTCAAGAAGTGGGCCCACAGGAATATCATTATATTTAACAAGATCAAGTGGAAGGTGCTGCACACGGGTTGGGGCAGTCCCCCTTATCAGTACAGGCTGGGGTATGAACGGATTGAAAGCAGCTCTGCCAAGAAGGACTTGGGGGTGCTGGTGGGTGAGAGGCTGGACATGACCCAGCCATGTGCACTCACAGCCCAGAGAGCCAAACACGTCCTGGGCTGCATCCAAAGCAGTGTGGGCAGCAGGGCCAGGGAGGGGATTCTGTCCTGCTCTTCCAGTGAGACCCCACCTGGAGTGCTGCATCCAGCTCTGGGCTCCCAAGCACAAGAACAACATCAACCAGTTGGAGCAAGTCCAGAGCAGGCCACCAAGATGAACAGAGGGATGGAGCAGCTCTCATATGAGGAAAGGCTGAGAGATTTGTGTTTGTTCAGCCTGGAGAAGAGGAGGCTTTGGGGTGACCTAAGTGCAGCTTTCCAGTACCTGAAGGGAGCCTACAGGAAAGATGGAGAAAGACTTTTTACAAGAGCATGTAGTGACAGAACAATGGGCAATTGATTCAAACTGAAAGAGAGTAGGTTTAGATTAGATATGAGGAAAAAATTCTTTACTCTGAGGTTGGTGAGGCACTGGAATAAATTGCCCAGGGAAGTCATGTATGTCCCATCCCTGGAAGTGTTCAAGGCCAGGTTGGACGGTGCTCTGAGCAACCTGGTCTAGTGCAAGGTGTCCCTGCCCATGGCAGGGGGGTTGGAAACAGATGATCCTTAAGGTCCCTTCCAACCGGAGCCATTCTATGATTCTATTAATATAACTGTTTACTAGTAGCAAAGATAAGGACATATTCATCTCTACGTCTCTGAAATACGAATCTTACCTTTGGTATTGCCTAATATTTTTCTATCATTCTACAGATAGTGACAGAACAAAATGCAACAGCAATATAAAGCAGCACTATAAACAAGATCTATTTTCCACTACAAAACTCGCCTGCATTTTTAACAGTACAAATACAGATCTATACTCAATTCTTCAGAACCCAGCTTGCATTTTGAACATAAATTTGCTTCGCCTTACTCATGGGGAGAAGGAAGAAATCTAATCAAATTCTACTGAGTGTTTTCTCTGCTATAATTTAGTGGTAAAACTGGCAGGCTGCCTAACCACGTCAAAAAAAGATACATTTGAAATGCTGTAACTATAAAATAACAAGGAAGCTTTTAGCCACATTCATGTAGTGGAGAGTATGAAAATGTTTACTTGTAATGTGGTTAGCATATGAAAAGATTAATCTAACAGGAAAATACATTTTAAAGTTGTGAAATTGTCTTGCTTGGTGTATAAATATTTTATGTAAATAAAAGCGGATTTGAGATTCATATAACATTTATATATTTTTAAAACTAAAGGCACAGCAACTGACTCTGCAAGGCATTTTTCAGTAATCCCCTCACTCTGCTATCTCCACTAACGCCTTTATTTGTTTATATTAGCTTTTCCCCTAATGAAGATGGCGCCGGTGGTTCTGTCTGGCTGAGCTGCTGACAGGACACCATCAACTTCCAGGGAAGGCATCACTGAGGGAGAGCAGGCTGGTTTTCAGCTCAGTGATTCTCATTGCAGGCTACAGAGAAAGAAAATTGATGCCAAAGACATGAATGAGGAAAGGTGACTTTTCCTCAAGTTTCTGACTGGAGAATTCTGAGAAAATTGGGGTGACATATAGGGATGCTGATCTAAGTACTTCAAATGTCTGAGCTCATTTCCTCAAGTTGGGGTTTTTTTGCCACTTTCTTCATCAAGTTGTCGCTGGAACAAAAAAGTCATTTTAGAGTGTTGAAGAATTGGAGACAGCTTCTCAATTGCATGACAGAGAGGGGGAAAAGGGGTCTAAACATAAATGAAACAACAGACACGCTTTTTTAATTCCAATTCAACTTAATCGGAGCTTATTTTTATTAATTTTTGTTACTTGGGACAATTAAAAAAGTGTCCTCCATTCAAGAAACAGAACAGAATGGCCGGGCAGACTAATGACCAACTAACAACGAACAAGTAATTTTCATAAGATGCAGGCAGTTGCTATCACAACCATCACTCCTGCAATCTAAGAGTGGGATTACTTTGTGGAAGAACCACCACTTTCTACCAAATTTCAAAGCTTTTTCAAAAGTTATGGCAGACAATGAATGTCTGAGTCAAGACTCAAAGCAAAGACTAACAATTTTACTGCTTTGGAGGCTCAAATTCACAATTTTCCAGAGAACAGAAATGTGTCCATTAGAGAATCTACAAAATGACATATCTTCTTTGTAAACCAGGTAGCATTAAAACCCAACTGAAGAACAAAATAGTCTATATCTGGTTATTGGGGAATGTGGTGATTTATTGCCTCCCAAATCATAATTATGGCACTAGAATTTTTTTTATTAACTGTTGTTAAAAAAGGAAAACTTTCGTGATCCATGTAGCTGTTTGATATAGTTTAAAAAAACTCATTCTAATTTAGGATTATAGTATAAATTATTTCTCTTCTGTTAAATCTAAATAAAACTGAAAGTGAAGTTTATACAGTGATAAATATAATGAAGTCTGTGGATTTGTGTCACAAAGTTAAATCAAATCAAAGGCATTAAATTCAAATCTAAATATAATTTCCTGGATGGAAGCATAGTCAAGTTTACATGGTGCAAATTTGTGGATCATTCTGCCATTGTAAATGCTTGCAAAATTTTGGGGCCGGGGAGAGGGTTGGTGGGTTGATGCTAATATACACGAAGAACTGGATGATTCAAGCACTTTGACACACCTAAACTTGGACCATCGGCTTCACCTCTCTCCTAACACACAATCAGAAGCATTCTGCATCAGGTTCCCAGTTTTTTTTAAAGTCATCTATGTGGGCCAGTATTGAACTCCAAGAGGTTTCCTCTGAAATGGAAAATTACTCTTAAGCAGTAAAAAAGCACGGGTTTCAATTGGGATACAGAAGCCGTATCCTGAGAGAGATCCAGCAAATAGCATCAAACAGAAAAGCTAAAAATTTCTTGAAGATTCCTAGAAAAATTTTTCCAAAAGGCACATTGTACACAGAATTGGTACTCATGGCGGGGGATCTTAACACTTGAAGCAGCAAGAGACAAACAGCAATGATTTCACCCATTACACACAGGGGGGAAGACAACAACATAAACAAATAACCCAATTCCTAAGTATAGATCTGCATCACTCAAACCAAAGATTGCTTTGTTATTAATCAGAATAAGAGAATCAACAATTAAGTAATATCTTTCTTCTTTTAAATATCAAATGCATTGAAGCAGTAGTAATTTATTTTTGTGTCATTATTTCTCTTGAAACTATGCAAAATACCATTTCTAAATGCTGGTTTTCTAAAAACATAACCATTAGGATAGTTGTTACATATTTAATTTCATGCTCCACTCAGCATAAAGCAGTTGAGAGACTGCCAGCTAGAGCAAATTAAGTAACCGGTTAGATAATTTCCTGCTTAATTGAAAGCAGGTAGTTTTTAAAAGTAATAATTGATTTTGTTTCTCATAAGCGTGTAGCTGTTTCTTTCTTTTTCTGTTCCTGTTATTAAAGGAGATTGCACTAAACCTTTGTACACTGTTAATGACAGGCACGGGAGGAAAAGAACTGGAGAACACTGTTTATTTAGTATTTTAGATGCTAGTTGCAGCAAAAATAACAGCAGAACAGCACCCCAGTATTGGTCCTGTACTTCAAGATCATTACCTCAAAATCTAACCCAGGTCGAAAGTTCTCATGTTCATGCTCTTCGAGGACAAGAAGTGAGCCAGAAATCTCAGCATAGTTCAAGGTGAAGAAGCATCAACTATCCCAGAAGACAATAATCAAACTCAGGGAAAAAAAAAAAAAGGGATTTTGGTATTACTACTTTCCTTTACTTTTAGGAATGGTCACTCCAAAAGAAAGCTGTGATGCCTAAAGATGACAGATAAAGAAATCTTTGACTGACACTGTTATAAGATGTAGTAGAAAAGGGCTTAATTCTCTACGACTGTTCAAAACGCACCTGTCACAAGCAGTTAATTCACTTGAAAATTTTATTTAAAAACAAAAGAGTAATTGTTCTATTAAATGTTTGAACAAAATTTTCTGATCTAAAGAAAAAAATTAAGATGACTCTGTCCATATTTTTTAATTCTACTTCTTTGAAAATTAACAAATGGAAAAGCACATTCTACATGTGCGGAAAGTATTCCTGCAAGCTTTGCATTACAATCCAATGTTTTGACAAGTTATTATAAGAAATAGTCAAATTCCAGTGTGACTCATTTTAGACTCTATCCTCATAACTGTTGAGCACCTGACTGCTTCTCTTCCACAGTTGCATATATATAAGCAATAATTCCCTGAACTGAGTGACAGAAAACAACCTGGAGTCTAAAATCAGTAATACATCTGTATAAAAAGCAGAAGCCATAGCATTATATATACATATACACGTAGTAGATTTATAACCACCACAAAATGCCACGATGATTCTCTCAATGAAAAATCACTGCTGATTCCAGGCTGTCAGGCATTTCCCATATTGCTATTACTGATTAGCACGCTGAGACAATTAAGACCTGCACCAGGTAGAGCAAGCAGGAGTTCTGCAGCCAGTCAGTACGTTGATCCATGCATTACTGAAATCATTTTGTGCAGCTTTAAGTATTTAAATCTGGTGTTTAGTATACAAATCCTTCTTCTGAATTTACAGTCTTACATGCAAAGATTTAAGGAAAAACACTCTATCCTCACAGAACATAATGTAGAGGCATGCAGGGGTATCATAAGATTTGAGGTTATCTTCTTTAGTTTCTGCTAAGTACAGTCACTGGCATTTGCTACTATGCCAAATGACATGAGGTTTTTTGGTTTATCCACACTGACAAATCTCTAAAGAAGTTAATAATCTTAACAGCAGCACTATGATGCTTTTTCTGAAAATCATGGCTGCTAACCCTAATGAATTCTCATTTTGCTTAAAGGTCATCCATACAGTACTTACAGTTTGCCTACTCTTGTACAATGACACTAAATCCTACCGGTATTCCTGATAACACTTCCCCCTTTTTCACCTGGGAGTGTAATATGTGCACTTAAAACTTACTTACATATATGTGTGAACTTCAATCTGTAATGCTGTGGTCTGGAATGGTTGGTGAGGGAGATTAATAAGTGCACAATGGGTCTTTTATTCAAAGAATTAAAAAGCCTGTGACTGAAAACACAGTGTCATCATGCATTGCTATTGTAACGTAATCATTCAATGGCAAAACAGGTCTAAAACTCACAGTTTCCCTACTTCGGATCAGGAGTGCTTCTCATATCTCACCACTTATGAAGCTAAATGCTGGGTTTCCTACCAATTTAAGTTTTCAGTTCTCAAAATAAAAGAAATTAAGCCCAACACACACACAAATACTGCTAAACCTGACATTAAGTAGTATGTCTCACCCGAGTCACACATTTCATATTTGCTGTTACAGTGATATTCAGTTCAGCAACAGGATTGGGGCTGATTTACAATATCTGCTTTCGATATTCATAGGATTTCATAGTCCTTCTTTTGTCTCCTTAGAGATCAAAGAAAATGACATTAAGTCTGCAAATTGCTAGGCTGTCCATCGCAGACCTTAGGCCAGGACCATTTAGAGATCAAACTTACACAAAAAGAAGCTGTAGGAAAGGAAGACAGACAAAAGGAAGAGGTAGGAATATGGTGTGGATGTGAAAACTGGAGGCAGGGGAGGGGGACATGCTTTACTGCATAATATCCAAATGAATGCTTCATTAATGGTCACTGCAGTAAAAAGCTGGGATATCTAAGGGCAGTAGAAAAATTTCTGGCAGATATGCCTCTTCATATACCCCCTAGCCCTCCACTCCAATCCCCGCACCCCCCCAAAAACAAACAAACAAACAAAAAGACTTAAAGGTTTCATTCTTTATACTTAATCAAATGACAGATATCCAAATTCTGCTTGAAGTTATTAAGAATTTCTATCAAATGACTTGGTCTTGTTGAACCAATGGACTAAAAGTGGCTGATGCTTAGAAGGAACAAAGATACGGGATAAATACTTTCAGAATGTGGCTGCACATTTACTGTATTGTATATACACATGCACAGTGTAAGCACACATACATGTAACTCACATAAATACACTCCACTTATGTTTAGATTCTGCAGTCCAAAAAAACGCAGAGTACTAAATATGTGCTTTATTCCTGACACATGCACCAGTCCTTCCACTGTTGAAGACAATGGATGCTTTGCTGTTAGGACAGACTTCAGGGCACAGAATTTAATAATAACCACAGGACACAACTAAGTGAGCTGTAGTTGGCCAAAACAACTAAATAAGCTATTTTCAAAATCACCCCTAATTGACCCCAACTTACAGGTTCTCAGTTTTACATTAAATTTATGCCAAGAGCTCATGGACAATTAATATAATTTTATGAGTAAATCTAATTTCTGAATTACTTTCTGTAAGTATTTAAGTGCAGCTATTTTCCCCCACAAGCTTTAGAAAGAAAATGAGTCATTAAAGATTGCTAACGCATAACTATAGATTAATATCTAATAAATCATAATTATATGAGTAGGAGTCCATATTCAAAACATTCATTAGAACAGGTTTACTTATCTAAAATACGCGGATGACCATTGTGAAATCTGGTTTTTGGAACAGAGGCAATGCTGCATAACCAAACAAGTGAAAAGTTTTGGGGGAAATTAGGAGAAAAATAGCATAAAGTGGTGTCCTTCAGACATATATTTATGTATATGCAGACAAACACGAATTCCAATTTCTTTCTTTGTTGCAGTTTCAGACTGCAATTGATTGGCTCCTAAGAAGGCTGGACTGTAAGAGCAAGAGTTTCTAGACACAAGCAGATTTCTAAGCTTGTCTTATCTTAAGGACCTCAACCAGAATTCTGCCATCTACTGAAATAAAAATTTTGTCAAGTTTTTAGAAAATACAAAGTCACAGCAGCAAGGAAGGATCTTTCCTTTATCAAATAAGGCATTTGAAGAGGGCAGCCTGGTCAATGGAAAGTCTTTAATCTATCAAAATTAATTACAACTCCAAGGAAAAAGAATAATTCTCTTGTTCTTGCTGCAGTCTTAAGAGCAAACTATCTTGGAGAAACCTATACAAAAGCTACATTAAAGGTTGAGATGCCTCTTGTAGCACACCATGCTTAGTCTTGTCTTCTTCTGAGAGTTTATAGTTCTGATCAGATGACCCTCTGCATCATCTACATTTATCTGTCACTCAACCTGGAATCACAGCTGCCACATCTGAAAGGAAGCTAACAAAGTTCTTTAAAATGTTAAATGCAGGTTTTACTTTAATAGCTAGAAAAAAAACACTTAACTTCAGACAGCTAAAATCTTCATGAAAATCCAGAGCAAGCTCTATATGAAGGTTCTGATTGTACAAGTTGACCTGTGTGCAAGGATAGATGCTTAAGGATAAATCTATTCAAAGTTAAGCACTATGGGTAGACCTACTTTCTCAACTGTTATTAACCTCAAATCATCTGCCATAACCACCCTTCTGAATTGTCCTCTAGAGGAAAAGAGGAATGGGGGGAAGGGGGAAAGGAGAAGGATCCACTAGAGAAAACATGCACAGCATTTATCATATATTGAGGTAACCAGCTACACGCTTTTAACTTCAGTATTTTAAATCTGCACTGGAAATGGCGATTTCTGGAAAAAAGAGTGCAGCATGGGTTGGCCAAACAAAAATAAAGTCTGTATATATGCTATTAGATCTCTGAGGGTTGAAAGAAAATTCTCTGTTATTCCCTTTAGGGAGAAGGAAAAACAAACAAAGCCCCTACTAAATAAAATAAGCTGCACTGTGAAAAAAAATTATCTATTCTTCCTCCTCTCTCAAATTGGAAAACTGTTAATAGCCTCAGCATTTAAATGAGGAGCCAATTACCTCGTCCACAGGAGCAGCTATGGTTCTGTTAAGACATGACCCTAATTATTAGCTGGGCTCGCTGCTGAGGCTGCACTTCCTCATGGCCCTGCAGGATGTCATTCAGGATAACCAAGCTAGCCTCTGCCCCAAAGTTATAGAGTTCCTCCCTATCCACTGGCTTTACCAACCACTCAATAGTTTTTTCTCTTAGGACTTAATCTAAGAGAAATCCTAAGAGAAATTTTGGCAATCTATCATGCAGATCAGTGTCCAGAGTCTGTGCCCATAGGTACTGTTGGGTAGACCAGCAGGTGTCTGGGGAGTTCAGCTTGCCTTCCTTTTGTCTGTCCCTGCTTCCTGTACAGCAGTGATGGGGTTTATTGACTTAGAATCACATAATTGTTTGGTTGGAAAAGACCTATAAGATGACTGAGTTCAACTGTTAACCCAGCACTGCCATATTCACCACTAAACCATGTCCCTAAGTGCCACATTCACAGTTTTTTGAACGTTTCTAGGGATGGTGATGTCCATTCCATGGAATGCCTGTTCCAATGCCTGACCACCCTTTCTGCAAAGAAATTTTTCCTATTATTCAGTCTAAATTTCCACTGATGCAACTTGAGGCCACTTCTCTTGCTACTTGGGAGATTAGACTGACCCCCACCTGGCTACACCCTCCTTACAGGCAGCTGTAGAGAGTGATAAGGTCTCCCGTGAGCCTCCTTTTCTCCAGGCTAAACAACCCCAGCTCCCTCAGCCACTCCTCATCAGACTTGTGCTCCAGACCCTTTCCATTGCCCCTCTCTGGACACGCTCCAGCCCCTCAGTGTCTTTTTTGTGATGAGGTGTCCAGAACTGAACACAGCACTCAAGGTGTGGCCTCACCAGTGCTGAGTACAGGGGGACAATCACTGCCCTGGTCCTGCTGGCCAGACTGTTCCTGATCCAGGCCAGGATGCCACTGGCTTTTTGGCCACCTGGGCACATGCTGGCTCATGTTCAGCCACTGGCAACCAGCATCCCCAGGTTCTTTTCCGCTGGGCAGCTTTCCAGCTGCTTGTCGCCCAGCCTGTAGCACTGTCTAGGGTTGTTGTGACCCAAGTGCAGCACCTGGCCCTGAGTCTTGTTGAACCTCACAAAATTGTGCTGAAACACAACATTCAAGGGTATCATATGCCGTGACAGACCAGAGAAAGTGGAAACTGGTCTTGCAGGGCTGGGTTTCTAACTCAGAATATTTTGAACTGAACGGTGTCACCCTTCCTCCAGGGCTGTTTGGTTGCATTACCAGGGGCAGTCTCCTCTCTCCCCAACCTTGGCCAGTACTTTCATATTGCCATCAACTCCTATCTTGGCCACAAAGGTAGGAACTTCCAGACAACAGAGTTCCAGTTGTTGACAGACTTGGACAGAAATATAACACCAGAGGGAACCTCTAGCTGCTAATGCTTCCACACTTCCACTGTGAACACCCTAGATGGAATTCTGTTGCTAGGGGAACCTCCAGCTGGTTGTGCTCCACAGGTGAAGAGCCCAGACAGATATCCAATGGTGTGCTAACTGGATAGGATGAATGTCAGGCATGGTGAGACGTACAAAGACACAGCAGAAAAAAAACTTGGCTCTTCCTCTGAAGAGCCCTATGAACATCAATAGCCATTTTCCATAATTTGCAAGTGTCTTGGGGTGACTTTATGATGTGTATCCCCAAATTTTCCTCCAAATTTGTCCAAACTAGGACAGTGAGCCACATGGACAATTACTAGCTTTGATTATATTTGCAGGATTGTTCATGAAGTGGGGAAAAGAAGGCCTGTGTGAACCCCATGGGAAGTACAGTAGGAAGGACATGAAAAGGGAACTCTATAGCCATGATGTATCATTTCAACCTGCTGCAATTAACATACCAGCTGTAGTTAGGTGGACAGGCCGCTATTGAAAAGGAATATGAAAATTTGTTCAATAAATAGACTTGAATTTCAAGGTTAGAACTGAAATCTTAGTTTCCTGTTGCTATTCCTTCCAAAGACATGTAGTTGATTTAGTAATTGGATTTTTTCCACAAATTAATCTTAGTTACATTGTAACTAATAAGAGTAATAATTAATTAAATAAGTAGTTATAGTATTCAAATTTGAGGGTGTTGGATACTTTACGTATCCAAACATGCCCACACCACACAAAAAACATCTTTTAATTCAGTTAACACAGTTCATAAAGTTAATATGAACCCTCTCATGGCCAGGCCCATTTATTGGGCAACTTAAGGGATGCAATGACACGTAATGAAAATGTGCTATTTTTCATTTCTTATCCCAGTTTAAAGCCTGGAATAAACCTCATTCAACAACGAAGAGAAATCTAAACCTGTTCTATTTCACAGATTCACTCCAGCACTATCTTTTCTCTAAGACCACCTCACAAAACTTCACATAGACCATGTGAAGTCAAACCTGAGAGTTCTGTGCTTGTTGCACTGCGTACAACTGTCCCAAATCACCAACAGCACATCTGACAAACTTCTGAATCCCGAAAAATCTGAAGCAAACCTATTTTTAATAAACCACAGTAAGAGACTCTGAACTGACACTATTGTGTCTTCCATGAAAAAACCGTTCCCAAGATATGCTAGGGAAGAGGCTCATAGAGGGTTCTTGGAATTTGTCATTAGGTCTGCCATGGGAAGCACAGATGGGTCCTCAACTCATTGTCCTTTGCGGAGTTATGTTCTCTCTGTGAACACTCCACTGAAGCGTCTTCCTCTATGCTATAGCTCATAGCATAGGCTGCCTGAAAACACCTTCTTTAGCCCTCTACTTTCTTGAATGGTCATAGAAGGTTCATGATAATCTAAACCCGCAAAAAACAATAATAACGTTCGACTTACTGGCACCCTAGCACCCTTTGGCTTCTAAGCAAAAATGAAGAGAAAAATCTGGTTCGGAATAAGACAGCATGTTTGAATACATTGCAGTTATCAGAAGCAAGAGCCATGAGGCCCCACTAATGCAAACAAACTCCGAAGACGAAGAGAAATTTCTAACTAAGATATCTGTCACTGATCTACCAAGGTAAGCATTTTGCAGCACTGACAAGGAAAGTGTGTCAAAGACTGTATACGAATCAGTAAGCAGTTCCTAGCACATGAAAAAATTTCAATATAATGATTTATTTTATTTTTACACTAAGGGATTCTTTCCTTCTAGGATAAAGCACATTCTATACAGTCAACTGAAGACTATGCTTCCTGTATTTCCTTACCGAGTCACTGCCACCATCACAATATATGTCTAGCCCTGTTTTGGAAACTGGGAACTGTCTGTTTGTATTTCAAATGGATGAGGAAGGATAAAAGGCTTTGAACATGTCTCAGGCATGCTGGCCCACACTACTTCACCAAAAGAAGTCCTCCAAGTTCAAAACTGGCCTGCCAAGGCTGCATACATGACATTTGCTATTTCAGTTCCTATGGGAGAGTGAAGATAAGATCCTTACGGGTAAGGAATAATATTAGACAATCTCTAGCCAAAGACTTCAGAGAATGTTTTAGGCTTTACTTTTTGGAAGTACTGAAAATGGCCCTGATCCAGTAAAGCTCTAAAGAACATAATTTAAGCGCTTTGCTAGATTAGAACTGTAGCATGCAATGCAAGAGAACACAAATATCTGACTATTACAAACATTGAAAAAGGGAACATACAAGCACAGCTGAAGTTTAGTACTTATAGTCAGTTTTTCCTAGAGCAAATCCCATGTTCCTATGGATCTGCTCCCTTTCCCGTAAGAAAAATTAATGGTAAAGTGTCAGGGTATGGACCTAGTCTTAAAAACAATCCCTTTGTGCTACTGAGTCTCTCTCTAAAAATATTTTAATGCTTTTAGGGATATTTTGTGCCCAATCACATTTTACCTTATGCATCTACACATACAACACCAGATAAAATCAATGTGCAGATATGTCACAGGTGATGAGTTGTAGATCAGGAATGCTCAAGCAACAGAGACAACAGCATGAGCTCTGTGCAGAGCCAATTCAGGTCTGATTGAGTTCATTAGCTAAGGCTGCATCCCAGACCACTGCAAGATTCACATCCATACAAGTACTTTCATGTAACACAGAATATGAATGCATCTTGTAGAGCTTGCCCAATTATCCCTATGCTGTGCTCCCAGGAGAGCTAGGTAGCAAAGTCCAGATGGATTTGAGAGGCTTTGGGATGGAGTTAGGGCTATTAACCCCAGACTGAACTCAGTCTGGGCTTTGGTAGGGCACGGCACAAATCCAGCCCGGAGGCAGGACTGTTGCTGAGTTCATCTCTATGCACTGTGGAGAGCATGCAGGCTCTGTGCTCAGGCTGAATCAGTACCTCCTGCTCCGCACCACGCAGCATCAGGCCTCAGTGTGGACACCTGCTGTGCTGGGCTCCTCAGCGCTCCTGATAACAGGAACCAGCATAGACACACCCAAACAGGCATGGATCTGGTTCAGCACGGCTTAACGCTTCAGTCCCATAAGGTAGGAATGCCGCTGGAGTGTGTCCAGGCGCATACACAGTGCTAGGCGTTCAGAGTCACTCTGGCTCCCGAGGAACAGCTGATCAGACACCATTGCAACACACTCCTTAGCTCGCACCAGAGTTTCCACAGGGCTCCCCTCCCGAGCATCACTTAGGCGAGTTTGCTGTGCCTCCTTTGTACAGCACCCAGCTCTTCCAGCTGTCCTGAATCTAAGTGCAGCTCCCCAGGAAAACACATTATAGAAAGGTAAGATGCAAAGATGTAGAAGGCTGAGCCTGAGACATAACAACACCACAATATTGATGCAAAAGAAACCCCCAAATCAGCATAAGTTACTCCACGTAAATCAGAATGGATACGCTATGATTGCATTACAGAGACACCATCTTTTTAACAAGACGCCAGCATACCAGCCTGGCTTTTTCACATCTAAACCATGTGGTTACAATGAGTTATAATTCGTTATAACAATGGTAATAAATTAAAAGCACAAAGGGGCAATTACAATCACATTAAAACATTCCGTAATTTTGGAAAATTAATGTTTCACTAAGCCTTCATTTTTACGAATAAATTGAGTCAGAACTGTGCTGTTCCTACACTGTGCTAACTAGTATCAGTGTTAAGCTTTTTGGAACCATATGGAAAGCTATCAATTTTTTTCTTAAGTAGGATTCTCATCACTTTGTTTAATATCACTACAAATTACACAACCTAATATTTACAGATGGTTTCCTGTAGGAACTGTGAATCAACAAACTGCAAGGCAATAGGTAGTAACTACTCATTCTCAAAGGAAGTGTTGTGAGCTACCTGCCAGAGGGCTGTACAGAAAACCTGGGAACACTCTCACTTCTAATCCTTCATTTGACTCAGGGTCCCTTTGGGACTTTGGGAAGTCACACAGGGCAAATCTGCAGCAGTATCAAGCTGCAGCATGAGAAATTCCTGAATCACATTGAAAAAAAAAAAAAGTATATATATATAAAATCACAATACTGGCTTCAAAAGTCACAAAATGTTTTAATGCTCCACTGTAGGTTTGTCTTGTTTGTCTCCTGGTGCTTCTGCTGCAAGTTTTAGTCAACTCAGACTTCAAAAGTTTTCTTAGTGAACACAAAGCATAGAAGCATATCTATTAGGTCAATAAAACAGAGTATTTGCAAAGTTTGGCATCAGCCCTAGCTCTTTCACAAAGAAATCGAGCATTTTAAGTTTTTCAGTTGAGCTTAGAAAGACTATAGCCTTTAAGCTTTCAAAACACCCTGTATCAAGATTTTCGTGTACTGGACCACAATTCTGGGGCAAAAAATGTTTCACGCTTGGGCAGCTAGAGAAAAAACAGTTTCCAGAAGTACTCAGCACATGGCAGTCCCGTATGCCGTTTCCATGCAATCCTTCTCCCACCATCTCCAAAAGGGTATCACACAATTACAGGCGTGCGGAGAGGAGCATGAGAATGAAAAGTCAGAACAGAAATTCGCATGGGAGAGATTATAGCAATCTCTTTTCTTCAGCTGTGGGGGAGAAAAAAAAAGCATCTAGGGAGAATACGGTAGAGATCAGCAAAATCAGTAATCGTGTGTGTGTATATAAAGGTGAATGTGGAATTTTTTTAGACCACACGAGCTCCGCGAGACCCCCACTCCCGGGGCGGCTCTGGTCCCCTAGCATTCCCCGTCGCGTAGGGCACGGGTAAAATACCTGCG
>VZTI01002430.1:638-11254 GCA_013397865.1 Struthidea cinerea | reverse complement strand
GGAATCGCCCCCCCCTCCCCACCCCCCCACTTCCACGCGTGGGGCGGGGAGCGCTATCCGCAGCCGCGCGGGTGTTCCCCCTTCTCCAAGCGCTGTCCCGGGCCGGCGGTGGGAAGGCGGCATTTCCAGGGCCCGCTCCCGCTCGGCCCCCGCTGGCCGTGGGGGCCGGGTGCTGAGCTCGGTCCTTGCCAGCTCCCCATTGTTTGAATGGAGATGTCTCTGTTTCCATCCTCAATTCATTTGCAGGCACTTTAGAAAAGTTCTTTCCTGCAGGAATGAGGGGCTTTTCACTGCGCTCCAGCAAGGTTTACAATCCCTGCCAACGCTCGCAAACTTCCCACATTCAGCCTCGAAGTTTCCCACTGCTTTCAGCAGCGAGATTCCCACACTGCAGAATACCCGATTATATTGATAATTTGGCCAGTTTCGGTAAAATATCCCCTCAAATTTGCAATGGAAGCTTACTTCACGCGTGAAATTCTTCGTTTCTTTTTTACTGCAGTTCTTCACAAGAGGATACATTCCTAATGGTGTGTCTTAGGCCCACAGTGGGAAAATCTGATTGTTCCTTAATGTAAGTTGTTTACATAGGTCCACTCTTTACATTAGTTTCAGAGAGTTCAGGGCAAAGACCCCTCAGCAAATCCCAGCGTAGCTCTGTTTGTGACTCAGCACGAGATGCAGGTTGGGTTTAAACATAAATTTCTCTCCTTACAGACATACAAACTGTTGCGGAGTGCAGGGCTTTTTCTCAGTGAACGAAATGGCCCCTCGATCGTCAGTCTGAAACTGCAGCTCCTCTGTATTTTATCTCATCTTCATCACACAGCACCTCTAGCTGTGGGCCTCAGAGCCTGCATGCATATGAGCTCTTCCAGGCCGTGGAGAAGGAGATGTGACATCAGGTTCCCCTATCAGTGCAATCTTAGAGCAACTCAAATTACAGCTTTGTGTTTTGCTTCACTTGGCTTTTGCTGAGTAGCTGTTTGAGGCCAGGCAGGTGGGACGCTTGCAATGCTTTTCGTTGAAATTCTGCTTATTTTAACTCTCCCGTTAATAAATTGGTTTGTGCCTAAGTTCTAAGGGAACAAAAGGAGCTTGACTCCAAACCTTTAGGAATAATAACAAGCGCTTGCAGCCATACAGAAGCCTCGAAAGGCAGCAGAAACCATTGCTGAAATGTCACCCGTCAGCTTGCAGACCCTTTATCTGAACCTTGTCGCAGCAAAGGCTCAGCCACCCGAAGGAGCAAGAGCGGCGGCAGGAGGGGGACACGTACGGGAGAGGCAGCGGCTCCGCACAGGGACCGGGAGCGTGGGGAGCATGGCACATGGGGAGGGGACCCATGGTCTCACCAGCAGCTCAGCCTCACAGGGACAATGAATTTTTACACCAATTCAAGTAGCGCAGATTCGGTGTGCGGGCAAGGTGAAAGCTAATCCCCTGCAAAAGTCTGCATGCAAAGGGACCTTGCAGTCAATGCAGCATATTAGGGCCAATGGCTTCATTAATGGGTGTACAGCTGGGCATTGGGACAGGCAGGTGTGAAGGACTCACCGTGTGAACACCAGTTTATCAGAGGTTGCTCAGTACGCACCACAGGTTGCAGGATCAAACACTCGTCTTTAGTTCACTGGGCACCTTGAAAATTGGAGGGTGGCAAGTAAGCTGAATTTATGTAGATATATGATTTTAGTGGAAGGCTCAAATTAATTCTTTCTGATTTTAACTGCTTGATATGATGTTTAAATCTTAAATTACCAGTAACCTGTAAAATCTTATTGGGATTTCAACACTGAATGCTTTTGATGGCTGCTTAAGGGAAATTAATCTGACAACAATCACTGACAGTCAGCCGTCTCCATCAGGTAACTTTGCAGTAAAGGAAATAAATTCCAGCTGGTGGGGGAAGGGAGAGAGTATCCTGAGAAACTCACTCCTCTGCTCCCATTGATCATCACCTGCGCTGGACTTCATGCAGCAGTTTAATCCTATTCTCTCCCTCAAAGGTTTCAAGCTTCTGCAAGATCCTGACTGCTAGGGAACAAAGACTGGTATGTGGTTCCCTCAAAGGTCAGTCATTAACCTGCCCCAACAACAGTTTTAGGAAGATCAAGGCAATGAAGAAAAACTAAGAAAAAGCACTTTCACTTTGGAATGAATTGTTCAAAATGCCGTTATGCATTCTGTTTAATTCCCTTTCAACTCCACAGTTTTTAGTTCCTGCACGTATTTATTTCTGATCAGGAATAATGGCAAGATTTGCTCTCCCAGAGATTTGACCTTAAGTTTATTTTAGTCCCAACACTATAGACCATTCTATCAATTATGAATGTACTCACGTGTACAGAGGAACTGGTAAGCCAGCTCAGTAATGCTACCTAGTTCTAGAGACTTACCCTTATAAATAAATTAGGGGTATATCTTTATGAAATACCAGAAAGAAATAGAAGATTAGAGAAAGAGAAGAAAAAAGAGAATAGAGAAAAGAAAAGAGAAAAAAAAAAAGAGAAGAAAAAAGAAGGAAACAAAATCTAAAAAGCCACATTTTTCTAAAGATAGAAGGACAGAAGCTAATATCAAAATTGGTTTCCCTGTGATTTGTATTTTCTGTGCCTGCATGTCTGCATGTGAGACAATATACTGGACTTGCCGTAGCCAGACTATCAGTAAGACATTTATTTCCATAAGTTATTGATGACCCTTTACCTCAGAAGTGACAGGCCAAAGTAGAGCCACGAGCAACTTCTGAGAGGTCATCAATAACAACTGAAAATAAATGTTTTATCCAGTGCCTGCCCATTGTGTGTCCTCTTTATGCAATGCCAGTTAAGTTTCATCTGGCGTAGTTTTGTAGGGGCTGTAACTACCTCAGCTCCTGTCTGAAGCAATGGAGGAAGGAGGGACACACACACACACACACACACCCCCCCACACACCCCCATTCTGTTGCTCACATGCTTGGTGGAGTACCTTTTGTGAGATGCAGAGGTAAAAGCATGCATCTCTCAGCACATGAGGATGAAACAGTACCCTAAAGAGTGAAAGGAGAGACTGCCACCTTACTAAAACATTAAACACCATGGAGAATCCTGATGCTGCAAGTCTAAGACAGTTCAGAAGAAAGAAGATACAGAGGGGACAAAAAGAAGAAGGTGAGATGCAAGGTTGTAAATAAATCATACCTCATGCTAAGATTACAAATACATAATATTCTATTAATGTATTTCTAATAAGAATTCATACCATACTGCAAGGAAGATTGGTGTATTGTGTGTGTTAAGAAGTTCCTGGGGGCAGAAGAAAACTCTTTTTGTCTATAAGGAGTCTTGTACTCCCAGTGGAAAAAGACTGCAATGGACATTGGGTACAATGCCGTGGGGACATAACATTTACTTCGAATAATCATCACCACTAGCCACAATGTCTTTTAATTAAATGTTTGTGCTTAAAGTTTCCATTTTCCTTACTCTTTTGCATATGCATTTTCACATTTTACAAAATAGTATTTTGAGAACCAGTTCTCAGGCACTCAATGTTCAGCAACTATTGCAAGAGGCTGGTCTGAAGTAAGCTAATGACTTTGCATCCAGTTGTGAAACTCCTGCTCACTTGAGCAGTCCCTATATCCATATCCTTACTCAGGCAAATAAGCTCATTAACTTCAAGACAAACTTTCTATATAAGCAAGGATTTGTGCTGCTTTTCAAGTCAATTTCTCCACTGAGGTAAATTAAGAGATTTGCTTGAATAAAATTTTATCAGTTCTTTAAAGTGTTGAAAGAGCACGTTAGTGGAGTAAAAATTACCAAAATAAATGTCATTAACACTTCAAGGTAAATATGTGGAAACATACTGGTATCGAGGACAACTTGAAATAGTTACTTAGCATAAGCTGTGTGATTACCCAAAATATTCTTATATATGCACATCATTTAGCTTAAAGAAAAAAAAAGTGAAACTGTAAGAAATCTGCATGTTGAAGCATTTTTAACAGCAATTTTGAATATGTCTTTAAAATACTTTTGCTTAGTTTGCCCCCTGCACAAGAAGCAAAACCATGAAGAATTGCTATACAATTACTCCAAAATGGAAAATAACATTCATTCCCATTTCTTCTAAGGGAAAATTAGTAAGTCATAGAATATATTTAACTGTGAAGAATTGCACTTCATGGATCACTGTCCAATATTCTCCCTACATCCATCTTTCTTTTTTCTGCATCTCCAGCCATTTGCAGTCTGCAGTGTATATCTTGATTTAAATTCATGGTGCTACACAGTGGTTTTTGTTAGACAATCCTGTTGTCCTAATAAATATATAAGGTCACTTTAGCATATACTATTGCTGAAATTAAACTCGTGAGTGTGACCCTGTCTGCCTAAGGGAGACATTACCTGTCGAGGGTTTTTTCATGCTCTCTAAACATGAAATCCTGCACGAGCTGTTTTCTCTCAACAAAAGCTGAGGTCTCTTGTTGTCGTAAGTGACAACTTTCTCAGAAGCCACGCAGGCTATAAAGAATGATCACAGGAAGCAACCTGGTACACACTAATACAAAACTCACCTTTTGAGCAGACGGCTTTTTCAAACACACACAAGTACATAAGCAAATTAAACTGATGCTATCATCCTATAAGTAATTTCCTGCTATTCTAACCTTTCTTCTGCAAGATGGAACAGAAGAATGAGGAACAGCATTTTGCTTCTGTTACTAAGGCCTTGGTAGATCCTCACAAGTTATGGCAACAGGAAATCTATAGCAGGTAAATAAATAGATAATAAGATTACAAAGATTTCAGCAGGTATGGGAAGTACATGGCGTGGCTGCATGTCAGGGGATTTGAAGATGCTTTGAAAAGCTTGCCCTCCACAAACACAACCACCAGACTTGAATTTCTAGTTCTTTCTAACTTCTGTTCCCAGTGGTGGCACCAATTTGACTTGAACCAAATCCAGCAAATGGCATTTTCTATAGTGAGTACATATTTGTCAGGCTGTCACTTGCATGAAACAATATGCAGAACTGGAAATTAGTATTTGGCAAGCAGGTTATGTCTGAAAGTGACACTAGCCCATAAAAGTACTTTGAGAACCAACTGACTACAGTCACAGAACACATCAGTGCCTTCGCATCAACATAGAGGAAGCAAGGTCTCTCCATCTACCTTGGATGTCCTTCCACTGTGGGAAAGTTTCTGTTCACAGTCAGGGAAAAAGAGGTGATTTCTTCTATTAATTTAAAACTTTTTTTTTTAAGATTAAAAAAAAAATAAACTCCAAATATTTTGAATTATTCCTTAGAATATTCACAGAGAATAAATAATAAACATGTTAGTATTAGCTTTCAAAATGTAAAATGTTGTATTAGTGCAAAATATTGCTATTGACGGTTTTTTTGCGGCATGAACTTAGACTCCTTTTTCTGATTCAGCTCTTCAGGTAGCCTGAAAATAAATACCAGTATCATTGGTGTAATGATAACATATGCAGATGAGCATGTACACATCTAGATACTTATTTAATTTAGGTCGATTTGCTCATTGTCCCTGTAGGCTGCATTATTTGTGTGATTATAGACCTCTTAATGTAAACTCATAACAAACACAAAAATAGTATGAGGTGGTATCATACCATCAGTTTTCAGGCGGATTGGCTGAGGATTTCTGTCTACAAACAAAGGGCATGACATTGCACATAAATCTGATCTAAATCTACACAAAATAAAATTAAAGTTAAGACTCTAAATTCAATCTGTTACTATGTAACTCAGTTTAATGGAGTGTTCCTCAGGAAGCTGCTCCAAATACTCCTAAATTATTTTCCCCTTCCCCAGAATAAGCATCTTGATTGCTTATATTTGGACCACACTGCAGAAGGTTGTCAACATGAGTTATCTTTCTTGCCATAAGCTTCCTTTAGTCAGTACAGAAATCTGACATTACCCGACAAACCCAGTGTTTCTGGTCACCTGAACAAAGCAACCTTCTTAAATGACATTAGCCTTCAGCTGACATACAACCACCAGCAAAATGCCAGGGCGCCTGTCAGTGACATTCTGCTGCTGCAGACTCTCAAAGGGACAAGGTGGGTTTGAACAAATTCCTACAACACAGCCATGCTGGAGACAGCACAGCAAGAAAATTGCTTGGAGACACAAACCTCACCACAGTATTTTTTTGGTTCTCTCCACCAACTGAGGTGAAATATTTCTTTATGCATTTATTTCCACATTTGTGTAAAAAGAAGCATCAAGACATGGAGAAGGGCTTTTTTAGTTCTGTTCCTCATCTCTCCATAATGTTTGTTGTTATCTGACTTTCTTGTAGCATACAAAGCTGAAAGAAAGCATAAAGTAGTGGGTAGGAGTATACTCCTGTCATTAGAAGGGTTCTCTAACGTGACAACTACATGAACATGCAAAAAAAATAGTTCTCTTTTGTGTGTGAAAAGCTATTGTGAACAATCAACAACCATTTTTCTTTTTATTTTATATTAAACTTCATGCAAGGGGGCACTGAGAAATTGAAGGTCTTGAGAATCTTTTAGGTTTTCTTATTAAGAAGAAATTTCTGTAATGAACACAACCAGAAAATGAGAAAAGAAAATCACATTTAGTAAAGCGTACGAGTTATATTTAGATTTTGGATTTGAGGAATATAGGGAGAACAGTACTGAAGACGGCTCGTATTATTTGGGGAAAAGGTAGTGTTGAGGTTTGGTGATCAAGAGCTTTGGTGATGAATCATCCCTGGTGAGGAGTGGTACCAGAACACCAATGGATTTCAGTCCATTGGTACACTCTGCAGAGTGAGGTGACTTCTCTGTACTCCCTGAATACCCAGTGGATCTTCCCTGACCCATTTGGAGGATCCATGGGGTGTCACTGCAAAGGAGCCTGCAGTCTCACCTCCAGTCTCTTGTCCAAAGGGACACAGGCATATAGGAATAATAATCCAGTAAAAGATTTACATAGTCTTTCCTCCATCTCACTCCCCCACCCAATTTTTCATTTCATATCACCATCCCCTGTTGCCAAGAGGATTTTATCTATGGTGTTTGATAAGGGAGCACTAAACACATTATACTGCTATTTTAAATGACATCACAACTAACTAGATATTTTAATTGAAGGTAAATAACCAACATTATTGCCTTTTGAATGATAGCAATAGTGGAGAGTAATGGCACCACTGAGGAATCAATTGCTATTTCCCTCATAAACCATAAACCATTCAGAGATTTATAATGCTTTTTTAATGATCAGCCCTTCTAGGTGTTGAGCAGCTCCTCCGAGATCCTGAGTCTTCTGGCTGCTTGCTGAAGTCAACAGGAATGGGGAGCAGGGGGTCTCAGTATCACATATCTTTATGCCCACCAGGATAAAACTTGTCACACCAGTTATCAGCCTCGGGGAAAGGAAAGCTTGCGATTTTACTGCACTGCTCTGACACGGTGTGCTCCAAGCTCAAAAACGAGGACACTTGACTCAACCACTGTTTCATAACCTGCTTAAGAATAAAAATGCATTGAGCATTTGTGTGCATTTCATGCCCTCTTAAGGTAGGTATAGCAAGTAACCTTGTGTAAGTAACCACACTGATTGCTTGCTTCCCTCTGCATACCTGAATGTGTTCCCTTCAAATTTGATCTGTCCAGAGACTGTTTTAACTAATGTGGTACAATTGGTTCAATGGCACCATATCATGCACAAACAGCTGTGGATCCAGAGTGCTGTCAGAGGAAATGTCACGCATTCTGTGCTTGGAAGGACTGTCCGCCTTCCCTGGTGCCATGACTCAAGAGACAGCATCAATGCCTCAGGTTTTTTTCTTCACCTGGATTCAATGGCATATTCATACACTCAGACCTGTGCTGACAAATTCAGAATACGTTACTCATTCTTGTTAAATTCAGTGGGATTATCCTCATGACACAGGGCATACAAGGCCAGTCATTACCTTTTCATTTTCGACTTGTTTTACTTCGGGTTTGAATCAAAAGCAACTTTTCTAATCTTCAGAGAACACCTATGATGTGATCTGAAGTCATTGGTTCTCTTTTAATAGACCAAACTTGTCCATTGAAGCATTATCAAGGATCTTGTTGTAATATTGCAAGAGCTGCTTACAATGGAAATGAATCTTGACTCTGGGTGTGGGATGAAAGCACAGAAAAACCCAGCCAAGACAGATAAACTCCTCCAGCCAGCCAGAAAGGGACCAGACATCTAAAGATGCAGAGAATTTATTTAAAATCCAAACTTGGTCTGGTGAAAAACAGAAGTGTTAATACCTATATACTCATGTCCTGAAAAATATTGCCATTAATAGGACAAAAGCATGAACAATAGCCACTGTCCCTCTTTCTTGTGTACAAGCCTCTTCAGGGATGAAGAGTTTCTCTATGCCCACCTAGATGGATAACATTCTGGGTTTTCCAACCCATTTCTAAAGCAATTTACTAAGCACATCCAATCTAAATTTTAAAAAAGCAGCCAACCTAACCTGGTCCCACTTAAGTCAATGACAAAACTGCCATTGTCTTCAAGGAGAGCAGAAGCAGACCTTTTGTTGACAGGGAATTGGTGTGTATTGTTCAGCCGAGCATGTCGGACTAGCATGTATCGGCTTCATGAGTATCAAAGGGAGTTACTAGAGGAAAACCCTGAATATTTATACGGTAGTTGAAGGGGAGGGCTGGTTTTCCCTCTCCCACACATCTCCACTGTGATACGTTAGCTACACGAATGCATGCAATCCTCTTGCAACTTCAACGCTTGCAGACCCTCGGATTTTCCTTTGTACCCTCTGCGGTGGAAGTAGCCTGATGGAAAAAGAGGTGTGAGGCATTTCATGGTTCTTCATGAGTTTACAGAAATACTGAGTCATCTTCAAGAGCCAGTGTGGTCTCAGTGGATTTGCTATAGTGCTGCTCCAGGGTGTGTGTATGTGTGTGTTTGTGTGTACAGAAATAATCTGTCCAAATTAGCTCCTCTGGGAGAGCTAGAGGGGAGCCAGTAACATATTGGGGTTTCCCAGAGATTTCCAGTGAGATCAGAGGAGCTCCCAGAGGGGATTCAGTACAAGCAGAACAGCCCCATATTACAGGGTTATCTAGTTTCATGCAGATTTTAATTAAACGGCACCAGGAAGATTTGAGCCTTCATTTTCACCATAATTTACAATGTATTTTTTTCTAGACAGCACATCGAATCTGTCCATATTACCAGGACACCAGAGAACAGACAAAGTAACCATAATGTACGCTTTAAGGCCTGTTCCTGCAAGGAAACTGCAAAGAGTTTCACTGACTAAAAGCAATGACTGCAACAGAATTGGGATCATCCAGCCCCTAGCTAATGGAAATACATCTTCCCATCACATCATCATGATGTAGCATACAAATCTGATTTACACCTCAAAGATTTACACCATACACTTGGATTTTGAGCTGAGAGGAGCCTAACTGCCATGGATGGCACTGGCAATGTGGGATGAAATAAGGAAATAAGAGTGTGGCTATTTGTAAGCAGAGCCTCAAAATACGTGTTTTTAAGGGGTGAGAGAGAATGCAAGTGTGCTTCATTACACACTTCAGATGATCCAGTCTCACCGCTCATTCAGGTTCTGGGTTTGACAGCTTCCCACTGTATCCTTTATATATCACCCATTGTGACTAAACTTTGAGGGGACATGTAATCATTAATCACCATTATGGATTTCTTCCCTTCTGTTGGGTTTGACTTACAAGCTTAGGGGCAGATCTGGCAGCCTTTACTCTTTCCTTCAGTCCTTTGCCCAAGCAATCAGCCCTACTTCACTCATGGAGAGCTTGCAGTGCTGCAGCATCCGTAGGATTGGGCACCAAGTTTCTTACACCGGCGTCCCATTCAAATACGCAATGGCTCTTAATCCTTAGCAGGAATTAACAGGGAGTTTCAACACTGCATTATTAAATTAAAAGGTTACAATCTGCCACAAGATGACTTAAGCAGGACTCAGGAGTATATGTTGGTTAATTTTAATGCTCTGTCTCAAAGTACAGAACTCTGGACATTTCCAGCATCATATTTAAAACATGGTACATCTACTAATACGTGATCTGGTGCATTAATGGACCAAATTAAGTTACAGGTATGAATTTTACATAAAACGGATTAATATTATATGTCATGAAGGAATTTTAAATACTCCATCTCCATGCATTTTTAATAGTTATGTGCTCTAATTTAATGTTCCCTGGTATTGCTTTGCTTGAAGTCCCTAAACCCTCCTCCTTCCTTCTCCCCCACACTCCTCAAGTTTTGCTTGGGATTTTCCCTGCCTATAAATCAGCGTCCCCAAGTCCCTCAAAAAATGTGTAAAGCCGGAATGAGTCTCCTACACCGAGAGGATAAAAACGCGCTTCACGACTCGAGGAGATGCCAACCCTCCCGGGAAAGGGGGTGGGGGGGATGGGAGTGCGGGTGCAGCCGCCTGCGTCCGGGTCGGGCGGCGGGGAGCGGCGCCGGTCGCGCAGGGCTGCGCTCCGGACCGTGGGGACGGCGCCGGGAGCCGCTGGGCGGCGGGTCCCGCCCGCATTCCCGCAGTCCTTCCTCCCCGGGACCGCCTCCT